>KB455561.1:572556-585044 GCA_000341325.1 Panagrellus redivivus | reverse complement strand
TCAAAAAACGTAAAATCAAGGGGTCTTGACCCTGGTGAGGGTCCGTGATTTTCTCAAATAGTTCGTCTTAAATATGACTAATTGCAAAACTTACTGTAGACGAACAAATTGCCCCAGACGTATTCACCATCTGGCGTGTGAATTTCACATTTGTACTTGCCGGCATCCTTGACCGTTGGCGTGTGGAATTTCAAGAAGGCACGTCGCTCATTCTGGATATCCGCGACGAACTTATGCGGGGCATGAGCCCGCGAGAATGAAGCATTCGCGATAACGATGGGGTCTCTGCTGTCCTCCTCGGTCGCTTGGCACCACAGCGAATCCTCGGTGAAACCGCCACGGAGGTGATGGGACGGCGTCGCGATGCCATTGGTCGCATTCAACACGATGGCAAGATTGCCTTGAGCGATCGCGGCATAGGACGGCGTCGCCAAGCCGACGATAAGGAGCGCCGCTGAAATGGAAAGCATTGGTGAAAGTGAAGAAAAGATTGGTTGCGTAAGACGAGCCTCGTCAATTCAATTTAATTATGTTCCCGGCAAAGTTTTGTCGAGTTCGACTCCCCATAATTGGATTACATTCTATTTCCAACGCTCGACCGATGGAATCTATTCTATAAAAAACTGCAAAAAAATCGACAAGAATGTCAATCACGTTGGCGTGATTGTTGTGAAAGGGCAAGGGCATTCGAGAAAAACGAGAAAGTGAATCATTCGAGGCAGTCGTGAATTCAATTACACAGATTGCCCGCCATTTGGTGAAAAAAGCCTCAAAGTTGTAAAATGACTCACCGAAGGGCAGAAACCTCATCGAAATTGACATGGTTAGAGTTAAATTCGAACAAAAAAGGTAAAAAAATCGATCAAAGATCAGTATCCGCAACAATCAGTCAGTCGTAGTCGTCACCGAATGTTTCGCATTGATTATTTCGTTTAATCCGCTACAAACTTGGGCCACAGGATGCCCTGGGATGTTGTGAAATCGGCACTGCAAAAAATTATATATAAATTGTTATGAAATAACAACGAAAATGGAAATACACGAAATTCGCACGAAAGTAGACGAAAAACACGTTATCAAAGCTGCCTAGAACCTTCACAACGGCACAAAGTTCGAACACGGGCATGCCTATGGCGGGAGCGATAAAAAATTCAAAGTTGAGCCTCGAAAGAATTCGAAAGAACGGCACAACAACAACAAAGCGCATTGCCGATAAAAAATAACGCTTCTAGACGGTGGTTGAAGGAAACGGAGAACTGCCGACGGCACTTTCAAACAATGGCCTTGGGTAGGGAGCGAGAGAAATGCGTTCAAAACCTTCAAATTCGTCGAAAAGTGCACATTTCAAAAGGGCGAAGTGGAACGCAACAAATCAAAGGGCAGCGAAAGAGTGTGTAAATTGATCCCGCACGGATAGTAGTTTTTGAGCATTTAGGTTAAATATAGGTGTGTTTTTACCTCAGTTGAAAAATTAATCATTTAGGTTAAATATAAACGTGTTTTTACCTCGGTTGAAAAATTGAGCATTCAGGTTAAATATAGGTGTGTTTTTACCTCAGTTTGGAAATACGCAATACAGTAAATCAAAATGAAAAACGGTTTCTTACAAAAATCTCCTCAAAACAGGTGAATTATTTCCTTTTTGAGGGTCATAATTATTTCATAATACTTTTGAATTATTTTCATTCAGACGAAAACGTGACTGCTTAAGTTAGAGGCGAATTAGCGCATATTATAAAATTTCTGTCTTGTGATAGATTTTCTAATTTCTAACAAAAAACAAGCACGCTTCGCCGCTTTTTCGATGTAATTATGTGGAAACAGCATAAATAAGATTATTAGCCAAAGTTGGACATAAAAATGTTGAAAAAGGGAGATGGAAAGAAGGATATATCAAATCCAGATTTCCAGAAGCCGATGTGCAGTTTGTCAGGACTACCATAGAACCTCCAGACAAGCGGATGTATAACTTGTGAAAAAACTATGTACTTGGCTTGCCGCGATTATGGGATGCCGAGAGGGCATGGATTTCGGACTCGTACAAACAAACTCCCTGAGGCACTGTGTCGACCGCCCACAGGGGCCAAAAATGGAGAAGATGGATCCACACCACGGATGGTGGAAATGCCAAAAAGCACAAGCAAAAGCTTCTCTAAAGTGGTCGGGTTGGGCACGGCTCCTGGAAGCGGTGCCGCAAAAAAGTGGCAGTCAGAGGCAGTAAGTAACGCTTTTTCGGTTTTTCGGGGGTTTCATTAAAAACGGAGAGCGACAGCAGAAAAGGGCAAATGTTATTCTTTATGTTTGTTTGCGGTTCGGAGTCGGAGCGAAGTCAGTCGAGAAAAAAACGGCCCAAAGGCAGTCCGAAAAAGGAAGGATGCATGCCTCCTTGCCTACGGCAGGCAGCGCTGATAAGCCATCAAGACTACGCGCGAAGGTCGTTTTTTGCTTTCGGCGGTTGCCATTTGACTTTTTTTAGAAATGCGATTCAGTTCAAAGATGCCGAAAACAGTCAAATCTTACAGTAATTAATTACGCGCACTCGCGCACAGTGCGCGCACAACTGCGCGCAGATGTAAAAACCGGAAAAATCAAACTTCCAACCAACCCCGATAATAAAGCCCTCTTCGAAACAAACAACCTTTGTTTGTACTTCCCCAAAAAGTCCGTAAAACGATAGACTTTCCCCGAGAGTCAGTCCCAACCATGATTATCAGCCATCAATCGCATCATGTTACCCGTGTCCGACGCCTGCCTCACCCCCTCTCCCCATAAATTGTGATGGCGTCAATCACAGTTGGGCTCCGGGACGTCAATACGGCTTATCAATCAAAAAACCTAGCGGGAAGACATGCATTACTCGAAGCGAACCAACAAAGGTAAACTTGCTTGTACCATTTAAATTGGAAATTGGGTCTCGTCCGTCGTCAATGCATGTTAGACGTGACCGCAAATATTATTATTTGTGTTGACAATTGACGAAAAGGGTAAAAAAATGTTTATACAAAGACGGCTTCAACACGTTTTGGCCAAGGGAAACCGCATTTTGTGACCAAAGAAGTTTGAAAAGTCGGAACACTGAAAATGGGGCTAATTTTGTATGAATCCAAATGCGGGCCCTTTTGAGGGAAAGATAATGTAGTTCTTTATCGACTGGAATGTGTATGTAGACACATATAAGTCTGCAAAAATGGTTGCGTGTTTCTAAGAAGGCAATTTGACGTTATTAAAAGTTTGCAAATGTTAATAAGTGTATAAATAGCCTGTCCTAATTTTGACTATACTATTTAGATTTGATAAATATCAACAAAAACAACATAATTACAGAAAAGATTTGTCAAATAATCGCGTCAAGACCCAAATACGCTTAAAATTAGATCAAAGTAACAATCTTTGCAACACAAATCGTGTAATGCCTTCCTTTTACGGCCTCAGTCTTTACTTACATGGTTTGACGAATGAATTTTGTCGAGGCTAGCGGCCTTCAGAAAAAGACAGACACGTTACGATGCGCCTGTTTGGGCTGGGTGTCGACAAGTTTTACATGACAAACGAGGCAAAACTGTAGTGACACAATAGAGGTCCTTGGCCAAAGGTTTATTGAGTCACTCCATGGTGGGAGGTGAAGAGATATGACATACAACAAAGCAACAATTACATATGCATCAGGCAATAGTTACAACACGCGAGAGAGCAAATGACAGTCTGACGACGAGAGAGAGTGTTCTCTCGCCGCGGAAAGTGCGCGTTTGTGACGCGGCTTGTGCCTTCTTGATGGAACTCGCCATGGGTGGCGAAATGTCCGACGGGATGGGTGTGCAACAACTTGTTGGCCTTTCCGGGGTGATTATATTAGTTGGAAAGGTCGGAAGTGAAGGTGAGAAGTTTTTTCGCACCTTTTGAGCATTCGCAACTTTTGGATTTCTCATTTTGCATTCCGATGGAAAACACGCGTAATTGAAGATGAATAAGACATAAGATAGCAAGTTTTCAACTTGTAGGTGTTTTTTTAAGTCAAAAGTTCAACTTTTGCCGCCATTCCACATAAAAAGAACTAAAAGTCCACTGAAAACTCGAATAGACACCGGTCTTGCGCAACAACTTTCCACTTTTTCCCCCTTGCAATTGCAACGGACATACATACAATTGCATTCTGACGCATTCACTTCACACGTTTACAGGACGGCCTACATTGATGTTGGTGGAATGTTTCGGCCCCTTGCAAACATTCAATTTACGCATGCTTGTGCGATTCATCGATGAGAGACAAGCTATAACACAACTAAACATGTGAAAAAGGGTCGCAAATCTGTGAATCTGAAAGGAAAACAATCTTTTATGTCCACTTTTAACAACCTTCGTGAAAATTGGAAAAACTAGTGTTACCGGGTCTCGCCCAGGGATCAAAAGGTTAGTAAAACATTTCTTCGAACATTTCCTTAAAAAGATTGACACAAGGTAAGTCAGGGTAAGGATTGTCGTGGAAACTGTTTGTAAACAGGTTCCGCCCTTTTGTGGGAACAGACAGGCCGACAAATTATGTTTATGGGTTAAAGTGATCGGTCAATAGATGGGATTTAGAAGATCAGCTGCGACTTTTATGTTATTTTAGTGTTGAAGTTCTGGTTTTAAAGGGCAGGAAAATGAAAACAAACAGTTTTGAATACATTTATAGGAAAAAGAAGGCAGTTAGTTGGTTGCAGAATCAATTTCAGGCATGCGTGTGGCAACGGACTTGGCAACGGAAATGCCACCGGTGGGCAGAGGACTGGCAAATGACGAGCACATGTAATGTGAAATGGCTTGGGGCATGCATGGATGTCTTGAAAACGGAAAACAAACAAAGTGGCTGCCGTTAAGGAGGCCTTTACCTGGTTGTTGGGTGTCAAGTAAAGGAAAACAGCCTCGAAAAGACGGTTTATGGGTGGTGTTTTTGATGGTTTCTGGTGTTTGGGGAAGTTCAAAGTATTGAAAGTGGTGAGGGATGTTGATAAATTGTAAAAAATTGCATAATTAAAGTTTAAAAACTGTATTGTTTGCAAAAAGTGACATCATGACGAAAGGTTGGTCGAAAAATAATCTTTAAAAATAAACCCTGGAGACGCCAGAGAAAGTAAGATCAGCGGTATTCACAAAGGAGCGCCCAAAATCACAGCAAACTGTCCTCTGGCGAGGCGTCACCGGTCCTGTCGCGCATCCGACAAATGCAAACTTTTTTCAAACTTGCACCGACCAACAACGATTCCAACCTTTTTCCCCTCTAACCTTCATCTCTGTGTACGCAGCAGATAATTTACGTTTTTTTCACTTTCTAGTTTTTGCGCTGGCTGAGGGACGGCCTTGTTTTTTTATACATTGCTAAATGGTAAGACTGTATGAAAGTCTTACATCCCCGTCGGCGCCCCAGATAACGGAGCTGGGTGGGGTGTTATCGGTCGAAGCCATCATTATCCGAGAACTGTATGTTCTATGTTTACATGTATGAATGACCTCACAGACGGTTTATGTGTACATTAAACGAGGAATTTTATCGGTTTTTCGGGGATGGTAAGGACATTGACAGGACGATAAACTTGTTGGTGGGGGATGGGATGGGATTTATGATGTAATGGAGGCTGGTTTGGCGCCCTTGGGTGTGGTTGGGGTGGTTTGATGGATTGAAATTTGAAATTTGTTTATTGAAAACTTGAAATTTTTGACAAAAAACAAAAATAATTTAAATCAAGGATGAGATCAGCTTACAAAAAACTCAGAATTCCAATCATTCTAATAAACCCATCAAAAACCTCCCCGCTCAAACATGTGTCAATCCTGCGCACTCAAAAAAAGCTCACTTCCGCCACTTATCCAATTTGACAGAAGCCCACCTACCGAGATCAGTCAACAATACACTCGTGCTTTTTTTGCAGCTATTTGCGTGCTTTATGTGATTCACTAATCTTAAGAATGATCAAAAAATACGAAAAAAATGGCTTTTCAATCATCGAAAATACAAACCCAATGTCAAAAAATGAAACCAGTCAACCTTTCATACGTCATTAATCGCACTATTATCTATCCAATGCCCAATTTAACCAAGAAAACCTCCTTTGAAGTGCCTACAAACCCCGCCGCTTTTGGCATTGAGCCATTCCACGGTCCATAGAGCAATGCGCTTTCCAATAAAAGCGGCATAATTGCGTTTAACGGAATTCAAAAGCAATAATAAATCCTCAATATACTGCAGGCAGAGAAGATAGAACAGTTCTGGCTAATGACCCTCATAATTCAGACTTTAGAAGATGGAAATCTTGATAAACCCGAGACCGACGCCGAAGACAACACAATAAGTGTGTCCTTGAAGGGGGCACGGCACTGCTAATGAGACGTCCGGAAATTAGATTTGAGACGCGGAATGCAATGCCATGCACTTTGTGATGTCAGTTATTGAATGGTGGGTGGTGGGAAAAAATGAAAGTCGGATAGAGTTGGAGGGATGGATCTATTTATCATCGATGTGGATGTGATCCGGCAAACAGGAATAAAACAGGTAGACAGGAGGTAGCTGGCTTCGATGACAGCACGGACGAAACAAAGACAAAAAACACATTTGAGAGGATCGAGTGCTTGATTTCGAGGCTTACATTAGCTAGTCAAAGACGTGGGGATCAAACGCAAACAGCCGCCCCTACGGCTAAGTGGATATGAAATGAACATGATCGTAGGTTGCAGGCTTTTTTCTTCTTAAATGTATGCCGTGAAATGAGGAGAAGTGGCGGCAGCTGACACATGAACTTTAAAATTTTGCATTGTGTCAATGACGCGGGATTGAGAAAAGTTGTTTGGAACAACCCAAGTTACTAAAAGCTTTGTAGGCACGTCTGTTTGTTCCGCTTTTTCACAACTTAGTTGTTTCACAAGCAACAAACAAAAGTCAGCCAAAAAACAGATCGACAAAATAAAAAATGCAATTGTCCGTCCATCAGGAATGAGGTTGGCAACAGCCGCAATATGTATGTCTTCCCACTTGCAAATGAACATCTGGAAGGGCACCACGGCGGAGCGATTCGTGAGTTTTGGGGGTGAGTAATTTGGCGGGCGCGGACATTGATGGAAGAAAAAGGCTATGCAATCGGTGACGCATAGAAACAACATCTATTGTAAGAATAAAAAACAGAAAAAGGTCGAGGGCATGTGGCTCGTCGATCAATGAGGGAAAATTGGGAAACTCAATGGGTGAATCTGAATGTGTCAGTCGATGGTTAAGTTATGGATGATTCATCGGTAGTGAATCGATGCCATTGGAAAGCGTGGGTTCAGAGGTTGAATGAACTGACGAACTTGGGTTTCGACATGTTTACATACATCGAAACGGTGTCCGTAACTTGATACGACAACAAAATTCAAACCACCGCCGACGCCCGCGCCCACCCGCAACGCAAAAACCCATAAAAATTATTGACATATTAATCCCGAAACAAAGTATAGTCATAACACAGCATGAGTTTCTCAAAGACCATGTGCATGAAACATCGAAAAGCGCCATGGCACTTTTAAAACTCGACGGAAAGATGGTAATGGCTTCGGACAAAGATGATGGCACCCCAAGTAGCACTGACTTGACTTGAGAGTTAACTGGACAATGGAAGCAAAAACCCTCCATTGGCTTGCGCGCTTCCGCCTATTTTTTGCTTTTCTTCGTTTCTGGTGGCACTTCTCAAAATTTAAAACGACTGGTGCCTGGAAGCGAGGGGAAGCGGTCCGGTTCATGTCAAACTGACGACCTCGATGTTTTTTGGCGGGCAAAAAAGTGAAACAGGATGCTTGGCAGTTCAAAGGAGGCTGGTGGCAGGGAAATGAGGTGGTGATGAGAAATGTGGGCGCGTTCAGAAAATGATGGAAACTGTGTTTTTATAATGACAAGAGTTTGACAAGTCAAAAAAAAGAAAAAAAGTTAAAATTAAAATGAATAGACAGCGTGCGCATTTATGGTCTCGACACGAAACAAAGAGTTTAAAGATCATTTGGACGTTTTCGATCCATCACGCGTTCATGATCTGACACATCTCACCATTAGGGTTCATAGTCTCGCACAGAAAAGAGGTAATAGGCTTACAAAAACGTCCAATGATTGTGAAATTGGCGCCGGCGATCAATTTCGATTTGACAATCGCTCTGCTTCGTCTTTATCTTTTGCTCGTCTGCCTTCAAAACTAACATACTTGTATATATTTCCAGTTACCAAATCAGCTAACAATGTCGACGGTAACGTTTTGCATTAGCTGTAACATCTAATTTCACCAAATAATTGGCATTATTTCAGATAAAAACCATCCAGCTGGTCAAAGACGCGACGACCTTCATTGTCCCTCATACTGCCTTGAACACGACTACATTCGAAGAGTTTTTCCAAACCCCTGAACGTGAAATCCCCTTTTCGGATGGGCTCAAATGGTGGATCAACTGCTATCCCGCGGGACATCGGCATGGCACGATGGAGCATGTTGGAGTGTTTCTGCATGTCAACAGGAACGTCAAAGCGACCTACAGAGTTGTTGTGGCTGCTGCTTCTATAACTGGTAAGTCAAATGAACGTTAATTTACTTCAACGAAGCGATGCCTTTCAGCTTATGCGACTTCCGATTTCGTAAGCGGCAAGTCCTGGGGCTGGGCTTCCTTCGCATCCCATCAGCAACTCCTTCCGTTTTTTCGCGACGGCAAGCTTCCCATCACGTGCACCGTCGAATTCTTCCTTCCAGTGCCACTGGCATGTTTGAAGCCAAGCGTGTTTGAATCGTGCGACCATATAGCCGCTGATTTGGATCTTGTTATGAAAGATGGCATCGTGATGGTACGTTTTCTTGTCACTTTTTATATATTTTTCTACAAATGAAGATAATTTACAGGTCCACAGGAACTTCCTTACTCTGATTTCGCCGGTTTTCCATGCAATGTTCCTTCACCAAACCGAAGAATCGAAATCGAAGAAGGTCAACATCACTGATTTCGATTTCAACACCGTCAAAACCGCTATTGACTTTTGTTACGGTCGTGTATCGGATTTTGAGTCAGTCGATGTTCTTATTGGTGTTCTTCGTTTTGCTGATAAGTACACTATCAAGTCGGTTACTGTAAGTTTTTCTTGAATTTTCATAATTTCACATCATAGAATTCTGTTTAGGCCCAACTTGAACATGTTCCCGCAGCCAATTTGTCGCCAGCTACCTTCTGCCCGATCATACACTACGCTTACGAATGTTCCAAGGCCGATTTGTTCTCCGAATGCTGCAAGTTCTACCAGAACCATGAAACCGAGATCAAGGACACCAAGAATTTCGCCACACTTCCACCTCAGCTTGTTGCTAGCGTGATCAAATCGGCATTTGCCTTCGAGACAGACTTCGATGTCCTTCATCATGCACACAAAATTGGTATTGCTTCTGTTCAGGTTTGTTTTTTTTTGCCCTATTCGATTTACATGACTGATAACGGCCCATTTACAGGACCTCTTGGAACGCCCTCTGCTTCAATCATTGAATCTGAACGAATACCGTGCCACCGTCAAATATGCCTGGGAATGCCAACGGGATGATTTGAAGAAAGCGTGCGCTGACTTCTGGAACAAGAACAAAGATGGTGTTTCGAATTTGGCTGCCTTCCATACCCTTCCTGCGGAAACGGTTCAAAGTCTTCTGAAGCTTGGTTATGATCTCACCCAAATGAATGTCAAAACGGAGTTGTAATATTGTTTGTGGTTTTCTTTTGTAACCTTGTTAATGTATTGTTTGTTGGTTTTTACGATTTGGGATTGTTTTGGGACAGTAATATAAACAACTCACCTTTATTTACATACGGAGTTCATAATGACTACTTTTTTTTGCTTTTGGGAAGTTAGTTTTTGGTGTTATTGGTCCACTTTTCGGATGACCACAATTCCGAACACTGAACATCGTAGTGCGCGAGGGGGCGTACAAAGGGTCTCGGCACGAATGAAACTTGGCCTGCGCGGCCGTCCAATATCCTCCAGGCTCCTCCTTATTGTCTGTCCATCTCGTCTGCCGAGGCATGGTGGTGCGCGTAAATAGCTCAGGTATTGACTATTCTACACAATACTACAACTTCTTTGGGTGGTTGGCGTACTCGGATATATAAGCATCGCGCAGTTTTTTGTCAATCCATCCATCTTTGGCTACCCTGTTTGAGCTTTTTTCTCGGATATAACATTCATTTTCACTTTGATTTCTGTTGTCAGTGTTGTTCCGCGTTCTGCTTGTTGGTTTTTCTTTGATCCATGTTATAGTTACCGTATTTTTAGGGAACATCCATGAACCCCGCTGCCGCCCCCTCCACTCCGCCAAACACCCGCGGTCCTAGCTCCAGACGTCTTCTGATGGCCCCGAAGCCTCTTCGTGAGCCTAAACGTTCACACATTGGCGCCAGGTGCTGTGTTTCTCCTATCCCCAACAGCAACACTGTGAAATCCGACGCCCCCGGCACACCGAATTCGCCCCGTGTTGAAAAAGTCTCGCGCAACCTGACGATTCCGAATAAGCCGGTCGCAGGCGAACCCAAAATGGAAGACGCCGCAGATGAGCCAACCCCAAAGAACACCCAGAAAACGAAGAAGCCTAAAGCCAAGAAACCAGTCGGTAAATCCAAGCCGGCCAAATCAACGCTACGGATGGTCCGCAAAAAGGCCCCCAAAACCGTCCTCAACCATACGGACACGCCCAGATTCAAACATGGTCGTATCATCACCCACGCCGTCAGATTCAACCTTCCGCTCCGCCAAGCCCTTTTCGAATCCAGACTTGCGCAGCGCCGTGACGAAAAGCTGATCGCAATCGAAACGATTCTCCTTGGTCCTGTAGCCAACCGTTGTAATCCGCAACGAGTTTTTACACAACGTCAAAAAGTCAAGAAGAACGACGCCCGTGACAACGTCCGCCGTATGAACCTGCGTGAACCAAACTTTTCTGGATCCGAGGAAGAACACGCCCCTCTCCGTAAAAACTTTTATATTTAACTCGTCTCTAAATGCCGTAAGCATACTTTTAAAAAGTTTGCGAATCTCACTTGCACACTCTACACTGTATTTTTAACTTGTTTTTTCCTACAGTCTCATACCTATAAGAAAAAGTAATCCTGTAAAGTATAAATAAAAAAATTATTCGAAATAACTGTGTTACGTTTGCCGTTTTTGATCAATTGAACTTTCTTTTAACATTTGGGACAGATCGAGTACCTTTTCATGGTTTGACGTTAATGTCTTCGACCACGGTTTCTGTAAGATGTGAGAACTTTGACAGTAACACATTTGTATGGTTTTCGATAATCTGCATTTTGCAAAATCGTAGTCATTACTTTCAGTTTTGACTACGCCAATCTATCAAGCATTACTTCTAGAAGCATGTTTTCATCGAAAGTTACAAGTGTTAGCTAAGCTCGCGCAAGCCAAAAAGCAGGCGACAGTAAGGAGGGACTATTGCTCACGCAAACCGGGAAGAATCGACACTAAATTAACATTCACTTTTGTTGTGGATCCCCTTTTCAGGGTTCAAATATCGTCGACAAGCAGGAACCTAATCAAACCGCACTCGCGTCATCGTGCAAGTCCCGGGCATTCACGGCCAAAATGCGGGGACTACACTGACGTGAGAGACGTTGCGACGGTTAGAGTGCGCGGCCACGTCTTTACGTGCCTGCCGTCTACTGCACGGCTGACCCGACCGGTCAGATCGAGAGTTCTCTCGCGCGTTGATTCGCATGCCGTTGACCCTGGCAAATAAAAGCGACAATCACTGCGTACACCGCGTCAAGTATCCCGGGTTGGTGGCAGACGTACGGCGGCTTGTGTCCCTGTCGATGCGTTGATGAAACACATATACTTTTTTTTTGCAATTTAGATTTCACAAACGGTTGTGCTAAAACGATAAACGGTAACTTTTGTGCACTGAAAGCAAAACAAGACTCGACAGTTCGACAGTATTGCTCGCTGTTTCCGGCTATGCAATGAATCAATTCCAGCAGTCAGACAATTACAAACTTCGTTCGTTGAAAGATTATGAGAGATAGGCCCTGTATCTAAAAATAAATGGGTTGCCGCAATCTGTATCAGTGATCGTCTTACGAGGGACAATGCTGACCGCAAATGCTCAAAAAACGTCCGACTGGCTGGCATAGATGCGTGAAATCACTCGAAGCAACACCACCTGGACCGAGTTTATCCCCAAGTTAGCCGACTAACACCGACAAACTTCAATCTAACGCCAACGTGGAACACTGGGTGCCATGAAAACCCCAACCAAACTTAGGTGTTTGTCTTCAGTATCCTCAGAATCGCGTATTGGATGTTGAGATGGATCTTTGATGGAACGTCGTTTCACCCCACATGGCACTCCGTCTTGTATGTTGATGACATTTTCAGTTGCATCTTTTGAGAGGTTGATTTCCTACATTTTTGGACCCTATACCCGGCTCATGATCCACGGAGGCAGTATCAGCCGAACTAT
>KB455561.1:548187-566785 GCA_000341325.1 Panagrellus redivivus | reverse complement strand
TGACGTTAGAACCAAATTTTCATGGCAACATCTGTAAAAGTAAGCGAGTTGTGATTCGAAACGTGGTTTCGGAAGCCTTATTTTTTAATAACTCCTTCAGAAGGCCGCCCCAGACCTTCATATTTGGAATTTAAAGCAGTCTCATAGGGTCCTATCAAATATCAAAAAACGTAAAATCAAGGGGTCTTGACCCTGAGATTTTCTCAAATAGTCCGTCTTAAAATGGTTATTTGATGAATTTCAGTGCGCCCGGTCTTCTTCTCCAATGGCAGCATCCGTCTCGATTCCGCCGACTCTGAAGACCCGTTCGCTGTCACCGCTTCATCCGTCAAGTTCAGCGAAGGCGATACGGCTATCCTGCATTGCCCGGTTTATGGATACCCTCAGCCTACGATTGAATGGTTCAAGGATGGCGAAGAACTTGGTATGTTTTAGTTAGCTTTTATCAGTCTTAAATCGGTAAAAAACGTAAATACAAAACTTTTCTAAACATAAATCTTGCCAAATTGGCCATCAAATCCGGTTTTTCGGCCAGCTGATGCCCTACTGCGGTATTGGTCCACTCATAGGCTTCGAATTGGGGTTGAGATTGTCGTAGCCGCCGTCATCCGTCACGGTTCCGGGCTTTTTCTGTAAATCCGGGGCACTCTAAACTCGATTGATATTTTCCATAGCGCCGGATCCAGACTTCTGGCTTCTTGGAGCTTAGTTTTCTGCCCTTTTTTGTGCCATCTGGATCCGGGGATTCATTAACTCACCGAAGGCTGCTGACTTTGACTCGGATCACCCGTCGTGTTGTTGTACTGACTCGTCGGCTGTTGCTGCGTCTTGTTGGTCGTCGCTTGGCTCTGGCACACTGATTGCGTCGGCTGCTTGACCGTTGTCGGCTGCTTCGTTGAGCTCATCATGCTTGGGGTTTGGGTCCTTTAAAGGGTACTTTTAACATGCAATTGACAAATTTGGGAAAGATTTACTCTGTTTTCTTTGTGGTGCCACCTTCACCTTCCCCACCCTTGCCCGTATTGCCATGCATGGACACATCCGTCGTTTTGTCGGCCTTCTTCCCGCCGCATTGCACAAGTGCCCAGACGGCCGTTACCAAAAATACTATTGCTGATGCCAATACGGATATGGGGGCTTCTTCCAGCATTTTGGCGCCTGTGTTGTATCGCCAGGGTCAGCCCGGCTCCGGCTGAAAACTGGGGGTCCGACGACCCCACCAGTGCCAATGGGGGATCGGGAATGCTAATTTTTGTGAAAATGGGCATTTTTGTTTGAAAAAGCTTTCAAATTTGACATTTCAGATTGGGACTCCGGCCGCACCAAGAAGCGCGACCCCGACCTCTACATCTCTGATGTCACCCGTGCCGATGATGGCCTCTACCGCTGCCGTGCCACCAACAAGTTCCCCGTATCGCGTGATTCCCAGGAATCGACCGAATTCAGCGGTTATTTGGATCAGAGCCTTCGAGTGACCAGTAAGTCAATTTTGACCACGCCCACTTACCATGGCCACGCCCACTTTTATCGATTTCATTCAAAAATGCTTCCATTTCAGACCACCTCGCCTGGATCATCCCCTTGGTCGTGATCATCGTCATCCTGATCCTGCTCTTCACCATCATCTACTGCTGCTCCTACTGCAAGCGTCGTTCTCGCAACCAGTACAACGTCGCCGAAAAGGAACGCACTCTTCGTGATGCCGAAGCCCAGAAGCTCAACGCCCCCCTTGACGATGACGAGTAAACTTCAGCTCCATCACGAAGTCCATCCATACAGCTGCCTATTGTACTGTATTTCCACCCTTTTCCGATTCCCTTCCCCGGTTTTTGACTTCAAATGTGCCTTTGTCTCTAACTTTTCACCACTTTCTAACTTCTCATTAGTCCTGCCAGTCTTCAGAATCTTATCTTTTCTTCAGTTTTCGATGACTTGCCCCATGATCTCGAAATTTGATTTTTAACCTGTTTCAAGCCTGTTTTCACCATAAGCGCGCCTTTTTAGCATTGTTTTTGCCCGCCGAAACCCGCTCAATGTGTATCCCCAGTTTGTAGGCTGTGTCGCTAGCTTTGGTCTTCTAAATTCGTTGTATGCCATTCTTTTTGTAAGCGTCTGTTTGTATCCGTAACTTCACTTATAATGCTTTGTTTTCTTTGTTAATTTGTCAAACTTCTAATGTCTTAAAATGTTATTCAGGCAGTCTTTTTGTTAATAATTTTTCGTTTTTTAATCGACAATAAAGAGTAAAACTTAAAATACTTTATTTTTCACATCAGTTTGAAGGAAAAAAAACCACTTGCACGCACCAATTTTTGACTATTTATGAAAGAAGACAAGTTTGTTGTTAGTTTGGAAAGTAGTGGGTACTTCTGGTTGAAGTAATGTTATTGGACAGCACTTGGCTGTTTATCACAGTTAAATGGAATCGGAATCAAGATTAGGGGAAGTAGATCACTCGCCCTTGGAAGTTCCTCCGAGTTTCATGGCTCCAAGGCCTCTGGCAGCCTTCTTGGCGGCGAGCTCTTTGCGTCGAGCTTCATTTCGAGCGGCGATGGCGGCACGACGGGCTTCGTTGTTGGAGGAAGATGGGGCTGGAGCGGCGGGTTTCTTCTCTGAAACTGGATAATTTCAATCTTCTGAAACTGATAAGTGATGAACAGACCTTCAATGGGCTCATTCCAATCCGAACCACTGCCCCAGTTGTCGTCATCGCCGCCGGCATCATCCCAGCCACTGGAGACGGAGGCAGGAGCTGGAGGTTTCACGTTTGCTGGGGTTGAGCCACGGGAGCTGTGGGGAGATGGAGTGCTTGTTTTTGTGGCTCCACCGCCGAGGATGGCATCGAGATCGTCTTCGAAGGCGGCTGAACGTCAATTTTGATCAGTATTTCAACAAATTATGGGAAAAACTTACATTTCGGAGCATGATGGCTCAGCTTCAACCCTCCAATCTTCTTCCCGGCCGCACCGCCACCTAGAATCGGCTTCTTGACAGCCGGCTTTACCACAGCAGGCTTCGGTGCCGGTTTCTCCCACTCCGTCGACCAGTCGTCGTCATCTTTGCTCTCATCGACGTCCCAGCCACCACCAGTCGTCGCCGCTGGCGCCGTTTCCATCTTCTTCGCCTTCGACGTCCATGCTTCAGCGCCACTGCCATCGTCGGCGTCCTCTTCATCGGCGGTGTCTTCGATCTCGCCCCAGCCGTCATCGACGACAGTATGCACTTTCGGGGCTGGCTTCGCAATCGGCTTCTTTACCGGCACTCCAGATTCCGGATTCTGCTCCGTCGTCACCGCCGCAGCCGCTTCCGGACCCGTCGACTTGTAGAACTTGCCACCAATGGCCTTTAAGGCCCATCCCGCCCACGCAGGCACCTTATCACCGCTCAGAAGTCCGCTTCGACCACCGGCGAGCACTTGGGCTTCGAGTTCGGGGATGATGGCCGGATTCTCGGAGGCCTTTTCCAACTTTTCCAAAAAGCCACGCAGCGCCTTGAAGCCCTGTTCACGGACTTGTTTCTCCGGATCCATCGTCAATGGACTCAAAACAGGCAGAATACGATTAGCCACTTCAACGAGACTGTAATACTGCTGAGTTGCGCCGATGGCAAGTACGCCTGACATCCGTGCTGGTGGAAATGGATCCTTCAACGCCCTCGTAAACGCGCTGATAAGGATCTTCTGACGCTGGCTCGGATCAATGTAGCAGCCAATCTTGCCGAGACAGATGGTCGTGTTCGTTCGGATGCCGGGTTGGTCGTCGGCGCCTTGTAGCCGGGCGAGATACTTCATGAGGTCGACGTTGAGGTTGTGATAGTTAAGCTTCTCCGCAAGTGGGACCATCGCTTTCACTGTGGATTCACGGACGGCAGGGTTGGTGTCGAGAAATCCGGTGACTAGATTGCTAAAATGACACAATTTAGTCCACAGTAACCCGCAAACGGCAAAAGCTTACCTGTAAATCTTCTCATTGACAACATTCGGCTTCAAATGCGGCGCGAAATCGTCAATCTTCTCCAGCAATTTCACTCGAGTGGTCCGATCTGGGGATGAAAACAGCTTCACCAAACATGGCACAATGCGATGTTGGTATTCATCTTCATCGAGAAGTCGGCCCAGTTTGAACATTGGTATCAAAATGTGGGCTCCGGCGTCACCGTATTCATACGTCTGAAATTCCAATCATGCTAACTTTCCAAAGGATGACTAAACTCACATGAATCAGCTTCGGCAGGATCTTGTACTTCGCCAAATCATCCGGAAACATGTCCAAACTATCCTTCAAATGCATGAAAAATGCATGTTTCTCGCTGGATTCCTTCAGCTGGAACTCTTCCAGGAAAAGCAGTGTGTCGACAAACTTGTTCTTCATGAAGCCATCGCGGGCACGGCACTCTGAAAGACGACTTGGGGTTACTGTAGCCGTAAAAATGGTAAAAACTCACCAGAAAGCAGATCACCAGCAGCGTATTCAGCCCCTCGCGAAGCCAATTTCTTGTACAATGGGATCAAACGAGCAGGAACTTTGCCCGGAGCCTTCGGTTCGCTGATCTCATTGTTGAAGCCGTTGAAAATCTGCCAAATGACGATGGCCAGAGCATTGAGATCGGTTTTTGACGAACTGAAATCGACATTTTTGGCTTTCAAAGTTAAAAATTTGTTAAGATTAACTCACGAAAAGGGTTGTGTCTGCTCAAAGCATCCGAGCTTCCAATCGCCGCTGGCAGTTACGAAAATTGCGTCTTTGATGCCACTATGCGTGATTTTGGCTTCATTGTGGAGGAATTTCAGTGTGTTCTGAAAACATTTCAATTATATTCCGTCTAATTAACTTTAAAGATAACTCACCATGACTTGAAACAACCCCCACGACACGATAAGCTCCTTCTGACCCGGCTTTAACTTCGTTTCCTCAAAATAAACTCGCAACGGCTTCGCTGGCTCTGTGACGAGGTAGAACGTGTCTTCATGCTCGAGGGAATCGTAGAAGGCGACAATACCCGGATGTCGAAGCGTTTTCAGCTTCTGGGCTTGAGTTCGAAGGCGTTGAGCGGTCGGACCCGATGCCCATGCAACTGTGGCTTTTTCGTTTGGTTCGGCCTGAAAAAAGCCAAAACTTGAAGATTTTTATATATCCAAAACTGGTCCAGCTTATCGGATAAACACTCTAACATGTGTAAGAGAGTGAAAAACATCAATAAAATATATCAAACTCACTTTTTTAAAGGAATCACCCATCGAAAGTCCATTGAAAACGCAAAACGGCTCGCCAGGCTTCTCATATGGAAATGCGGACCGTGGATCTCGCGAGAAGAAGGAAGATAGAACTGATGCCATTGTAGAGGCGGAAACAGTGACGAGTGAAAGCGTGGGATTGGATCAGTGAACGGGAAACTGGAACAACCGCCGCTAGCGATTTTCGTCTTGTTGGATGACGCAGATTGGGCGTTGGGGGACACTTTGCCAATAACGTGTCAGTGTAGGTTGAGGGCGCACTGCGGGTCAGCGAGTCTCACCGGCTTGGCGTTGTGCGACCAATGAGCCAGAGGGGGTCAAAAAAATTTTATAAACTACGAAATTACGATTTTTTCAATTTCTATCGTCACTGCTCGTCCCCGTTGTCGTGATTTGTCCTTAAATGATGGCTGCCGGCCCGTGAAGCATTGTAGCTGCAAGTCTGGTAAGGATTTCAAACAATAAATAGACTAATTTGACAATTTTAAAACCTTGGGGTTTTCCCGCGTCATTTACTTTCGACTTTATAGCTTCCATTCTTTCAGAAACCTCCCCCGTTTTCGCTCTACTTATATCAAACAGACGCCGCTGATCGTTTCTAGAGGAGGAATTTCCAGGAAAAAGCTACGTTTTTGAAATACCCTGTGACTCGTCAGAGAGTTATGCGACTGAGCTCTGATTCCCGTTTTCTTGAGTTTGAAGGGTCAGACACGCTTCCTAGATGTCCCTTATCACCAATACAGGCATGCCCGGTCAAAAAAAATATATAAATCCAGCCTCTTGTACGAAATTTGAGAATTCTTGTACCCAAGCACCAACATTGCCAAACTCCACGAAGAATCCTTGCTTTCGTTTTTGTTTTTGTGCTTTCAAAGTTGACCGGCAGTACTAGGAGCATTGCAGTCGCACTTTAGGTAAGTATTTTGACAATCGGATATATAAAATCACCAATTCTAATTACCTGGGTTTTCAAACGCTGTTTAGTGCTACAACTCTAGCCCCATTCATTCAGAAACATACCTTGTTGTCGTCTGTCAGCTGTCAATAACCTTCAGAAGTACGAAAACAAAAACGAAAGCAAGGATTCTTCGTGGAGTTTGGCAATGTTGGTGCTTGGGTACAAGAATTCTCAAATTTCGTACAAGAGGCTGGATTTATATATTTTTTTTGACCGGGCATGCCTGTATTGGTGATAAGGGACATCTAGGAAGCGTGTCTGACCCTTCAAACTCAAGAAAACGGGAATCAGAGCTCAGTCGCATAACTCTCTGACGAGTCACAGGGTATTTCAAAAACGTAGCTTTTTCCTGGAAATTCCTCCTCTAGAAACGATCAGCGGCGTCTGTTTGATATAAGTAGAGCGAAAACGGGGGAGGTTTCTGAAAGAATGGAAGCTATAAAGTCGAAAGTAAATGACGCGGGAAAACCCCAAGGTTTTAAAATTGTCAAATTAGTCTATTTATTGTTTGAAATCCTTACCAGACTTGCAGCTACAATGCTTCACGGGCCGGCAGCCATCATTTAAGGACAAATCACGACAACGGGGACGAGCAGTGACGATAGAAATTGAAAAAATCGTAATTTCGTAGTTTATAAAATTTTTTTGACCCCCTCTGGCTCATTGGTCGCACAACGCCAAGCCGGTGAGACAGCGCAAGCCGAGTCTGACCCGCAGTGAGGGCGTGTTTTGGGGATTTGTAACTTTTCCGAGATTGGGTGATTGTTTTGGAAGTTTGGATCAATCGATGGGGTTATTGATTTTTTCCAATTTTTCTTGGAAAATGGATTTTTTCGTTAATTTGTAATTTTTGATATATTTCTTTTTGAAAAAATTTTACAATTCGAATGTTTCGTCATTAAAGAAAGACTCAAAAAGTTAAGAAATCTTCAAAATTTATATAAATTTACCCAACAGCCCCCGGCAATGACCCCAATCCAACCCCTCTTCGCACCCCGCGGGCGACTGTTCGCGGTAGGACCGTGCGCAACCGCGCTCCTCCCGCTCGTCGAGCCCATCGAACCCGCTTCCATCGGATTCGGCGGATCCCCACCGACTTCCTTTCCCCCCGCTTTTCCTCTTCTGCCTAATACCCGTGCAACGCTACCACTTCCAGATGTCCGCAGCTGGCTCGGAATAGCTTTAGGTACCCCTTTTGAAGGAGAAAAGACCAAACAGATAGCCGTTGTCCGAGTTTTTTTCTATCCACCCCTTTGCTGTGCGCTTTCAAATTATAACTTCCGCCTTTCCTTTCTTCCTTTGCCAGAGCATTGATAATGGAAATAGTTTTTCAGCCTACAGACCGGCTTTGTTGTTTGCATGGTTTGAGCGGTCACAGCGGGTTGATTGAACGTGTTACCGAAACGCATTGGGTCATCGATTGCGATTTGGCTACGGATGAGAATGGATTCGCAGATCGCGGTGAGTAACACAATTTTTATATATGAAAACATCATCAAACAATGAAAAGTTTCAGTTATTAAACGCAGCGGCTCGGGAGGTTTACAATCCAACTTCCGCACAACGAAACATCGAGGCCAATGCTACTTTTGAGCAGCTTAGCGAAAGTCCGGAAAATCTCGGGTTGATTTTAGAGTTTTTGGAGCGGGGAGAGGTTGGTTTTACCTTTATCAATATTTCTATTTACTATTTGCTTGATTCCAGCAACCCAATGCATCCTACATTGCTTCCTCATCCCTCAAGAAGCTTACCGAGCGTCGAATCACGATTTCCATCCCGGAACAGCTCCGACTTTGTTAGTTTCAACTTTATATATATTTTCCACTTAATGAAGTCCTTTTCAGCCTCCCAGCTCCTCCAATTCCTCGCCTCCCATGCTGCCGACAGCGATCGCTATGCCAGCCGTAAACTGTGCGAAGTTTTTGCCAACATTTGCAAGTTTAACTTCATCTTTCGCGATGCCGAGAAGAACTATCCCTTCCGTCAGCCGTTGAATCAGGTCCAGAAGGCGCTGACGTCCATCAACCCGGAAGGCGTCCTTGCACTCGAGATCCTGACAAGCGTTATCGACACTTTCGACAATCAGATCATCTGTGAAGGAACCACGGAGCATCGACAGGTCCACAACGAGTTTCAGAATCGCTACCTGCGCGACTATTTTGCCACTGCCGTTGCTCAGATTATCGAAGTCGTGTCGCTTTTTCAACGGACTGTCGCTTCTGGTGGTCAACCGACGAGTCTGCAGTACGAATATCTGAGGCAATTGTTAATCTTTTTCAAGCGGATTTTCGAATATGAGTTCCTCGGAAGCTGTTACGACATGGAAGAGCGGGAGACGGTTGATTTGCCGTCGTCGTGGCGTCAAAGTGAGTCTATCCACCTTTTCAAACTGTCTCAGAAGATAAAAGCCATCATTTTCAGAGATCCTGACCATCTACGAGCCCGTTTTCGTCCTCTACCAGCTCCTCCCAGCCACCCAAACCGATTCCATCGTCAATTTATTGACCATCATCGGCTGCTTGTCTTCCGTCCGTCGAACTGTTTTCGATTCAGAGGAACGAGCCACGATCATAGGCCACTTATTGAACGGCATTCAGATCATTCTGATTGATTTGGCAAAGTTGAATGTGCCTCAAATCTTCGTTGAATTCTCACGCTTCCTGTTCCGTCTCATCAAAAACTTTACTTTCACCGATCTCGCCAGACAAAAGCAATTCACCAATGAGCTCCTGCCAGTTTTGAGCAACTTTACAATTGGCGCTTTCCAAGCCTTCGATACGACTGCGTCAAACGGTATTTTCTATCTTCTCGCGTTCTGGCAGGCGATATCGGTCCATGCCGTCATGCCCATCAAGAATGAAGAAATCCGGAATCCGTTGGAATCTATCAAACCGATTCCGATTGCGTTTGTTGAATCGAGGATGCGGTTGTGTGATATGAGCTTGGTGTAAGTTTTTACAACCATCTCAATCTTGTAAACTTCAAATTTCGATTTCAGTGGCGAAGCCGACTCCCCCTTCGACGACAACGTCTCCATCGTCCAATTCATGGACCACTTCTCAGGTCTTTGCCGAACCGATTTAGCCAGTATGGCTGTCGTTTTGAAGGAACTTTTCGAGGAAAACGCCCAGACCCTCATGTCGAACGAACCCGGATCGCAGTCGTACTTGCTCGCTGAGTTGAAGCTGGTCTTCTGGACGTACATTGTGGGTGCCTGTTTGGACAATCGGGATTCTGTTCGGTGCAGTTTGTTGAGTAATGAGGATCCGGAGGAGTTTGATATCACTCTTTTTGTCAAGTGAGTTGTTTTGCACATGTTTGCGATGTCTATTGAATGGATTTCAGGGTCTCCCGCCTGGCTACCTACAACACTGAACGTCTGAAGCAGCATGGCAACTTTGACATCCCTCAAAACATCATCGAACTCGAGCTTGCCATCCTTTCTGCCTATGATCGATTCCGAGTGTCCTACCTCAATGAAACTCATCGGTATTACAATGAGATCCAAAATGAGATTGTAAAGCAGATGGGTATCGTCGTCAATGATGACACGGATCCTGTTTGGGAGCTGTATCTTGAAAAGATGTAAGTTTCTGTCTTCCTTAATAGTCAAATTGTTCAATCTGTCGTTATAGCGCCACCAACATCCGCGTCTGGGCCAACGTCGACGAAGTCATGACCAAATCTCTGACCCTTTTCACGTCCCTGACCTCTTCCACCTCCATGGCCCGTAAGATTCTGAAGCTGGCGACCGTCCAGTACATGTTCGCCAACCACGATGAACAGACCTTCCCCTTCCTCGGTAGCTCTGGTTCCAAGAACATTCTCCGCACCCGCACAGCCTTCTACAGTTCCCTGATGCGTATTCTGTGCTACGGGATCGACGAAACTCAAACCATGTTTGACACGTTCATCAAACCCGTCGAATATCGCATGCAACAGATTCTCAGTGCCTTGAATCAAGGCGTCAACGAAACAGGCCTCAAGAATGCCATCGCCGGCGTCGCTCGCGATTTCCGTGGAATGGCCGAAGCGTGCCGTCGCTCGACTCATTACGCGTGTCTGATGGGCTGGTGCCACGACAAAGTCTACGCCATCTTCCTGCAAGCCGTGGAACGCTTCTACAACGAGCCCCAAGTCACTGTGCCGATTCTGAAGTGCCTTGCCGAATTTGCCCTCAACCGAAACGCTCGCTTAGCCTTTTCATTGGTAAACTTCCGCGGTCCAGCCATCTTCATGGAGATCTCCAAAATCGTCACAACATTGTGCGAACGCTTCCAAACCTTGCCCCAGTTGCAGCCCAATGATAGCGACTTCTATTCGCATCGGTTGAAGGTTGTTGGTGCCATGACAAGTGTCTTGAAGAACGTTCTCAACGGCAACTATCTGCCTTTGGGCCTGTTCTACACGTACAATGATCGTACCTTCAAGAACATGACCGATACCGTGTTTCGGTTGTTCACCCACTATGCGCAGTACATTGAGGTTGGTGTATTTTTGATTAGAATGTTGTTTCAATGTTGTTTTCCAGGATATCCCGAAGATCCAAGCCATCTACAGCGACACGATCTACGAACTTGGCCGTGTTTACCCGGTTTACATAACCCACATGCCCAAAGACGATGTCACCGTGTTCTTCCACTACCTTGAACGCGGATTCCACAGCTCTGATCGTGTTCGTTTGCTGAATTCGTCCACGACATTCGAACGTGTCACTGACATGCTGTTGGAATCGACCAATCGACGAAACCAGCTTGAAATGGTGCACTGTGAACCCGTGGGCGATGCCGTGGCTAAGTGTTTGGAAAGTGAGCCGAATTTGTTGCGCAAGGTTTGTGTTTTTGATGGGTTTCTTTCTTAATAATGGGTTTTACAGTACTTTGAAACGTTCATGCACATGGTCGTCTTCGATCCTCGTCCCATACACTACATGGCCGGTCGTGTCCTCTACAACATTGTCCATCTTTGCCCGCAGATGTACCCCTCTTGGCGGGATGACTTCCTTTCCAATCTGACGCCACCGCTCCGAGATGCGCTCATGAATGTAAGTCTATCCTACTGTACCCTTATCAACTAAACCGCCCCCTTTTCCAGATCTTCTCCAAGTTCTTCACGCAGCCCTTCGACACCCAAGAGCGTGAAGCCTTCACCGTAGCCATTGAAGCGTTCCACAATGATCTCAAGGACAATGCTCGCAATGCCGAAGTTCACATCACCATGGATCAGCTTTGAATCACACTCCAACACTCCAAATTTGTCGCGTTTTTCTTCAAGTTTTTGGCGCCTGCCGGTATTTATTCAGGAGCCTCGGTCTCGCGCTCCTGTCTCTCTCAAATCCTCAGGCGGGTTTTGTAAATTCACTATTTCTCCGTTCTCGGTAGGGTTCCCTCAATGATTCATTCACTTTTTGCTTGCTTCATTTCGGTTACCATCTACCTCCGTGTGTGTTTGCGGTGTTTGCACTTTTTCATGAATTCCATCCAATTTATGAATCTCCTCTCTTCTTTTTGTTAAATTGTTAAATCATAAGATCTTTTAAGAATAGTTAATTTGATCAATCTTCTGATAATTCTTGTTGTGTGGTGTGTCGTTTTCTTTCCTTTCTCAATGTGTGTTGTCAGAGTTGTTGTTTTGCCACGATTTTCATAAACACATTTGCCAAATAATGGTTTTAGTTTTATTTTCGAACCAACAACGTGATTCTCTCTGTGGTTTCATCGACAAGGTATATATAGGATGCCGGTGGATAATCATATTAAGTTCCAAATACAGAATCAATCTGTATGGGTTTAAAAACAAAAAAGTACTGTAAGAAAAATACTAAAACCATTTTTACAACTATTGAAGTATCGAAGGGATGGAGGTTTTTATGATACATATTCAGACTACGGCTGCGATGGCGCCTGTCACTGCCGAAGATTCACCTGACTACACATTGGAGCGGTGTCTCGGGATAAACTTGGTACAAAGTCGGAAAAGATAAACATGTAGCGTGCCAAACAGCAGCGCCAAAGAGCAGACGGAGACGGGATCAACAATGTTTCTTTCGATTCGAAATCGGGGATAGCCGAAGAGGTGATCTATGGGTGACGGCATTGTACTTGTGAGGGGTGGGGGGCTTGGGTCAAACAACATCAAAGTCAGAACAACTTCTTTGTAAAAAAGTAGAAACAAATTAACGAAATAAAATGGTGATACAGATGCTCATATTAAATAAAAATCCAAAAAAAGATGAAGAATTAGTAGCAATCTGAATGCAGGAAACAGTCTAATGAAGAAATGTCGACGGCACCATTGCCACCGGACTCGGATTCATTCAAGCGTGCTCGCTTAGCGTTGGGAGCTCCAGCGCCATAGGGGTTGTAATTGCATTGTTGTTGTTGTTTCATGGGCGCTTGCTGTTGGCGATACATTTGATTCATGGGTGCGTTCGACTGAAATGACATCCATCATTATCGTCGCAGTTCAAAAGTACAAAGTCAATGTGAAACTCACCGATAAACCGGCTCCAAACGATGTATCACAGGAATACTCGGCAAAGTTAAGCTCAGGGAAGCTGACATCCATCGGGAAGGGCTCGGAATTCAGTTGCAGCATGTCGTCCATCGGCACGAACGGCGCCAGATGTTCAAGCGCGTCAGAGCTGCCTTGCATATTGTTGCACATGTCGCCTGGAAATGTAATACACATTGTAAATTACAAGTCTATAAAAATTATACATAGCAAGTGTCTACGTGCACATGTAAAATATGATACAAAGTCAAGGTCGGCAATGATGCATGTAAAAATGGGAAGGAAATACAAAAAGTTGGTGCGCTGCAGCACCGACACCAACCCCCTATGTATGAAAACGTGTTACTTTGAAGGAAAAAATTGGTCAAACTTCGAGAAAGGGGAGTGAAAAATGCTTGCATCAGCATGGTACCCCAGTTATCACGTTTATGTAGGGTCGTCAATGATCATGAATCATGATTGACAGCGCTTAACAGTAAAAGTTAACACGAAAAATTGGTTTGAGGAGGTTGAGCAAGCTTCGCACGTGCCACTTCAACCAAAAAGTGCAGTCATGTTTGCCGAGTCGTTGAAAGAAGGCAATTGTGAGGTGTTTCCTAATTATGCGGGGCCTAAATAAACAAGAAGCGCAAGACTAAAGAAATGTGTTTCGTCGGTTGACTCGACCCAACCAAGTCGATCCCATCCAAGATAGATAGATAGTCCACCAAATTCAAACATAAATTTTTTGTGGCGAAAAGCCTTAGGGGCGGTAGACTTGCGGAGAGACCAAAAACCCATCCTGCACGTATACAGACACCAGTCGGCCGGCCCCGACTCCACCCTCACGTCGGGGTCCACGTGCGCTGACGGCTGTGAAGAGACGTTGCGTGCAGTATGGAAATGTCTACTATAGCAAAAATCGTGCCTCTGCACCCATTTTTTTTAAAACGGACCGAGAAGGAAATGGAGTAGCCGCGACTTTTAGGCTACAAACAGTTGACTGACTCAACTGATTGAGTAATCAGTGATCGGCGGGGTTGCCGCTTTTTTGCAGAGATGCAGAGATTACGTGCGTGGTACGGTACGATAGACCAAATTGACGTAGAAAAGCCAAAACACACCTTCAAATTGGTACTGCTGCTTCTGCTCCTCATCGGGGAAGAGATGGGGATTCTGTTGCTTAAACTCCTCAAAGAATTCACGCGATATTTGTTGGGGAGCTTCGGCGACTGGGAGTTGGTTGACATTGACGCCGTTGCCGCCACAGCCGGCCATTATTGCCGTCTCCGAATCCCCGTATAGGTGACGTTTATGACCGGCAGGAGACACAGAGGACTGCATAGCGGGATAGGCATCGTTTCGGGGTCCTTGAGAACCGTATAATCCACCATTGGACATAGCGTAGCCGTCTGAAGGCACAAAATTAGTCATGTCGTAATAAGTAAATACGTGTCGTGTTACATGAAACCCATCTAGGTGCGTAAAAATAGAACCCAGTTTCCGAAAAAGGAAAGAAATCCCTTGAGGGCTTATTAATAGCCGGCCTACGTGATTTCCATTATTTGTTCCTGTCATGCAAATGCAAAATGTGGTCCCCGAAATCCGTGCAAGAATGAATGCAAGCGCTTACCAGATGCTGGAAGGGCGGATACGCCGGGGCCACCCCGATTGAAGCCGTTGCCGTGCCCGTACGGAGCCGAAGGAGCGGCACTGGGGTTGCCGAAGCCTCCGCACCCTGGACCAGGACTGCAGACGACGGCGGTGTCGGGCGATTCCATGCCAAACTCGGCGAAGCCGGCCTCGAGAGGACTGCATCCGAGTCCCGACGGCGGCGCCGCGCCTCCGGTGGCTCGCAATTGTAATGGTGCGGGCTGTTCTCCGGGTCCACAACGTCGTCCGACCGGTCCGGCACTGTTCGTGCGGAAGCTGGCAGCGGCACTGTTTGCATCCATAGATCCGGCAAATCGAGCGGGCACAGCGGCTCCACCGGCAACTCGATGCACGTCATCCAGGGCAGCGGCTGCAAGGGCACCGTTTCGAGCACCGATGGATGCGCTGCGGGCGCCGTAGGCGACAGGCCCTCGAGGTCTCCGAAAGACGGGCTCCTTGGCGTCGTAGAGGTCGTTCGAGCTGGCGCGGTTGTTGCTGACGGCGGATCCGTCCACACGTACGGTGCTACCGCATCCTTGTCCTTGCGTCCAGGCACGCGGCCGTCGTAGTCCGGCCTCAGCTGACAAACGGCGGATGCCGCCGTTGTTTCGAGCAGATTGAGACTCGAGGAGCTGCTGGCTAGGCTGATTCCCGAATCCGCGGCTCGAACCGCCTTCGCGAAAGAAGTTGGCGCCCCCGTTGTTGTTGCCGTAGGGGTTTCTGATATCAGCGACACTGCCGCTGTTCCCGGGTTTGCCGCCGTCGGCGCCGCATAGAGGGGCGGCGTCGTTGAACGGGCTACCGGGTTGGTCGCGAAAAAGCCATTCAAAGACTTCGTTGTACGAGTCCTTTCGGCGCGCTGAAACGGAATCAGGTTAGAATTGGGTTCAAAGAAGTGAATCAGCAATACGCTGACTGTAAAAGCAAAGCAAAAAGTGTCCAAGTCTCTCAGCGACGACGGTATGATAATCCGAAATCACAGGGGAGGGATAATGTGTTGAAGCAAGCAACATCAGGGCGACGACGACAAACGGTGTGTGAAGAAGGCACAGATTTTGGACCAGACAACAGATAAGGGGTTTCAAAAGAGGGTTCAGAGGCATAACGGGGATCCAAAGAGCGACATTCACTTCGCGACATGAGGGTATTCGAAAAGGAAAGAACCTGAAAGATCTGCTTCCGCAATGGCACCTCCAACGCAGTCGTCGGAAGGCGGCGAGGCCGCTTCAACTGATGATGACTATCCAGACTGCAACACATCTGCAGGCTAACTGCCTCAGGCGGTGGCGGCGAATGCTCGCGACAACAAACTTGCGGTGCCGCCGAGGTCGACGGCATCTCACAGGCTGGTGCCGGCTTCCCCGCCGCAACGCTGGACGGCATCGTGGCTTCGGTCTGGGTCCAAATCTTGCTACAAAAGGCCTCGGCAAAGACCCCATCGGATTCATTGGTCGTCGCTGAGGACTCTAGGACACATGGCAGTTTTCGCTTACGTGGGTTAATGCCACTCTGGGCGGAGGACTGGCGCATCGAAGTCGGCCGGTAGTCGGACATGTTGATTCCGATGGCATCGGGCTCGATCAGGGGCGTGAAGTCGTGGCAATCGATGAATTGGGGTTGACGGCCAAAGTATTCTGAAATGACACTTTGGTGGAAGTTTCAAAGAGTGTAAAGGCTTACCTGCAACATCTTCAATCTCGGTCTTGATGAACGTGCAGGCTGGCTGAGCAGCTCCAACGACATTCGTAGCCGCGGCGGTCGTCCAGGAGTCCAAATCAGACTGCATGCCGATCAGTGAATGGACGCAAAGAACGTATTGACCCTTCTGACCGCGTGTAGTGTGGCTAACTGTCGTGGCTTCCGTTTGAACCCACGCGACAGCTCCATTGGCTGCCAAAAGACGGTAGTACATGGAACGGCAATGTCCCTTCCGGAAGAGCTCACGGATCGAATCAGCAACTGTTTCAAGATCAGCCGGATGGACCAAATCATAGAAAGATGTTCCCATCAACGAACGGGATTCATGTCGAAGGAGGTAGTTGAAGTTCTCGCTAACATAGCTGAAGCGCATATCGCACGTGTGACGGGTCATGAAGCTACCGCTCGTCGTTTCGGAGCTCTTGACTGTGCCGGCACCAACGCCAATGTTGTTGCCTTGACCAGCTGGGACTGTCGAAGCTTGGATGAGTGTGACACGACCGGATTCGAACTGGAGAACACGGCATCGGCAAACGATCGCCTTGAAAAGGGCGGATTTCAGGTTGAGATTGCGGCCACGCGGGCTGATGACAGTCTTCATGCGCATGATCATACGATGTCCATCGGCGAGGGCACCGTTCTTGTTGGCATTGTTGCCGTTGGGGTTCTGATTCTCGACGGCGCTGGCTTCCAGGGCGCAGAGACGCATGAAGTCATCGTAGTCTGTGGCGTGGATGAATTCCTTGATTTGACGGCCAATAAGGTCAGTCTGAAATGAGGTTTCTGTCTTTATTTTGTCTTATGTGACTTTTCGGCACAATGTTTCCAACGTGCCGTAACGAAGTAATCCCCTAAAAGCGGCCTTCCATGACAACCCACAGCATACGTGCCATCTGATGTCCACTCATCCCCCTTCAGCGCCCCAGCCGAATACAAAATACATAACGCTATGTGACTCCAACCGACCCTCCGTTGCGTTGCCAATGTTACGTGCAGAAAAAAGCATCCAAAACAACGTCTATTTTAACAACGCCCCACCACAGGCAGCAACTTGGCTGGCTTTCGGTCCCATCTGTTTGCATGCTGCTGCTGCTTCGCCGTGCATGCATTAATGTCTCGAATCACCCAGCCAAGATGTAGCGCATTTATCATTCAGGCTGTTAGATGACAGTCTATAAGATCACTTCCTCTCCAAATCCGCTGACACCCCATATCCATCGGAATCGAATCGAACCAACCGCACGTCGACTTGCTGCTCCGCGCGCGCGCAGGTTCGCCGCCACCGGCGCAGCGAAATGGCGTTTGGCACGTAAACGAGCGAATTGCTCGCATCTCGCAGCTCGGCAGAGCGCCCCAAAGGCAGGCGTCGAGTTAGTTCGGTTCGAGGCGGCGGTGGTCGGAGAGGCTTTTGTCAAGCGCGACACGACCCGAGACCCCAAAAAGCTTCATCCTCGTCGGTAAGGGTAACGGAAGCAGCGGCGACAGTCGACGATACGTGAGTCTTGCACAGTCATGCGTGGATTCTTTCTTTGCGAGAACGCGAAAATGCGTGCAAATGTGATTTTTTTCTGTTTCCCATCACTCCCATGATAAAAGCGATCATCATTCATCAGTTTTTGCGTTTCCACTCTCGAAAAAAGCTGCCCCGTAAGTTTTACCTTCTCCAAAACTTCCAATTTTCCCATAAAAACACCTTTTTTACAAATTCTTTTCACCTGTTTCCCCTTTTAAGCGTGCAAATTTACCGCACACTATGTAAGAAAACGTGAATGAACATACTTCGCGGTTATTTTTATCCCCCAAACTGCCTCGCATTCGACATTTTACGTGCACAGCCACACCTTCGAACCCATATTTGCATGTCCTAGGGTCGTTCAAAACAACCCGAAAACAACACCCACCTGTGTTAAACCGAGAAAAATGGAAACGCTTTCAGTGATGTAGAGAATCGTGCCATCCGAGTCGGCCATGATGACGAATCCGTCGAGGCATTCGCTCATCGTCAACTCGTTCCAGACCTTCGCATTTTCGTCGACAACCAGTTCGGTGTTGAAGACTGAAACGGTAATGATTATGATTTATGGGTGATTTGGGTTTGTTTTTTCGATGTTATTGCGTTTTTGATCTTTCGTTGATTGGTCATTTTCCATCTTTTTGCTTTTTCGGTCCCTCAAATCAATTCCGAGCGCCGGCATTCCGCGTGGCCGAGGTAGCGACAACTGTCCATGCGACTCCCATTTTGCGCTTTCCCTTGAGGGTAACTGGCGACTCGCCTGCCTGGCTTCAAAGCACAGTGCGTTTTTTCAGCTTGCGTTTTGTGAATAGGAAGGGTCCGCGACGCGAAAGTGCGCACGCACCATGATTTTTGGGATTTACGGAATTCTCGTAACATATTGCACTATTTTGAATTCCGTTGATTCTCCTAAGTGCAGAAAAAGATGGAGATTTCAAAAAATATATAACATCCAGGTCTGCGGCGTAGTGTTAGATGCTTTTTTCGCCGACGTAAATTGCAGTATTTACAAAATCAGAAATAACTTTCGAGAACAATTCTGAATTTCGAT
>KB455561.1:519688-541703 GCA_000341325.1 Panagrellus redivivus | reverse complement strand
GTCTTTTGGATCCGGATCCCTCCTAAAGATCCGGGTCTTTTCTCCGGAGCTAACATCTCTGGAGATAATGAAACTTATTACGCATTGGAATTTTAATTTCGTGCCGGGATGCGAAACAGTTTCCACGCTCGGGGGCATTTTGCAAAAAGACTGCAAATCAAAGCCGGAAAAATGGCTTTTCCCACTACTTTGACACTCGGAAAACGCAAACGAATGCCGTTCCACGTGGAGCGGGGGACCTTGCCGCAGGGCGACCACCACCACAGTTTGAATATAAGCTGGTTCATTAGGGCAGCTGTAGTTTGCGCTCTTGCCCTCGGGACATAATAGCCCCATATGCACCTTGCTTTTGTATGTGTTTGAAAGAACATGGCCAGTTTTCAATGGTGGCTTAATTCGGACACCAGGCCCGTCGGCGAGTGGTCTCCGCTTGGCCATATATGGCCACTGGCCTGCAGCATCACGAGTTAGGTATGCATGATGTCGGCGCAGTTCATTGGATGTTACAGCACCGGGGACAGGTGCATCAACTTGTGCTCCCGAAACGAAAATGACGCACACAGCATGTAATTACGCAGGTTATTATCGACGCACACTCACAACTGACACTCGCATTAAGCCAAGTTTAAGCTATGCGTCCCGCCACCAATTCGTCACTTTTTCATGAACGCCGACCGCATTCGTTCAATGCTTCAAGCCTTGTTCGCCCCCGGCGAATGCGCTGGACCATTCTGTTACCCCTCCGGCTGATAACAAGTCACATAATATTCGGGTTCGGAGTCCCAACTGACCATGCAGTGGTACTACCGTCATGAGAGCCTCGTATTACTTTTTGTCGTCGTCCTTCCTTCACAGCTTCCGCAAGTGTGAAGCGTTAGCGGAAGCTAGTGTACTGACTTGTTTACGAATATGGGGCACTCCTCCGTAATGCCGTTAGCCATTTCCGTCTATCGTGTGGTTGTTGCACTCTATTCAAAATTTTGATTCCGTGAGGGGGCCATTGCTTGTCTTTTTGAAAAACGCAAAGCAATTCCATCCATCTGTCGTCGTTCTTTTGTACAATAGAAAAACCAAAAATACAATAAGAATTGTACAGTGTATCGACAATAGGCACCATATTGCCTTTTTTTTTCGGAATTCCCGTCACTTTTGTGATTGTAGGGGTATTTAAAGCCATGGAAGTTGTATGCAAAGTACAGCACCCTTATCAGAAATGTTTATTCAAACGGACAAACGAGCCCTAATTGCGTGGAAATGAAGCCATTTTAAGCTGAAATTAACTCTTACAGGTACCGACCACCCAGATTATTGTAGTTTTGCTCAATGGCCAGTTCAAAGGTCTTCATCGACGAAGGCTCTCGAGACGCTCACACACTTTGGGTTGAAAAGTTGTCAAATGAACGAGTACATCAGAAGCTAAGTCCGCCGTTAAGGTATGTTGTGTTTTTTTGACAAAATAAAGCTGAAGGATACGATGTCCCACCGGTCGTTTTGTCCCGCTTTTGCGCACACTGTTAGGTATGCATTGTGCGTCCGCACATTCCATCGCAAATGAACGAAATCGAACAACTGACGGGACATTATATCCCCCACCAATATTGACCGAAAAACACATCAAACCACACTTTTTCCAGCCCATCTGCCGCAATTACCCCTAATTCGATCCGTTTTGTCTGCATCTCCGACACTCACGACAAGTTAGACCAGATTCTCGACAAAATTCCACCCGGTGACGTCCTAATCCACACTGGGGATTTCACCTGTGACGGTGACGCGGAACACATTAAAAAGTTTAATGAAGAAATTGGCACCCTGCCGCATAAGTACAAAATCGTCATAGCTGGGAACCATGAACTCGGATTCCAGGATGATGAAGATGAGTCACTCCGGAATGAATGGGATTTTGGAAAGGGTACAAAGAAAGGCTACGATCTCCTTACAAATTGTACCTATTTACAGGATAGTGGGATTACTGTAAGTCATTCTTTGTTCTATGTTTTACAGTTTTAACATTTTTGTAATTGTACTTTTAGTTGTATGGCATCAAAATCTACGGCGCATCCTGGCACCCATTGCCCGGATTTCCCTTTTCTCGGCCTCGTGGCGCTTCAATGGTCGAAAAATGGGATCTAATTCCAGATGACACGGACATCCTGTTGACGCATACCCCGCCCTTAGGACATAGCGACTTGTTTAAGGGCGTCGAACATTGGGGCTGTGCCGACCTTCTGGACACGGTCGAACAACGAGTGAAACCGGCATATCACATCTTCGGGCATGTCCATGAAAACAATGGGTGGACGACGAATGGCACGACTACTTTCATAAATGCATCGATCTGTAACTATTCTAACGAAATTGAAAACAAGCCAGCTGTTTTTGACTTTCCATTGCCTCAGGGGGTTTTGAAAGATTAATTTTGTAAAGTGACACTTCAGTTTCAGCGGGGTCGCATGGGTGCGATATTTAATATTAAGATTAATTTATTGCTGTCATTGTTGGGGGTTAATGTTGACTTCTGGCTTTTTTGTGTAATAAACTTTGATGAGGTAAATTAGGAGTTGTACAGTAAATTTTAAGAAAATGAAGGCAAAAAAAGTTGATAAATTTTGCATGGATGCCATGTATCTTTAAAGTGTCACTTAAAAATCAGATTAACCCGAGGTCCTGCCTCTGACACTGATTCTGACTCCTTCCAAGACCATGAAACAATCCTGTAAAGGCATCCCATACTTCCAAGATGACGGATCCGTAGAAGTTGATGAACTATGGAGAAATAAATGGTCGAAGGAACGTGTACACACAAAGTTGCCGCTACCCAAGTGCGTTTTTCTTGTAGTTTTTACAAAAAAAACCAAACCGTAGTGAAATTTTTGCAGAGAGCGACCCGTTTCAAAGAATTATGTCCGCTTTGTGTGCATTTCCGACACTCACGACAAACTTGGTAAAATTCTCCACAAAATTCCAGACGGTGATGTCCTCCTTCATGCTGGGGACTTTACGAGCTACGGTGACGAGGAAGAGATCATAAAATTTGACGAACAACTTGGCACTTTGCCGCATGAGTACAAAATCGTTATTGCTGGGAACCATGAGCTCGGATTTGACTGGACTGAAGATGAATCGCTTCGTGGTCGAGCTGATAGGGGCAGGGGCACAAAGGATGGTTATGAGCTACTTAATAATTGTATCTATCTACAGGATTTTACGGTTGAAGTATGTTTCCCATGTTTTGATTATCCGGGGATATAATGTCCCGTAGTTCGTGATTCCAGTGTACGCACATTGCATATTTAACAGTGCCTGCGTAAACGAAACGACGTGATTTACGGGACATTATGTCTTCTCAACCCGTTATGACAATTTCAGGTGTTCGGAATCAAGGTCTGGGGCTCACCTTGGCACCCTCTTCCCGGATTCCCCTTTTCCGTGCCCCGTGGCGAACCTTTGGCCAAAAAATGGGATCAGATTCCGGCTGACACCGATGTCCTGCTGACGCATACCCCGCCCTTGGGACATTCTGACCTGTTCAAGTGCCGTCAACATTGGGGCTGCGCGGACCTTTTGGAAACGATCGAAAAACGTGTGAAGCCGGCTTATCACGTTTTCGGACACATTCACGAAAACCATGGATGGACGACGAATGGCACGACTACCTTCATCAATGCATCGATTTGCAATTACTCGAATGAGATTTTGAATGGGCCTACTTTTTTCGACATCCCGTTGCCTCCGGGATACAAAAAATAACCTTTCAAAAATACTGACACCAATAAAGACTTAACGGATTTAAATTATGTCAACATTCTGACGAGATAATCCGTATTTCAACCCACGACACGCAAACACTTCCGTAATGCGGTAACCGATCTTTGTAAAACAGGTTTATTTTAGCCCAAACAACAAAACACATTTACATAAATAACTTTCTGAACACAAATTGGATGAAAAACACAGAAAAGACCCGTCCTATGATAGCCTGGTTACTGTAAACGCCTCCGGCACCGTTACAGTAATCCGTTGCACAGCAGCAAATTCGCCCGAGGGCACCTACGTCAAAACAGCGTTTACCACCAGGTGTTACAGACCCTCGGGGACTGCCACCACCACCGTTTCTGTAATAGCTGTTGCTGCCACCGGTGCCGGTGACATCACTGACAAAGTTTCCGAGCCTTGCGTCGACATGTTCCTTGAGGTTATTATTGGATGGATAGTGGATCATTTCATTTGGTGACCTTATATAGACTGAACTGCCATCGGTGGATTCACTATTAACTGCGGCCGACGCCGAAATACCCTGGAAGGCGCTCAATTGCCTTGACGATGCCGATGCTTCGTAGATGGTATGTCGAGGAGCGTCCATTCCGAGGTTTTGACACAGTGAAAGTTGAGTAAAGGAATTTCCGTCGCAGGACCATTGAGTGTGGCCGGTTCTGAAATGTCTTTTTTTTTCAAAAGTGTGAAAAAGGGTGAGCTGATGGGGGCCTTTCAAAAGAAAAAAGAACAGGTTCCAACCCACTGCCTGGTTAGCTCAGTCGGTAGAGCACCAGACTCTTAATCTGGCTGTCGCGGGTTCGAGCCCCGCATCGGGCTTATCTTTTTTCGTATCCCACATTATTCTTTTTTTACTTTTTAGCATGTTCAAAATTCAGAAACTCACTTGGCAGTAATCATTAGACAATAAGACATGCTGGTACATTCACGTTTCCGATGTGGATTTCCAGCATAACACCGTAATCCATCAACCAAAACTGCATTGTTTAACAAAATGCAACATAGAATTCCAGCTAAAAGTTTGATTGTAGCCGGAAATCGAAATCCTGTCAATCGAAAGAAGCATTGACGCCACCGCCACCGAATCGCCGACATCCGCCGGGCATTCGTGAAAGAGGTCAATCTGAAATCCAAAAACTGTTATTACTGATAAGCTTGAAATCACAAAATGCTGAATACACACGCATAAAAAGTAATAAAACACCCGAAGTGAACGTTCCTAAAACTTGTCAAAACAAATTGCTTTTTCGCGAAACAAAGGTGATCGGAGGGGGATAGCCTGAGGCCCACTTCCCAAATGCCATAATCCTATGTTTGCCTCTTCCGACATGCTTGCAAATATGATTAATAGGTTTGGCGACCAAGAGGGACGCCATCACACCGTTGACTGATGATCGAAAACGTCAAAATGCATAAAGCTGTCATAAGATTTTGGGTCCAAAGTGTTTAAGGGACCAATTGGTAGGGAACAATGCATTCAAAGGCCAAAAACGTAATATCTCAACTTTCAGGGCACAACAGATGGATGCTAATTGCAACTCTTTTGGCTTTGAATGTGAGTTTGTCACTTGGACCTGCAACGATGTTCTAATTAAATATCGATTTCCCCAAATTTGTATAGTAGAGCGTCATTAGGATCCTCATAATTGATCGAAAACGACCAATATCGATTTATTGTTGAGCCCATTATTAGTGGATAAGCTCAATGACCACTAAAGGCTTTTGACAAGCACATTCTCGGCCGTTGTCATGCGATCCTCGGAGAGCGCTGAAGATTGTGCTAATGCCCTTGACTTTCCCCGCGCAATGCCCTCAGCACCTACTTATCACAATGGATCATGCTCTATGGCAGTGCACCTCTGCTGTCATGGTGCATGCCTGCGCGGCGTATAAATAAGCCTTAGTTTCCGAGTTGGAGCATAGCCATCCTCATTCGCTTGACCAAATTGTCGTCGTGATCACTCGCTTTGTCCGCTCCGTTTAATTTCTATTCCATTTTTAGGCGATACTTCTGCAACGATGCCCATGTTCAACATCCACAACCGTTTCCGTGCCATCCGCCGCCATTTTAACAAGACACCGACGGTCTCTGAAGTCCACGTCGAAGTGGAATCCGAGCCGACTACTATCCTCTCTGCCACTGCTGAAACCGCCTCCGACATCGATTCTGGCTTCGACTCCGGTTCCCAGCAGTCTACTGACGTGCCATCAGTGACGTCTACTTCAATGTCGACAACGGACCTGCTTGCCCTTCCCAAGGACGCCCTAGAAGAGATGATCACTAAGTTGGACACCTGCGCCCTCTACGCCTTCCGCAACCGCTCCCCCGAAGCAGCCGAAGCCGCGGCCTTCCGTGGCATCCAGACCCACAGTCTTTTCATCGACCCCACGATGCCGTGTGACGAAATCACCAGCTTCCGCCGCCGTGGAAAGATCGTCACACGCGCCGGTATCGATGCCGTCCTCGATGCTCCTCGTGTCGCCGTCAAGTTCCTGCTCAAGATCGGCAACTTTCACGAGGACTATCTCGAGATGCTGGCCAGAACCGACCTCTTCCAGAGCCGATTCACCTCCCTCGTCATCGAATCCAACATCAGCTACGTCACCCTCGAATCCTTCCTGGAGAACCACAAGACCTGCACCATCGAGCTCAAAGACGGCATCCGCCTGCCTGAATCCAACACTTGCCAATTCTGGGACTTCTTCCGTAGCCAGCGAGCCAGCTCTGTCCGGAAGCTGTTCAATTCTCGTCATATCATCATCGAGGCTACATACGATTCGGTTGCTGAAATCCACAACTTCCGAGTGGTTCCCTGTCCTGATGACAGGAAGAAGTTTTATATCTAATTATTGATTTTTGTTTGATTATGATTTTATCGGTTAATAACTCGGTTGATATTTTGTTTTGATACGTTGATTATTATTATAATAAACTTTTTGTTTGTAACAGTTTGGTTTGGACAACTTATTGGGATGGGGGAAGGGCAATATAAACGGAATTAGTTCGGATTTTGAATACAAAATGATCGCTTTTAGCAATAGCGGTCATTTTGACTTCGTAGCACGACAGCCAAAAGTAAGAAGCTCTTATGAATGGCCCGAGAACCAGCTCCGGTAAAATTGCGGTGGTCTTTTTCGTCGGAGGATTATTATAGCACCATAGGACGCCGGCATAACTGTCACATTGGTCAATGGGGGTTGTCATTTCGAGGGCCTTTGGCATGAAAAACTGCCCAAACGGGGTGTTAAGAGGCATTTGGGTGGTGATCCGGAATAGAGTGGCATTTGGAGGGTAAAAATAAACATCTTTTATGTTTACGGTGCTATTGATAGACATTCGGAAGGGTAAAAACGGATCAATTCTGTAGTAATGTGGGCCTGGAAAGAGGAAGATGGTATTTTTATAGTTTAAAGTTTGGTACAAATAGCATTTTTAGAAATTTTATGAAAAAAAGTCTTTCAAACGTATAAAATCAATTTCCACTTCCAAAAATACGAAAAAGTGCCACTAATTCCAAGCCAAATAATACTCCTCCAAAGAAGTACCACGAGAAAGGGCTCAACTGCCATAAGTACCTCCAACCAGCATCCGGAAGGAGGGGCACCTTGGCATTGGCATCTTTACCTATGCACCCACTTATGAAAGGCCCACAAAGCGCTCCAGGGCATCTCGCACCTCAAAACCGACTCGAATAACAACAAACACCCCGCCGTCTGAGAAAAGGATGCCAAGCCAAGGATGATTGTCAGAATTGGCAATGAGCCCTCCGCATTCCCAAACGAACGTTTCAAATATTTCACACAACGTTGATGGTGGTGCGGTGCCGCTTCAAAAACAGCTCGTAAAATAATACCGAAACACAAAGGCACATCAAAATATTTAAAAACGAACCCGCATTTCACTTGGGCCGTGACTATAGGCGTAAAACGTAGATAGAGGGAAAGAAAAAGATGCCTTAGGTCTTTTAAAAAACCGACTCGAGTACATAATTACGCCAATTTGTAAGCATTACCAAGTGCTTCGATTCAAGGCGTTGCGTTATAATCCGGAGACGTGGCGGGGCACTTTTATGTTTCTTCTTGAAAGGCATGTGGGTTTTTGTTCTCGGATGGGTGGACGGCTTGGGGAAGATATGGCGATGTTATCTTACAATTTGAGCGTTTTGCCGGAGGGCATTTAGATGGAAGTGGTCAAAAGGGTTACCGTCAGGGTTGGGGAAGGTTAATGGGGTGGATGGAAAAGATTTTTGGATGGCATTTTGGTAGTTTCCGCGTTTTTGGATGGAATTGTAGCTATTTGGGGGCTAATAGGGGTACTGTAGGTCAAAGTTAGGTCAAAAAGTGCAATATAATCTGGATTTTGATGAAATTTCAGAAATCTGAAGATATGAAAAACACATTTTGAATAGAAGTAACAAATGAAATCCCAAACTGTGACCAATAAAGACACTGTGCATCGACTTTATCCCCGGCGCACCCCTTTAAGTAATAAACACACTTCTTTAGCTCACTGTTTGTAGCTTAAAGACACCCATGGGCCTTCTTAATCCGTCAGGTAGATTTCACACCTCCAAATGAGTCTGCCCTACAATTGTGGCACCTATTACTGCCGAATGATGAGACAGGTCCTCAGGGCATTCAAACCCCAATCCAGTTTTACAAAAACACACATGTCATAATCCAAAAAACCAATATCAACCTATTTTCAATTCCCGGAGGCCCTCTCCCGGTCAAAACACCCTCAGGGCATTTGCATGAAGTGAAGGTGGTGCTCATGAAGGCTTGACTCCATTAAAACCACGGCCTGGTCACACTATACGTAAATTGGTTTATGGGCCATGTCTACAATATGATTTTGGACGCCAGTGCGAGATTTTATCGACCTACGGCAAACGAGTAACAAAATATGTTCGACTTTTTTAGTATTTGAAACGTGTTGCCTGTTCGAAAAAAGTAGGTTAAAAACGGCAAAGGTCTAACGAGATACGCGGAAATGGGCATGCCTTCTCAGGCCCTAGGAGGAGGGTTGAAACTGTTAGCATTGACTTGCGTCTTGAACCCTGATTGGCTTCGTTTGAATCGCCTTCCTTCGTTTTTCGAGGTTGAAGGACCCTCTCACGCTGCCTGGCCTCATCTTGCGTACTTATGCGCTTTCGACACATGGAAACAAATAAATAGTGCTTTATTATTTCAACCACCCTCTCGATTTTAATTGAATTCAATCGCGCGGAGATGTTATCCAAATTGAAAAGCGGCAAGGCAATGGGTAAAGAAAAGTCATTAATTAGCTTCATCTTGCCCTTTTGCGCGATGTACATACACACAGACAGGAAATGAGGCCTGAGGGTCGGTCAAAGTCAAGTACTTGGTGAGGGAAGCTTCTTATGGGTATGTTAAAGAAAATGAATTCCAAAAGGTCGAAAAGTGTTATCACGCGATGAATGTTAATGAGGGTTAAGAATGTCTGTAAACGAGGTGACGTAATTTGCACACGGTTTGTTTTGAACGGTAAAAACTCATTAGGGTTTTGTGTGCGAATGTGATTTTTGTACAAATCAATGTGTGCAAATAACAAAATACCGTTCGTAGAAACAATTCCAACAAAAAGTGCGCGAAATTTGCCAAATTTACCAAACAGGTGTTTGAGGCAGACAAAGATCTATTTCTGAAAACCTGTTAACCCTTAATTCAATCAATCGAACTTATATACCTGCTCCACGTCTAATGCCACACTTGAAATTCAATTTCCAAAGCCAAAAACGGCTAAAAGCAAATATTGTTGACACTTTTAGATACCAAAATATGCGAATCATCTTATTATTTATTCCTTCACGTTCGTACACATCCACATGTACTGCCGCATATGGCTTGACACCTATCTATACGACAGCCATGTTTGAGGGCTAACATAAACTGTCAAAATTGAAAGCGAACGGAAAGGTGGCTATAAAAACAATAAAAATTCAACAAAATGTAAGCAAGAGCAGGAATAACAAAGAACGGCAACAACAAAGGTTCAAACGGAAATGGTCCGGAAGACATTGAAGCCAGTAAGGGAGGTCGTGATGGCCAGGCCCGGGATTTGACGATGCCAATGCACTTCTTTAATTTCCTTCTGGCCCATGTGGACGAATAACAGCTGAGGCGGGACGTCGGCGACGGTTTCACCAGCTTCACCGGATTCGGTTTCGAGGGCGAGGTCCCAGATGGTGGCTTGGTCGTCTTCGCCGGATGCGATGAAGGTCGCGGATTCGGTGGGGCACCATTCGACGGAGGTGATCGGCGCTTTGTGATGTTTGAATGTGGCGACGGGGAACTTTTGTTGGAAGGAACGGAGGGTCCAGACCTTGAGGACGCCGTCGTCGCCACCGGAAACGATGTAGGGGTCGTTCGGGTTCCAGGAGATGACATTGACATCGCTGTCGTGAGCATTTTCAACGACACAGACGCAGGCGTCCTTCGGCTTGGCACGAACGTCCCAGAGACGGATGGACTTGTCGACGGAAGCGGAGGTGAGGAGATTGGCTTCGGTGTAGGACCACTGGAGATCTTCGACGGAGTCGTTATGACCGGTGAGAGGAGTGGCATTGGACTTCCAGGCGCCTCCTTCGCCCATGTTGTGGATGTAGATCTGCAAAAAACGACTTAAAAAAGCTTAAAAAAGCTGAAAATGACAAACCTTATTCTTCTGATCACCACTAGCCAGCAACCCAGGCGTCAACGGCGACCATCCCAAACCATAACCCTCAATCTTGTGATCGAACGTGTACAATGGCACTTGTTTCAGCATCTTATGATTCTGTGTGCCACCGTCCATCTGGTCAACAGTCCGCACGGCTTCCGTCAAGTTCCAAAGCTGAACCTTTCCGACATCGTTCCAGACGGCGCAAATAGAGCTGACACCAAGTCGGGCCTCCTTGATTCGGTTGACATTGCCGGAATGATCGATGGTAGCGCTGTGAAGAATGGCGTCCTTCGGCTTTTCCTTGCGCTTCTTGCCAGCGCCAGCGGCCGCAGTATCACCATGACCATCAATCGGCTGGGTGTCCTCATCCTCGGATTCACTGCTCGATTCATCATCATCAGAATCGTCCTCGCCACCCTTCTTCTCGTGTTCGAAGCCGTACAAATTCTTCAGCTTCATGACGTAAAGCTCGTTCTTACGCTTTTCCTCATTCTGCGAACCGCCGACAAGGAACAAGCTTAACGGGTAAGTCGAACGATTATCACCATCTTCGTCAAGGATGACATCGAAACTGAGACACGGCTTCGCTGAAAGAACAACGGTAAATTCAAACTAGAAAAAGGGTTGAAAAAACTAACTCGTCTCGAAAGTATGGAAAAAATGATAAGCCTCGGGATCGAATTCCCATTCTTCGTCTTCGTTCAGAGGTCGGGAGACGCCGGGAATGTAAACCTGCAAGAAAAATATATAAAAATGAAGCGAAAATGGTCAAAAAATGTAACCTTTCGCTTGTCCTCTGGGACCTCCTCGTTGTCGTCAACTTCCATCTCATCCTCGCTGTTGATTCGGAAATCTTCGTGATCCATGTTTGGGGGTGATTCTGGAAAAAAAATGGGTTGAAATAGCGAAATTGAAGGGTGAAAAATAGCGAGGAAACGAAATTTGTGAATTTGCTAGGCTAACGCATTCATCAGCAGGGTTGAAATCGTTGCGGGAGTTGCGTTGAGGCGGTAGGTTGGATGGGTGTAAAACATAGAATAAGTCAGCAAACTTGTTATGTAAGCTGTATAAATGTGTGCCAATATTTTTCTAATTGTATGGTTAACCTTTATAAATGGAAAACAAACAAATTAACAATCAAGAAAGCTGTTAAATTTGACAATCAAAATATAAATATTTTATGAAATGCTTGTGCACATAACGCCAACCCTACTTCAACGTTTTTCCGATCTTGGAAAACAATCCATCGAAATCTTTTTTCATCGCTTTAGCCCAGCTTATCACTGTTTTCACGCCTTCCTTATCCATCCTAACGATTACCAACCCCTTCCAGATGATATCCACCCTCCGAGCAGGATCATCTCTCCTGCCAGTCGCCGGCTTGGGCCGTCGTTTGAACTCCACGCTCGCGTCGCGGATGAAGCGTGCCGCTGCGGCTTCAGGTTCCTACGAAAGCGAAGAAGACCAACGACATCGTCTCGAGGAGCAAGTTGACGAGTATGGCGAGCAATTCCGTGAGCTGTTCATCAATCCGAAGCGCAAACTCGCGGCTCAACTTCAACTTGAACGCATGACGGGTCGAACCGAACGGGAGAAGTATAGCCGGGCTGATATTCATGACCGATTGGCTGTAAGGTTTCAATTTAACGATGTTAAGCTGTGAAAAAAGGTGTTGTCTTACAGGTCCGACGCCCTCGAAGCGAAGAAATGCCGGTCGATCAAGATTGGCCGAGCGTGTGGCCAGCGGCGGCGACCTACAAAAGCTCCGTCGTTCCATTGCCGATTCGGATGGGAACCCGTAAGAAGCCTGAAAAACGTGCTCCATTTAAGAAGGTTGGCAATTTGGAGCTTCTCAAGATCCCAAATTTCTTGCATTTGACCCCGGAACACATCAAACGGCATTGCGAGGCTATGAAAAGTAAGTTTTTCTTCCACTTTTTATGATTTTTATATATAAATTTTAGAGTTCACAACCCCCTTCCCACCCGAGCTCATCCAAAACCCTTCCCTGGCCGAATCCGAGTTCCCAGTGACCGTCAGATACTCCGACTACCTCCATCAAGGCACGAGTCTCCGTGATCCACGAGCCCGGGTCAACACGATTGAAGTCAAATTGGATTCCTTCCCTGACTTTGACGAACATGCCAAGGACAAATTCCGCCATCTCGTCGGAAGCCGTTTCAACGAGGAAACAAACACCTTGACCATTGTGACCGATCGATGCTACACCCGGAAACAGAATCGTGAATACGCGGACTTCCTGCTGACAGCACTGTACTATGAAGCCTTGAAAGTTGAATCCTGGGAAGAGCTCAAAGCGCGAAATGACAACCTGAAGGTGGAATTTGCCGGAAGCAAGGTCGAAAAACGCATTGCTGAACTTGCAAAGAAGGCGGAGGATGTTTCGCCGTCGGCGGTTAAGGAGTTTGCTGAGACTTGGTATGAATACCGTAATCAGGTTGGTTTTCACCTTTTTGGCATTTGATAGTGATTGGAATTTCAGCCCGAAACCCCCGAGCTCACCCGTTCCTACGAAGACAGTGTCCGCAAGCTTCTCGGCATCTCCAGACTCGTCGAAACAGAAAAACCAAAACCCGCTTCTTCTGAATAGGTTATATTTGTTAAGTTTTGTTTACATTAGCTAATTAGTACATAAACTTTCATCGTCATCGTATTATTAGTAAAATAATGGATGCGTAAAACTGTCAAATCACTCTGCTGAAGCCTTTGTATCCTTCGTCATGCCATGGTCCTCCTGGGTCGGATCCATGTCCTTTGTAGGGGTGCCCTTCCGTTGTTTTTGCTTTGCAGAAGCAGTCTTTTTCCTCGTGCTGACGTAGGACATTGTCGTGCCTTCTTTGGCGGATTGGAGCTGTTCCGGGTCTTCGGCCGAGGGTGCAAATTCTTGTGTAGCGTCGAGGTTGCCCTCACACGTCGTGATGGCGACGGTGGTTTTCTTCTGTTTCTCGTCTGTCGTCTGTTTCGTGGACGCCTTCGGTTTCGATTTGACTTTGCGTTTCTTCGATACACTTTGCTCTTCCATCGTTTTACCCAGCCTTTTTGTGCTTTCATCGGGTTTCTTTCTTCTCTTTGTGCTTGACTTTTCTTGTTGATCCTTTTGTGGTGCGTCTTCTTTTGATTTCGATGTTTTATCCCGTTTTTTGTGCGATGGTGGAGTGTTTGTTTCTTTGTCGTGTTCAGATTTGAATCTACAGTACCCCAAATCATCACCCTTTCAAAAAGTGCCAACTTAAACCCACTCATTGATCCCCTTATTCCTCGGCGTCGGCACTGGCACATCTGTCATAGGATCTTTGCTCATACTTTCCCTCGGCCCTTTTAGATCGTCCTCATCCGCGTTGTTATCCAGTTTTATCGATACAGTATGCTCGACGACGGGCTTCTCCTCGATCGGTTGCCTGCTCAGTGTTTTAGTCTTCGGAGTGACTGTGACAGGCTTGTTAAAGGTCGGCTTCGCCATGAGGTCTTCGACGGGCTTCTTCTTGCGACAACACGTTACACAGATGAATGCCGCAATTACGGTAGTCACGACGAGCATCCAGTCACGTACGATCCAGGCCAGCGCCGCCCAGGGCATCGGCGGCGGCGCCGGCGACATCGCCATGTGGATCAGGGCCAACCGGGCTTGAAAGGAACCCCTTAGGGGGTTTGGGAAGGATCTTCGGAGAGGCGCGGCGTGAGGGCAGGGATTCTGGGGGAAGAATGAGGGCATTCGGGGGTATGCTAATTGGGCGGCAAAACAAGTAGAAAGAGGGCTTCAGAGAGGGTCAGAAAGCAAAACGGAATCGAAGAAAACCGGATAAGAAGTCTCAGAGGACATGTAGAAAGTGAACAGAGGTGAATCATGGATTTTGGATACACATCGCTATTGAATGGTAATGTCGTCATTCGCACGCAGTTAAAAATTAATGAGACCAAGTGCATTTGCACACTTTATTTGTTCCGTTTTTACCATTAGACTAAAACTGCAAATGACCAATTTCCATTCGCCGTTTTAAAAGTGCAAATGACAAAATCGCATTCACATTCCAAACCAAAAATTCCAATCCAGAATACCGACCAACCACCAAAAAAGCAACCAGGAACCGCTATCTAGCCCCCATTGACCGATTTTCGCCTCGAATATCGAAGCCTCCATTTAAAAAACGCCTAATCATACAGTCCATTACATTTGGAACGACTTTGATCGTGTTTTCCATTCAAATAACAAGTTTCGCCGTTCCCATGTAAACTTTTTCGACTGTATGCAAACAAGTTTATGCTACAAAAACGCATATTAGCCTGGTTCTAGCGTCTATAAAGCTGGCGAGTTGTAGCTTCACTTTTCATTCAAAGTTTCAAATGCTTTTGGCAGCGAGTATAGCAGTTTTGCTGCATCTTGTAGCGGCTGATTGTGAGTTTGAGCTTTTCTGAAGACATTTTTAATAAAGTTAAGTTTTAGCATCGGGAGAGGGTCCAGATTGGTCGGGTGGCCGACTTCCGCCATTCTTCCCCAATGGCAAAGATCGCCCGATTCCGAGATATGCGCCAACTTTCAGTCGACATACACCGTTTATGACAGAGGAGAGCTTGCCGTCGCCGGTGTTTGGCCGTTTTGGAGGCGGACCGCAGCGTGGATTCATCCCGGGTGGCGATAGAGATTCTGGGAGTGCTGAACGGTCTGGACCTCCGAGATTCGCGGAAAAGCGAGAGTTTTCGGAGCCATTTAGCGGGCCTCAAGGCGAGACGGAAAATCGGCCTTCGGAATTCTTGCCTCCGCGGTTTGGGGCCACTGGGAGGGTTCCAGGGCCGGAGTATTTCCAGGAAAAGGAAGGACCACCGAGGGGTGGTGGCGGTGATAGGGCTGGATTTCCTGAACTTGGAAAACCGTATTATCCGGAGTATTTTCGACCTGATGGGAGCGATGGACCGGTAGAAGGCTTTCGACCGAGGATTAAAGATGGGCCTGGGTCTGACGGGCCTCCAGAAGGGTATCGGCCGAGAATCAAGGATGGGCCTGGGTCTGATGGTCCTCCAGAAGGATATCGGCCGAGAATCAAGGATGGTAATGACGGACCGCCTGAGGGCTATCGGCCAAGGGGCAATGTGCCTGATAGTCATTCAGCTGAAGAAGGCCCACGGCAACGCTATTCTGGAAGTGGTGAAGCTGAAGTAGCCCCGACACGCCCACGCTACCGCGCGGAAGTCCCAGATGAGGGCCCTCGTGGGTTTCGCCCGCCCCCCGAAATCTATCGTCCCAGGTACTCCGAAGGTGAAGGCTTCCCCGAAGGCTCTCGAAACGTCTCCCCACCACCAGGCTATCGACCGCAAGAATCCTCTGAATCCCGAAATCAGCCCTTTCGTGGCCCCGGACCCGCATCAAACCCTGCCCGAAACCCTGATCTGGACGAGCGTCGACCCCCATCACCCCAGCCGCCACAATACCAAGGACAAGGACCCCAATCCCGACCCGTTCGACCTCCCAACCCTTCAAACCAAGCTCCACAGAATCCTGAGAATTCTCGATCAACACCGCCACACGGAGGTGACATCGAATTGCCGGGCGACAAGTCGCGTCCTGACCGGCTTTTTGCCATTCGACCTCCAGAGTTTCCGCCGATCCCTGCTCCACCCCCTTACCCGTCGCTAAGCCCAAAGGTCATTCCGGCAACGCCGCCACCACTGCCTGGAGCTTACCATTTTGGAACAACGGCGCCACCTGAAAAACAGCCGGAAGCTCGGAGCAACCAAACGCAAAATGAAGCCGGAAAACCGCCGATTCCAGTCTACAGTCCACTGTCTGGACCTTTCCCAGCTCAAAATAGACCAAATTCTGAAGGACCAACACCAACTTCGGCATCCGCACCAGCACCACAGTCATCGCAAGCATCACAAGAACCACCAACACGCCAAGAACCACCACGCCAAGAACCATCTCCACAGCAACAGCAACAGCAACAGCAACAACGACAACCAAGTGAAGGCCAATCTGAACCCCCAAAACAGAAACCCCAAGGTCTTCCGCCTTCATTCCGAAGCTTCTTCCCTCCAGGTTTTGGGCCATTTGAAAAGGGTGCAGGTGAAGCTAAAACTAATCAGTGACTGTAATTTTATTGTGGTTTTGGGTTACTTTTTGAATTTTTTAATAAAGTTGTAAAAATTTTTGAAACTTTAAACAAAACTTACTGTAAAAAGATTCACACAGGCACCAAGATTTCAGGAAAACACCTTTTAAAATGTGTTTTAACACCCCAATAGTCCCTAAAAGCCATTAATTACCCCTTATCAGCTCCCCCGAAGGACCTAAATCATCCTTGCACCAATTGCTTCCGTATCTCACCCCGTCTTCCTTAGTTCGATAATTCATTGTCGGTACTTGCCTCGCACGCTTTCAACTGATTAATAGCCCCCGACCGTCTGGAGGTGCTGATCCTTGGCACCCATGGGGCATGCACGAACAAGCCGACAAAACATTAATCAAAAACTCCCGTCAATAGCCTTAAGGTGGAGCGAACTATCATTGTTTGCATCATCTAACCAAATGGTAGGCATTCAGGAGCATTTCAGGAGCTGATGTATGGGTTGTTCTTTATGATTGATAAGACGAGGCTATCATCTGGTGGTGTCACATCATTCTTGGATGGTGGAAAAGGCTTAAATTGAGCGACAGTACATGGTAGTTGTTTCAGTTGGTCGAGATTGCTTACCGTTGAAGGGATTCCGTTACAGTGATAGTTTTCAGGGTCAAACATGGGCTTCTTCAAAGTATCTGCCATCATCGTTTCGGCGCTGATTGTGTTGACAGTCGGCATGTCGATTGCCATGTTGATCATTGTCACGACCCAGGGCGGTTCCCCAAGTGTTCAGGAAATGTGTGATGACATGCCGGGTTAGTTTAAAACTAAATTTGTCTTTTTCAGTAACTAATCGATAATTTTAGGCATGTGCATCGACCCCAACAACCCAAATCCCACCGGTGCCCCGACAAGCAAGGGTAATTTTATTTCTGATTTAATGCAAAGCATGATTTCAACCTAAATTAGTTAAAACTTGTTAATTTTGTTGTACAATGTTGACTTTTCGTTCACACCTTTGATTAATTTTGTTAAATTGGCCAATAAAACTGATAAAAACCAACTGAAATTAATTTTTTAGGAACATACGCACCTCCAACAGCGACCCAAAGTCAACAAACTTCTCAACCATTAACAACATCCAATCCAAACACAAATAATGCACCCTATCAAATCCATTCATCTCCAGGCTATGACTGGATCGCAAAACATTACTTAACATCAGTTAACTTCTCGGCTGACCCCTGTGAAGACTTTTTTGCCTACGCATGCGGGCAATGGCCAAGTCAACACACACCGCCACAGGGTAGTGAGAGTGACTGGACTGAGTATTCTCTCGTTTCCAGGACAGTCTCCGAAGCCATCCAAGATGCCATTGAAAGTGTCGATTTGTCAACGGCATCGGATGGAATTGTGAAAACTCGCCATTTCTATGACACATGTTTAAACAGCGACGATATTGAGGCGGCCAAGGGCACTAAACTTGGAAGTTTGCTGCATACTGGTGTCCCGGAGGATCCGAGTCTGCCCGGATTCCCGAATAATACGGGTCGATGGGCCCTCATTGATAAGGATTATGCGGATAGTGCGAGTCCGTCGATTGAATCGCAAATTGGTGGGTGTAAATTTTGACAGTTCTGAGTGAATTGTGGAATTTCAGCAAGATTGAAGTCCGAATTCGGTATTGACACCTATTTCCTGGCCTATGCGCTACAGTATGACTTAAATTCCGCGGAAACGATTCTCTGGCTAACGCCTACCATGCTTCCACTCGGCATGGGCATGTTTACGCAGGGGTATTATTTGAAGGACAAATACCAAAGTATGTTTAGATTTATAGGAACATATATCAGAATCTCGTTTACAGAAGTCCGCGACGCCTATTCCCAGCTCCAAAAAGACACCGGAACACTCCTCGCTAGAGATAGTGGATTTGGAGTTGCAAATCTTGACGTTAATGACCTTAAAAATTTGCTCCAGCTTGAAATTAACATTGCTAACTTAACTTATCATTACTCATTCGATATTGAAATGACAAAGCCATCGGAGCACATAACCAGAATGCGGAGGAGTATGGTAGACCCTGAAAGTAATGACGACAGTGGGAACAATGATCTTTGGGATTTGCCGACGTAAGTTTTTACCTTGGAAACGGCTCAATACAGTACTTCAATGGTATTTTCAGAATCAAAACAAAAATTCCAAACTTCAATTGGGACGATTACCTCAAGAATCTTGTGTCAGCTGATCTTTGGCAACGAATTTCGGTCAACAATGAGAAACTCATTTGGATCGATTTTCCCGAATACTTCAATGATGTAAGCAGTAATGATTTTTTGGGATGGTGTAAAAATAATCTTTTAGGTGGAGAAGCTGATCAAGGCCACACCAGCTCGGGATGTTCGCAATTACAACATTTGGCGATTGGTAAAGTATAGCTTGCCTTACATGTCAACTGAATACAGAACTGCCCTTGGCAAGTTCAACAATGCCATGTACGGTGGCATGAAAGCGACCACAGCTGCTCAAAAGAACACGTGTTTGAGTTACATCAAGGGCAACTATGAAATGCCTAATTTGAGTTTTGCCACGGCGGAGGCTATGATTCGGAAGGGGTACTTCCCGGTTGATGCCAAAAAGGTAGGTTTTTTTCTATTTATAAAAAAAGAGTAGGTGCACAGAGGTGCGCGCGGAGGTGCGCGAACGTGCGCCGGTGAGTGCGAAGCTGTGCGCCACGCGTGGAATGACCATAACACACAATTATCAACTTTTATCTTCAGAAAGCCACCGACATCGTCGCTACAGTAAAATCAGGCCTTCTCGAACTGATCAAAAACTCAGCCTGGATGGACGATAAAACCAAAGCAGCCGCTTTGACAAAAGCCGGTAAAATGGATGCCATTGTGGCCTATCCTGAATGGGTCCTCAACACCACTGCTCAAGCACTCTATTACAATGATCTTCAAACACCCAAGGCTTCTTTCATTTCGTTGAATCTGATGCTTCGCGGCTGGGCTGTTCGGAAGCAACTTTCAGCGATCGGAATCCCGGTCGATCGGGGCGAATTCATCGGAACCCCCGTCGCTACAGATGCGTGGTACAGTCAATCGACAAATGCCTTGACAGTGCCATTGGGCGAACTTCAGGCACCGTTTTTTGGTATGGACTTCCCAGCAGCTGTCAACTACGGTGGCGCTGGAGCCGTCTTCGGTCACGAAATGTCGCATGGATTTGACCAAACTGGCCGCCAATTTGATGCCTACGGCAACGAGACCGATTGGTGGTCTCCGGCTTCCGAAAAAGCCTTTGATGAGCATTGTGTCTGCATTTCGGACCAGTTCAGCAACTACTGCTACAATACTACGGATGCTGGTGAAGTTTGTATCAATGGAAACAACACCATCAACGAAAATATTGCTGATTTGGCCGGTTTGAAAGCAGCTTTCACCGCTTACAAAGCTCAAGATGCGGCGAATTATCGACTAGCCGCGGCGCCAATGTGGAACGACGACCAGTTGTTCTTTTTGAGTTTTGCTAGCTTCTGGTGCGGAGTTGAATCCGATGCCGCTATCGTGAATCAGGTCGAGACTGATGTGCACTCCACACCAAAGTATCGTGTCATCGGAACATTGAGGAACGTGCCAGAATTTGCAAAGACATGGCAGTGTGGAGCGAAGGCGTATATGAATCCGAGTGATAGGTGCACAATATGGTAATTATGTTCACTTTTGTTAAATAAATTATGCTATTTTTAATGTTATTGGCTACATTCTACTTTATTTTTACACAGACACCGGTTTCAAAACTTCAAAATCCAAAAAAGTAGAAATTTATTGCGAAGGCGAAGGTGACTTCGAGCCAGCAGCTGGGGGAGCGTTACCAGTAGGGCTTCCAGAACCCTTGTTGGATCCATAGAGGGCATACGCGTAAGGATAGGCAGCAGCCGCAACAGGGGAGTTGTAAGCTACTGGGAGGTAGCTGTTGTACGTGTAAACTGGCGTCTGAAAACGTAAACTTAGCCTCCAAATTTTCGAAAAAATGTTTTTTTACTTCAGGAACAGCCAAAGGAGCCTCATAGTACGGTGCCGCCACCGGTGCCGCTACAGGCTCATACAAGTATTGTCCAACAGACATGCCAACAACAGCGGCCAAAACGATAACGTTGAAAACCTGCATTTTCGAATTGATATGACAAACCTCCGAGTGTATCTATCCCCCTCACCTGAGGCGCTTTTATACTGTCTTCCCCCTTTCCGGTTTCTATTTGCGCGGATTAGCTCGCTGCGCGCCTATTACTGTTTACCTGTCTAAAAAAGTCGAAAAACGTAAACGAGATGGTGTGAAAGTTAGGCTAATAAAGCCCTCAAGCAATCGGGTGTCAATAGAGACGCTTCATGACACCTTTCTTTTTCCTCATAAGCTTGTTGACATATTGCATATTGGCTTTTTCTTTGATTGAAGCTTATTGATAGTGCAGAAAAAGGTCAACTGTACAACAGCCTCAGGCACGCCTATCACCATGGCGTGTTTGCTCGGCACACAGTGAAGGCAAACGGCACAAACATATAAAAGTGAAAGTTTTAAGCGTCAAATGCATCAACTGATCCACCAATCAGCTTCACAAACTTCCAAATGTCCGCCCAATCTACCATTTTCGCCGTTGTCTTTGCCGCTTTGATGGCACTTACCCAGGCTCAGGTCTACTACGCCGGAGCAGCAGCGCCAGCGGTGGCCCAATACGCCGCGGTATGTGATTCTGGTATCCTTTTGTAACTTTTACAATAAAATCAAGTTTCAGTGGCCCGCAGTCGGTGAATCTGCCGTGCCATACTACTCGGCTGCCTATGCCGGCGTTCCGGTTTACGCTTCTCCCTACGCCTACGCCGTTGGCAGCGGATCCAAGGGTCCAGAAGAATCCAAGCCTGCCGTAACCAAGCTTACTAACAACCGCGCTGCTCGACTATAAACAAATTACTTTCAACTAAAATGACCAGAAAAATGTGTGAATAAAGTTTATAAAAGTGGTTTCAATTTTGTTTGCTTGTCTTAAAATATACCTAAACGCATTTCATCATTTGATGTGGCAGCAAGTAAATTATTAAATGTCTTTATCAGAACCTAGATAAGATCAACATCTTATCACCTAGACATAACCTTCTTATGAAGTGAAGTCCGTTATCAGTTAGAGCCGAATGTATCCATTAGAATGGTGTTTGCTGTTTGGGATGATACGACTCGGTTTCTAACTGTGATTTGTGAATCATTTAAGTTTCTTGGAAACTGTTTATTCAGGGCACCAAGAAACACAAGACACAAGTAACAACATACAACGCAAAATATCAAGACAAAACTACTCAAAACTGCAATTTAGGCAGTTATCGATACTGTAAACCAAAGTACTAATTTTAAAACTGTGCATAGATGTAAAACCAGGTTGCTTAATCATGAATTGGGTGTTTCAAAGATTAAAAAAGACTTGTTA
>KB455561.1:450361-472069 GCA_000341325.1 Panagrellus redivivus | reverse complement strand
GCGCGACATTACACTCGGTAATGCGCAGCATTACGCAATGTAATGTTTTTTTTCTCAGTGTAGCTAGCCAGCTGCCTGCTCGTCGTGGCAGGAAGCGTGTTGGTGACGCTGTGTGTCATCTTGGTGCCTGTGGGGTGTGTCGTTTGTGCGGCTGGTGGAAGTAGCGTCGCCGGACAAGCAGGCGTCGTCGGTCACTGTGGCGGTCGCGGTGTCCAGGGTACCGGTGAAGCATGTGGAGTGCGTTGTAGTCGTGGCAGCCTCGGGGCCCAGGGTGTCCAACGATTCGCGTTCCTCGCGACACTGAGACCGGATTCTGATTCTGACTAACTCTAGGTAAGATAGCAGCGGATTTTGAGTTAAATGTGCATCGTACGTTACACATTAAACAAATTTTTTTATGTTGTCGGAACGTTTTGATATACAGAAGTAAACTTTCATATCGGATTCATAATTCAATGATTTCTGCCGGAATTTGCATGATTCATGCAAATTTTTAAATGCGGAATGCCTTAAGTTTGTTGCATTCATCTAACCAAGAATTTTGATTCTAATCTAAAGAAAGCGGAAATTTTTGAACTGTATTTGTGGATTTTAGATTCCGCGCTCCAGAATACGCGGAACCTTCTGAATTGCTTCCAAATCCATGTGATCTGATAGAGCAAACGCTACCAATTACATTCAGTTTATAAAACCAGGTAGAATGAGCGAAATGCGGCTAAAACAGACGAAGATCAAAATAGTGTTGAAAATCCTACCAGAAGTAAAAACTTGCAACAGTCGCAGCAAAATAGTTCTGTTAAGTTTTTCACCACTCTGTTGATCTTTTCCTGTTTTAACCATATTCAGCCCGTTTCCGCTTGCTTTTTCATTTACCTGCTTGATGTCCATTTGGTAGTTAACCAAAAGTTTGCAGAGCGCTTAACATTTATGTCAAAATACTAATCATCAAAATAAGGCTCCGCTTTGGTCTCACCTAAAACGATTCCATTTTTGTGGTTTCAAACACGAAAATCAGGACACAAACTTTTTATCAGTTGTTATCTTCTAATGCGGACATCGGTCTACGTAAAGTAGTCGTTATTTTGGTTTCGAATCAGAAATTTTTTCCACAGTTCACGGACGTAACTGTTATATAAAAGAGACCAAACTGCGAAAACCCCGTTCAGTATTGCATTCAACATGGGCGTTATTCTGCTAGCTGTCGTGTTCGTGTTGCTTACGGTTTTCTACAACTGTTATTGGAAGAGGCGCCATCTTCCACCTGGTCCGATGCCATTACCGTTGATTGGCAACGCTCATCTCGTATCGGAGAAGCAGTTTCTGGCATGGACAAAGCAATACGGACCTGTGTACACTTACTGGGTCAGTGAAATGCCGGTTGTAGCCGTGAATGACGTCGATGTGATCATTGACACATTTGTTAAGGATGGAGACAAGTACGTCGGACGTCCTCAGTTTGAAGAAGCGATGGAACTATTCAAAAACGGCAGCGATGGTATTATTTTCAATGAATGCGAGGTCTGGCGTGACCAACGTCGCTTCGCATTACAAGTATTGCGTGAATTCGGGCTTGGTAAAAATCAAATGCAGGAGCAGATTTTGGATGAATTCGGAAATTTGATGACGGATATATTGGAAATGCATGAAAATGGGGGCAGTGTTGACATCAAGAAGTCGATCGATGTTTGCGTTGGAAATATGATTAATAATATTTTGTTTGGATTTCATTTTGAAAAAGTTTGTTTAGTGTTTTGTTTGTTATTTGTAAAATTTGCATTACAGGACAAACAAGCAAAATTCTACCACATCAAAAGCCTGATGCTCGAAGCTAACAAGCCGTTTGGGAGCTTTCCGGGTCTCCTGTTTTTCCATCGTGCTCATTGCTATAAAAATGTGCCTTACATGAGCAAAATCTACAAAACAGTTGCCGAATCACGTGATGCAATCACCGAGTTTATCACCGAAAGCATCGCAGCGCGAAAAGCGAATATTGACTTTGAGATTGACAGTAAGCCACTCGATTTTACGGAGGCCTTTCTCCGTGCTCAATATAAGTGCGAAAAGGAGGGAGTGCCGCACTTTTTCACGTAAGCCCAATTTCTAAATTATCAAAAGTTACACAGCCACTTTACAGCGACAAGCAAATGAATGCCGTCCTCTTCGATCTGTGGTTTGCCGGTCAAGAAACAACGTCAACAACCCTCGGTTGGGCATTTTGTTATCTCATCAAGTTCCCTCATGTTCAGAAACGCCTTCAAGCCGAGATAGACGAAGTCGTCGGAAGCGATAGATTGATTACCTGCGATGATAAGACCAAACTCCACTATGCCAATGCCGTCGTCGCCGAAGTCCAGCGCTTTGCCAGTATTTTACCCCAAAATTTGCTACATCGTACAGTTGCTGATGTAATCATCGCTGGGCACAAAATTCCAAAGCATACTGTTATTACGCATCAAATTTCGTCGGTGATGCGTGACGAGCGATACTTTCCCGAGCCCGAAAAGTTCAAACCAGAACGGTTCTTGAAGGAAGATGGAACTTTCTTCAATCATCCAGGATTAATGCCCTTTGGCGTCGGTATGTGGACATCCTTTTTACATCAAAATAAATGCAAGGTTGCGTTAATTTACAGGTAAACGAGCGTGTCTTGGCGAATCCATGGCAAAAATGGAACTTTTCTTGTTCATCGTTAACACAGTCAATCAATTTACTGTAGGCTGTAGTTTTAAACTTCTTTTTTAACGTTTTCTTTTCAGCTTTTTAACGATCCGAAGTATCCCGCAAAGCTAGAACGACTCCCATCAGGCACAATTGCCCCTTCGCATTACAAATGCTTGATAGAACATCGCTTCAAGCAAAATTAAAATTGAGTAGACCGTGTTTCTATTTTATAAGAAAAAGTTTATGGATGAATTTCATATCAGGAAGCGTCCTTAATAAAAGTACTAGATTAGCAGATTGCAGATGCAAGATTTGGAAAAACAAACGAAAAACAGCGGCTTAAAAAATCAGTGTAAAAAGTGATTTCTGCCAAAGGTTTTATTGAATTTTGCAGTTTTTAAATCCAAATGCTTACCCAAAAAATTCCCAAAGCGAAATTCAATAATAGCCATCTCCATCCCTTCTGGCGTGTCGACTTCGACCGAACCTCTTTAGTATAGCAAATTTATGTATTTGTTTTTTTCTTCTGAGCATTGTTAGGTACATGAAGATCACAAAACTTTGGTGGTTTTATGTTTTCGGTCGTAGTATACTTAGGCCGCTAAGTTCGATGATAAGAGATCAATTTTTAACTATCTGCCAAAGTAATAAAACTTTCACATTTTGCTGCTTCTACGTTTGACAGCTGCCTAATGCATGCTTATTGAATGGATGCTTACATCCGGCCCAGTGTGTTTTTTTCTCTATTTTCGCTTTCTTTAGCTCGCCAGCGTCCACTTGTAAATTGATTGTTTGTTTTCTTTTAAAAGTGAATGTGCTAACCCACGAGCATTCATTTTGTTGCGCACAAACTGGAAACCATTATTTTACCTGCAGTAATGTGATGTCATTGGCCTATGTGAAACAGAGATTACTGGGTCTATTTTAGTCCATGTTGTTTTATTGCTTTCCGGTCCCCTCAAAAAAAGTGCAATCTGTGTGAACCCTCTCATCAACGCCAGTGAAAACGCAATTGCGACACTTTGCGTAACCTTTTCTCGGTTTCGAAACGTTTTTCAAAGGTGTATTTAAACTTGGGGGCAATCTGGTTTGTTTTATCAAACATCAAAGTTGAATTGTTATGGTCGCGGTGCAACTAAAACGTGTCTTTGATTTGTTGCTTCAGTTTTTAAGTGGGAAACAGGTAATGTTGTGAAGTTTATATATATTTTGTACGCGCTTTCACATTCAATTGCAGATAAACTTGATATTAACATGTGCATTGGCGTTGTTATCTGTTTACATTACATTTGTTTCCGTTTTCCATCGACAAGTCTTTCATCCGTTGGCCGTCTGGAAGGAGGATAGCGTTTCATCGAATGTAACTTCAACAACATTAGAAAAATCTGATTACGCTTCATCCGCCATTTCAATTGTCATACTATGGATCAGTGCACTTATTTTTGGCAAATTAGCTGGCTTGGTTCGACTTCCACCGTTGCTGGGCATGCTTATTGTTGGCATTATTTTCGGAAATGTTGGCTACCTTCATGATTCTTTGGTAATCAACAAACGATGGGAAGAGACGCTTCGTCAGTTGGCTTTTATTGTTATTATGATCCGATCTGGGTTGAGCTTAGATCCGGAAGCGTTGAAGAATTCATTGGTAAACTCCCCTTTCTCGTATTTGTGTAACCAATTGCTCTTACAGTACTTTTGCGGCCTTCTCGGTTCAATCACCACCACAGTTGAAGTCATTTCCATCGCTTTAGCTTCGTATTTCCTCTTCGGACTACCATTATCCATAGCCATCGGCTTCGGCTACGTCCTCGCAGCATCTTCCCCCGCCGTAACTGTACCGACAATGATCCAACTTCAAAATGAAGAACGTGGCACTGATAAAGGAATTCCGACGATTGTTCTCGCCAGTGCGACCATCGATAACCTCTACAGCATTACAGCTTTTTACATAGTAATTGCGACATCACTGAATGCCACTGGCCCGTTAAGCCATGTAATCCCTAGTATTTTGGGAGAAATCATTGTTGCATTGATTCTTGGCCTTTTGACTGGATTCATTTTACGGATTCTACCAAGAAAAGAATCAAGCATGGTCCACTTTAGTCGGGCAACGTTGTTGTTATGCTTGGCACTGGGTTATTACTACGGGTCGAGGGCTTTGAATTATGTGATTGCCGGACCGGTGATAGTGTTTCTGATGTGTATTGTTGCGGCTTTGAAATGGAAACATGACAACGTTAAAAGGGTCAGTTTGAATTGAGAAAAGTTGCACTTTAAGTCGAATTAGCAGTGTTTCAGAGTAAACCGGAAGAGCGAGGATTCAAAATCATGTGGGTCCTGTTCTTCCAGCCAATGCTATTTGCCCTAATTGGGTTATTCTTTGACTTTTCTGTTATTACTTGGAAACTTTTTGGTGACGCCGTTGTTGTTATTGTTATTGGTGAGCATCAACTTGACAAATTGAGCGTAAAAAAGACGTTTCAGGCCTCATTTTCCGTGTTATCATCGCCTTTATCGTGTCTTTTTCGGTTTCACGGGTTCTAAAGTTGAAAGAACACCTTTTTATGTCCGTCGTCTTCTGTCCCAAAGCCACAGTTCAGGTAGGTTATCCATTGAGCACCAGGATATTTCAAGATTTATGGCATTTTAGGCCGCCTTGGCCCCCGCTCTCGCAGCCTATTGCGTCGGAGACTACGCTGATCACGCCAAATTCGTTCTCCAAGCTTGCGTTCTCAGCATTTTAATCACAGCCCCAATTGGCCAGGTTGTGATTCTAACGTTGGGACGACTATTCCTCACGAAACGAAACATCATCGGAGATTCCAGCGGCACGCCAAAGCTGACCTCATCAATCGACAAAGATTTTGACCAATTGAATGCTCACAACATCGAAATCAACCCCTACGAACAAACTAAGCATCAAAATGATGTACAAAACATGGATCTTGAATCACTTTCTAACAAAAGTCAATAGATTAGAACCGAAATAAGTTGTTATAAAAGTTTATTAGATTGTTATAAAAGTTTATTTCTTACATGCATCAGAAAGTTCAAAATCACCAAGTGGAACCCGTGTCCTGTTTTTGTCTTCCTTGAAGTAGAATTGCCGACGATACACGCCATGACAACCACAATCGGATGGGATGTACAGATCGAAACCGACAGCACCTCGTTCCGTCGGTTTTAAATCCACGGTGCAGTTGAAATTGCCGCCATAGACGTGGCAATGCGAATGGAACTTCTTTTCACAACTATTTTCAGTTTGGTAGAAAAGGGTGTAGGCGTTGACGAGCTCGTTTCGGCACAGAACTGTAGCGACAAAATTGAGCGGAATACTGTATGTTATTAAGAAGGCTGAACAGAATAGAAGTAATAGGGTCCTCATGGTTCTAAAAGACGACCGAACGTGTAACTTTGAATTTGAAACTTCAAATTACAGTAATTTGGGAAGTTCATGCATATTTTTGGGCCTCTTTGAAGTGTGACCCAACCAGAAAACGTATTCTTGAATCTTCCGTGTCCTGTTCAAAGTTGCAAGTTGAACCATTTCGGCTGACTGGCGCCATGATTCAAGAAGTCTTATTCTTCACTGTCTATCTTTTCTCAAACTTATTCATTGTCCTAGTCTTTGGTCATTCGCTTTACGGATGCTTCTCATCGAAGACGACGACCATCAAGACAGAAACAAAACAAGGAGAGACTAAAACTACACAACAGACAGGGACAAAGGTCAACATCTTTGATGTAAGTCGAACCCATGCTGATACAGGATGCCATATAATTTGTATTTCAGCTAGCCGAAAACGTCGATGCGGATGGAAACGTTGATGTCGAGGCTTTGGCGAAGAAGAATCCGGAACTTGTTGAACGAGCCAAGAAAGAAGCAGAAAAAGAGGCCCAAGAACAGGAGTCAAAGTCGAAAGCGGCTGGACAGGCGCCGGCAGAAGGTGATAAGAAAAAGAGCAAGGAAAAGAGTAAGGAAAAAAGCCAAAAGTCGAAGAAGAGTGCCGAAAAGTCGAAGAAAGGCAGCAAAGAGGGCGAGAAGAAGTCGGGCAAGGACAAGTCCAAGAAGGGAAGCAAGGAAGGCGGCGGTGGCAAGACTGATAGAACTCAACGAAACAGTAACACCGAAAGATCGACGCAGGCATCCTTCACCATCGACAAAACACAGCGAAGTCTTTCCAAATCGAAATCCCGGAAGGATGCAGTCGCACCGGCCGCCGATAAGAAGAAATCCGCTGAAATTGGCACAAATCCGATCAAGAATCCTGAGATCGTTAAGCTGGTTGATGCTGTGAAGGCCAGTTCAAAGTTGAAGAATTCTGTCAAGTATTGCATTCAAAATGGCGTAAGTATCAAAAACTTTTTTCATTTTTAGAAATGTAAATGCCAAATTGTAGCGCTTCACGATGAAACTCGAAAACTATGAAGACACCTATGCCGTCGAGCTGTCTAACAAGTCCGGCGACGTCATCTTCGTCCTTCACAATGACACGAAGAAGGTTACAATCGCTTGGGGCGACAAGCCAACAGACTTTAAAAAGTTTGACACCCCCGCTAAAGAATACACCTACTTGACCTTCTTGATCAAAAACAACGATACCGATGTCATGTTGACCGGTACTCTGATCACGAAGATGACGACGAAGCTGGCCATGACGGATGTGACCACCATCACGACGTATGGCTTGGAACGGCCACCTATTCTTTTTTGTAGTTTGTAGTTGTTCGTTGTAATAGCTGATTTTTATGAAGTAAATGTTATGCGGATTTGGAGGCTCGAATTTGCCGTTTTGGGGTACCGTAGTTTTGAAATTTTAGTCAAGAAAGGTGCGATGGAACTCAAAAAGATCCTAAAATGGCATAATCGCCAAGATTTACATAACCATTTTCGTCCTCTGTGCCCATAGCCAACTCCCGTTCACTCCCCCTCACGGTGAACGTGCCCTTTGGGGATGGACTGACACCGGCCGACGCAATAGGAACCTGTTGCCAACACTATGTTATTGACTGTTGTCATCATTCCATGGCTCCTCGGCCTACTGACCCCGATTATCATTGGATTTGGTCTTTTTGGCTGTTTTGGAAAAAAGAAGAGTGCCACAAGTAAGGATGACAAGCTGCTGCATCCTGCTACCGAAACTCCACGGGTAAGACATAAGTTCTCCGTCGTTTTCTAGCAATAGACAGCTTCAGAAGCCCCTAACCCGCCAAACGTCCTCCTCTAAACCAAAGCTAGCCACAATGCCGGAACCCAATCAATCGAAACAGGCGAATCCCGGTCAAAGTGCTGCCACCAGTCCGGCACAGACGGCGCCAACCGGCGCTTCAGCTGATCTTAAAAAGGAGGAGCAAAAGGAGAGTAACAAGCACGAAGACAATGAAAAGAAAAAGTCGGATGAAGTTCCGAAGGAGAAGCCGAATAAGGAGCACAGTGCCGAGGGGAAGAAGGCCTCGAAGAAGGAGGACAAGCATGAAGGCGATGATAACAAGCCTGAAGAAAAGAAGGAATCGAAAAAAGAACCCGCTGAAGGCGATAAGAAAGATGCAAGCCCAGCTGGCGGCGCTCCAGATGCCGCAGGCGGGGGCGGCAGTAAAGAAAGTGGCAACAAGAAGATTCAGCCCCGCGTCATCAAACGTGATGCCAAGGCGCAACGCATCGCTGAAGGCAAGGAGAAGCGCGGGAAGGGCGATTATCCGACCATGGACGACGTTCTGTCGGATTGGGATTCTGAGAAAGAGAAGGAGAAAGAAAAGAAGAAGAAAGAAGGCGGAGGCAAGGAAGGCGAAGCCGAGGGTGAAGTCAAGACCAAGAAGGCCGATGTGTCGAAGATGCAGCCGACGAATCTGGATGACCCCACGAAGGAGCAGGACTGCATCGGTGGCAGTGGCGAGAAGAAGTCCAAGAAGGACGAACCAGGGGTGGGTTTCACCTGACAGACTTCTTTTTTCAAAGCTAACGATTTCCAGGAAGACAAGAAGCCCGCCGCGGACAAAAAGGAAGAAGCCCCGCCAGAAGGCACCTCCAAAAAGGACAAGGAAGAAGAAGAAAAGAAAGAAGAATAGCCCAGACATCCACCAACTAACATTACAAAAGATTTATAACTCGTCACACTCAATAAACGCAGATATGAGCACTCAAAATGGACAATAATTTCCTGTAAAAACAACAAGGGAATCCATTAATTTACAAATTAGACTTTTTAAATTTAAAGTTAAACCGGAGTAGTCACAGTGTATACTTTCACGACAGAGGATTCACTGGCGACGGCAAGAACACGGGTGTTGCCAGGATCCTTGACTTCTGGACGGAACTTGATCGTCGTAATCTGCTTGCTGAAGCCATCAGTTCCGGAGATCGTGCCCAGACGGGTGAAGACCGGTGTTCCAGGGGCGGTGAAGTTGATGGAAGCCAGGGCGATTGATCCAGTGCCAAAGCCAGCGGCAATGAGGAAGGATCTGGAATTTCACAATGTCATTTTGAAAACACAAAAAAAGAAGGACTTACCCATCAGATAACGGCGTCCTCGCAAGATCGGCAGCAGTAATCGGACCTTCGAGTGTTTCAGTGCCCAAAAGGTTGCCGTCGGGCGCTGTCCAATAAGCCAAAACGCCATCACGACCACCAGTGATGAAGACGCTCGAATCCGGGAGCCAAATCGCAGCCAAGATCATGCGTTTGTGGGCTTCGGGCGCTCGGATGGCTTCCGCCCACACTCCACGGTCGGTTTCTTTGTAATACAGGGCGTAGGAACGGTCACGAGACACGCTCACCAGGTATTGGCTGTTCGGCGAAAAGGCCAAGTTGTTCACAGACAAGGTGTGGCCTTCCAGCTTGCTGACGATATCCCAATCCGACGTCTTTCGAACGAAGACGGCCGAATCTTTTGGGTTTGTCGCCAAACAGCACGTTGCAAGGAATTTGCCGTCAGGAGAAACTGTAACCGAGCTAGATGGATGCGAATGGCCGTAGAGGGATTCAGCGACCTCCCAATAGGTGTACTTCATCAGCTGATTCGTGGTTGGCCGTTCTGTCAGCTTGAAATCCTCGGTAGAAAGGTTTTCACCCTCGTCGCCATTGGCGGCAACGTTCTGCACACCGAGAACGGGCTGTTTGAAGAAGGCTGTCGTCGGAAGCTCTTCGCCGGGCCGCTTCAGCTCGTTGATATCGATGTCAGTCAGCTGTTTGAGGGTCTGGATAAAGGAACCCGAGGCCTTGTAGATTCGGAAAGGCAGTTCATCACTGCCGACGGCCAGGGTTAATCCAGAGAGGGGATAGATTCGATGAACGTCGTATTGATGCGATTCTGGACGGGAAATTTGAGCGAAAACGCCACTTTTTAGGGTCGCCATGGCATGGATTTCATGATCACGGAATCCAGCGGTGAATAGAATGTTGCCACTGGGGTCCCATTCCGCGCTGACGATCAAGGACTGATGACCGGTAATCGGGGGAGGGACTTCGACGGCACAGGTGAAATCGTCTTCTTTGACAATATCAAAACCGATGAAACTGCCTTTGGTCGTGTAGATGAGCACACGATTAGATTTCGGGATGAAAGCGCCGCCACAGTAGCCGAGTGGGCGTTCACCAGCCTCGCCGCCGCGGACCTGAAAGGTTTTTGTATCAAAATCATCATCAGACGATAAAACATCCAATTCAACTCACCAACTTTGACCAATTTTCAGCTTCCTCATCCTCCGGATCAGGCCGAAACTCGTAAATCTCAAAGTCATTCTCATTGGACACAACCAACAACTTTTTGCCGGTCTCATCAAAAGACAATGCGCAGATGTCAGTACTGAATTCGTTAATGACCGCATCCGTGGACAAGAATCGCGTTTGACCAGCGAGTTCGAGATCACGGCGGATTTTGAGGCTTCCATCGATGTCGAGCTTCTTTGATGCTGCAATTTGTCAATTAAAATGATTCAAATAGGTAAAATGGCTTACCCAACTCCCATCGAACAACAGTAACCTTTGGTCCATGGCTAAAGGCACACACAATGTAATCGTCAAACTTGCTGACAGCAACACATAACACAGGGACTGCCAAGGGGGATGAGAGGCTCACTAATCGGAGCTTTGATAACTTTGAGGTCTAAAAAGGTTGAAAAGTTGAAAAAAGATATAAAAAAGAAAAAACTTACACTGATTTCAATGTAATAAACATTCCCATTAACACAGCCAACTGTGCAAAACAAGAATCCATCAACCACGACTGCAGCAAAACATTTGATGTCAGACTTCAGCTGGTAGTGATGGACTTCGGCATTTTTGTTGCTGCGCCAGAAAAGGACATCTCGACGGCACCAGAATGACACGGTTGTCGGATCAAAGGTTGAACCGTACACTTGAGCAGCACAAAAGTCGGATGGAATGCTAGAGGGTTCGCCTGTAAAGATGCAACGTGAAAGATGTAAACAAAAACAAGTGCTTGATCAATGATTACAATTGCATAAACAACCCCAAAACACTTACCAGTACTGGTCAAAACTGCTTCAATTTCGTTCCTATGGTTCTTCGTAACTTCATAGGTCATCAGATGTCCATGTGCGTTGATCAGAAGCAGAAGATCTGAAAGAATTATTCAAATATCAGCATGAAAAGCATGGCCTAAAAAGGCTTACCCTTTTGAAGCGGATCAGAGCTCTGCGCGAAGTTCAGCGCAGCCGTGCCGTCCAACAGGGGGATGGTCTTTGCGATGGGTGGCACTGTGTAGTCGGTGAATGCCTGGAAGGGGATTCAAGTCTATATAAGGGGGTAATGAGATCAAAATAGAGACTCACAGATGCATGACAAAGACAAATATCTTGCAAAGTTGCAAAAGCAGCAATCGTGCGATCGCTGTTCCAGACTAATCCATTGCGAATCGGCGAAATTGCCGTGAAGACATTCCGTGTTTTCACGTCCAGCTTCATTGTTATCACTGAAAGGGGTCGGAAATGAGGATGGGGTCGGGTTTTAACTCATCAAAAATCAGCGAAACGATGTTTGAACCGTTTTTCTCGAAGGGCCTCGCTTTGACCAGCCCTTTCTTTCGTTATGGGAGTTGGCGGTGCGCACGTGATGGAGGGACGGGTTGCGTGGTGGCTTGGGTTTGCGACAGTTTTTTGTTGACAATGTGAAACCTAATCTTGGCAAACTTTGCTAAACCTTCATCTTATGCTGTCTGCTTTTTCCATGGTGACTACCATTTGCTGGCCACACTGTTTGGAAAAGGAATTTCATTTTTATTGACTTTTAAATCGGTTTTTTGTAAAAGTACAAATTGCAAAAATGTCTCACCCGCAGCTATGCGTCCCATATAAACACTAAAAATCGGTCACTTCCTTATCTCCAGCCATGCTACCCTAATTCTGACCCCAAAAACCCTTCCAATTTCACTTATCCCACCCCGTCAGCCATGCTTCTCGATCTCGCTGACATCACCCACAGTGCCGTGACAGAGCCCGTCAATGCTCACCCCTTGCTAGCCACAACCAAGTCCCTCAAATCTGCTAATGTCGTCGTCGAAGTTGATCCACTGGCTGCCCTGACCCTCACCGACCCTTTATCCCATCCAGATGCCGACTTCTCTGATCCTTTGGGTGCCATCGACCCGTTGACAGCCATCGCCGTTGCATCTGTAGCGACAAAACCAGCCGAAGCCAAGCCAAAGAAGACAGCTCCCGCCGCTAATGGCAACCAGACCCTCAGGCTATTCGATGTCGACACTGGCAAGTTGGCAAACACGCTGGAGCAAACCGACGATGATCAACCACCCGATTTGGACCTCGCTATCAGTGGATTTGCACCATGGAGCGCAATGCGGACGAGGATCTTGGAGAATTTCACGGCGACGGATCAGCTGTCCTTGGAGAGCAGCTTTTTACGGGCTGATTCGGTGAAAAGTGAACAGAGAGCACCTCCGAAGCATCATAAGAAGCATCACAGGTAGTTTTTATATATTTTGTATTTGTAAAAAGTTGGATTTTGCAGCAAGAAGGAGGAAAGCAACAAAGTCAAACTTGTCGGATTGTCACAAATTGAATTCGAATCGAAAATCAAAGACTTCCGGAAGCTGCTGAGGTTTTTCTGGGATGAAGAAAGGCGATTGGAATGCATTCAAGTAGGTGAATTGCCGTTAGATTGAGAATTTATATATAAAAATGTGTTCCAGTTGTCGATTGAAGTCGCGAAGTTGCTCCATTCCGTGACCGTCCCTCAATATTACCCGTCTTTATTCGTCCATGTTACCGATTTCTTGGACACATTCGGAGATCTTGTCTATCAGCGACTCCTGGCAAAAGCCAAGGAAGAAAGGACCGCCGCCGGGCTGCCTTCCTTGCCGACGCATTTTGTAACTGCTGACATTCTTGAAAGGACGCGGATAACGGCGAGAAATTGGTTTGGGAAGGTTCAAGAAGTCGATGAAGTCCTTCCACGGATCTATCGTAAGGGGATACCTTTCACATTGGACATAATGATAGCTTCAATTTCAGTCGAATTGGCCCTCCTCAAATGCATGCGCTTCATGGACGACAGCGCCATCGTGGCGAATCTCATGCGAATGGGATCTATGGCGCGAAACCTCCAACATCCTCTGATTTCCTCCTACGCCCGATGCTACCTCTGTCGAATCACGATGCGTCTGAATCCGATGGAACGAGGCCCGCATTGGCTCAGCTTGAATGATTGGATGCAGACCTACACGACCCAGCCTGTATGCCTTCTATGGCCTGCATTGGAGTACGTTGTTCAATGTGTTTCGTATGGCGCTATCACTTACAATGATTTGCTGCCCATTTGGGAGTACTGTTCTGTCAACAATCGACGAAATGTGATCCTTTGTTCGTTTATCAATGGCGTTTCGAAGTTTTATTTGTCTGAACACGCTCTCGAGGCTACAAAACTGGTAAGAAGTTTTCAAGCGCGTTTTGAATTTTAAATTACAACGATTTCCAGGTCACAGATGCCGAAGACGTCACAGCTGAAGAAATCTCAATCCTCGGACGCAACCTCAACTGCGTCGATATCGATGAAAAGCATAAGAAAACGATTCTCAAGTCCGTTTGGAGATGCATTAACAGGATTGTCCCAGTACCCGGCTTCTTGTCAGCCATCTCAATTTGGATTGAATTCGTGGCGAAGCACTTCACGACCCGCGAGATCGACATAATCTTCGACCAAATAGTTCGGATCATCGCCCCGAATAAGATCTTCGAGAATCATTACACTGTCATGAGCAGCATTCTGTCATCAGTGTTCACGCATTCGAAGGCTCCTGTGACTGAAATCCTCCAACTCGATTCCCTGATTCGCTTTGTCGACCTTTTCCGGAAGGACACTGCTCGTCGAGAAGCAACCTCCACGGTGCTTCAAGCCTTCGTTGATGGATGTAGGCAGGAGCCGATCACCGATCTACGTCTGGCTTTCTTGGTCGTCGACATGTGCAAGCGGCTTCATGATTCATTCGACCTCTACACATCGCCTGAAGACATCGACGAAGCTGCAAAGTTGATCGAATCCGCTTTGAACAAGTTTGGATTCTCCAATGATCCTGAACGCAATTTGGAGTTTCTCGTGAGCTGTCGTGCGGCAACGATGAATATGGATGGCGTCCAGAAGTACATCATTCACCGCATCCAGGTCCTGATTCTCGATATCATTCGACGATCCAGGTTTTCGACAGCTCAGGCCGTGTTTATCCAGTCGTGTGTTGCCAATCTGTACATCATGATTCCGTCGATAGAATCCGTCACAGATAGGATTCAGTTGTACGTGCAATCGGGTCAAGTCGCACTGGCGGCACAAGCATTCGTCTTCGTGCCGGATTTTGTCTCCGCTGCGGCCAGGGACTTTGGACAAGTGAAAAATGGCACTGATTTTGCGAGATTGACACCATTTTTCCTAGCATTGCTGGTTACTACGCCGGATAGCGTGACGGAGAATGGTACCAACGCGGTGCTGGATTGTTATCGGGAGTTTTTGAATGCCGTTATTGAGTAAGTTTTGACAAAAAGCGTCTTGAATGCACATAATCTTGCCCATGGGATATGACCTTCACGATTACAAAAACACGTTAAGGGAATATCATGGACAAGATTAACTGCTTCAGACCTGTCTTTAGCAAAAATTTAACTCCCACTGTTTTCAGCTATCCATGGACATACTCACCTGCCATCGAACTCCAACATGGCCGAATCCTTATCGCCGGACTTCAATCAATGCTGATTCGTCGTCGGCTGTACGATAAAACCATCATCGGCGCAGCAACGACAGCACACCTTTTCAAATGGATTGACCGGTCAGAAAAAGCTAAACAGCGTCAAGTAGAAGCTATCGACGTCAACATCACGCTGACTGTCGACAATCTTCAAGGAATACTTCGTTCTGAAAAGGGCCAGTGTACGTTGAACATGGAATTTGTCGAAGTTGTGGCCAAATTTTCTACATCCGAAGTTGTTGAATCACTTGCAGCGGCAGCGAAGGAAGCCTACAAAAAGTGTAAAAAAGTGCCTGAGTTTGCAGGTCGCCTTAAAGCAGTTAAAGGTGCTTGAAATTGTGTAAACGTGTACAATTATTGTGATAATGTAAAATATCAGATATTGAAATGGAAATAAACCAGTATAAATTCGCCTCAAAATGCAATAAGGTTAATCTATTTATTTCTAATCTGGACGAATCGACTTGTATGGTCAGAAGGCGCAACAATGAAAATGAGCAAATCAAATTACAAGAACTTCTGGATCTCATCGTAGATGGCCAACACGAGAGCACCACCAGTTCCACGGATAACGTTGGAGCCAGCGCCCTTGAACATGGCAGCGATGCCCTCGTTCTTGATGATCTTGACGGCGCAATCCCAGGTGTTCTTGTAGAGGATGTCCTTGCGGCCGGACTGCATCATCATGCGTCGGCGAACAGTATCCCACGGGTATGAGAGGATGCCCGAACCGACAGTCACAACTTGGGCGATACCCCAGGCGGCGAAGAAGTTCAGCTTCTTGTCCTTGGCAAAGACGTACTTGGCAGTATCGAACATACCGAAGTAAGCGGCACGGTAGATGATGATACCCTGGACGGAGACGAAGAAACCACGGTAGATACCGATAGGACCATCAGACTTCACGCTCTTGATAAGGCAGTCAGCGAGACCCTTGTACTCACGGGTGGCACCATGACCGACATCAGCGGCCAGACGGGTACGAGCGTAATCGAGGGGATAGACGAAGCACAACGAAGTGGCACCAGCAGCACCACCAGCGGCAAGGTTACCGATGAAGAAGCGAGTGAAATCCTTCTTCTTGTCAACACTGAACGAATTTTGTAAATTTTATATATAAAATTTGAACGAAAATGACAAACCCCTTCATGAACATGTTCTTGTAAGTATCCTTGAAGGCAAAGTTAAGGGCCTGGGTCGGGAAATACCGGATAACATTGGCCAAGTTGCCTCGCCATAGGGAAGCGTAGCCTTGCTCCTTGGGGACACGGACGAGGATGTCGATGATACCCTTATAACGCTTGTCGACGGCGATGGTTTGAGAGGCATCTTGGACCTACAACACAAAAGGTTGAAGGATATTGAAATCCAAAAAAGCAAAACCACAAACCTGCAAAAGCAGCTTGACACGCTCGATCGGAGCAACAGCCGTCTTTGAGACAGCGGCGGCGGTGCCTCCGGACAGCAAGTCAATGGCGAACTTCTTCGGGTTGAATCCCTTCGGCGCCTTCTTCTCGGCGGCTTTTGGTGCTTCAGCCATGGTGTCGAGAGTCTGTCTGGAAAGATGGGAATGGGATCAAAACCAACCAGTCACCGATCGAGGGAACGACCAAGTGAGAGCCTGTGAACGCGCGAAAATGCCTTTATATGCGTGAAATCGCCACGGACTTGAACGGGGAAGGGTGAATGGCACGCGAGATGACACGCAAGGGCAAATTTGAATCGAGAAAGACGTGAAAAGGGACGAAAACGGGCGAAAAAGGTGGGAACGGAGTGCGACTGACTGCACAGTGAGAGTGCGCCTCCCTCCTTCGAGTTACGGTTCGCCTTTTCCTCAGGTTTTTCGCGGTGGGAGAAATTGGGGCGCTGGTGGTACAATGTTGGATTCGTGTAAAACTGTTTCTTTCTTAACTTTAACTATATTTCTGTTTTTGAATCTGTATTTTTCTTTCAATACGCATTCACTACATGCAGTCGCATCATTTTTAATAAGGAATTTTGGTTTTTTTAATTTTTTCATGCATAAATTTAAAAAGGAAGTGTAATTTATACAGTAAACGTCATGTTATACTATGTTTTAGTCATTCTATTGGCTTACTCCCCCTATTTTTCGTGTTATCATTGACACACGTTCAAAGCGTACTCCTATCGATCTTTGTCGTCATGACATACAACCCACGGGCAGTGCGATAAAGCCATACAGTATTAATATAAGCAACGGCGTTGTGCACAACGACTCATTAGAGAGACGCATCGTGTCTGCCGATGCCCTAGCTTTTCGACTGCAACACTGCTATTTTACGCCAATTACTAATGTAACTAATTCATAAAAATATTTCCAGTTTTTTATTCTCCCAGCAATGCCGTATCCCATTGCCAAAATGGCTTACGGCCTTCGCCGTCGTTTATCCCAACTCGCTACCCCAATGGAAAGATACGACCTTCAAATTGCCGCAGGTAATCTTTCGATTTGCCCGCCAAAACTTCAAATTATTCAAAAAGGTTGGGAACAGGTTCATATTAGAAAACAAAATCGCAAAATCTTTGTTGCTCAATGTAACGGGCCTCTATTTAAACATACGCCCGTTATATTTCTCAAGGATACTCTGTTTGTTTGCGATTTCATCGTTGTTTTAAAAAACTTTGATCTAAATGACTTGACTTCTGAAATATTTAACCACTGCATTTGCAAACCTTCTCATATAACTTTACTGAAGTGTAACATTTCAAAGCCCTTTATTGACGAACTGTCTAAGGGAACATCGAAAAGTGTCGAAACTATTCGTATTGCTCACGACACCAACACTTTACATACTATAAGTTTAACACATCTCTTTGCTGCCTATCCCAATCTTAAGTTTCTCGATCTGGCTTTTCCTTATGTTGCCACGGATTGGATTACCGAGCTTCTGCAAGTAAAGGATCGTTCGTTAAATGCAGTGATGTTAACTTTTTGGTCTGAACAGTTTACTGAATTTGATTTAAATGAACTCATGGTTATGATTACATCGGTGAGTTTCAATTTTGTAGAAAGTGCTAACAATATGGTTTACAGGGCAAGATTTACTTTCTGATCATCACTATTGCGGGTGAAAGTGAAAAGATGAATTCATATTTATCAAAACTGAACCAACTCTTTGACAAGGTTGCTATTGACGATGACCGTAATCTACTAAGGTATACTACGTTCACCGTTCTTTATCAGGGTTCTAGCAACAATTGGAAGCTGCGCTCTAACTTGTAAGAAGTCGTTCGAATTCGATGGATCGAACTGCGGAATTGTTTGTTTTAAAGATTTTCATTACACTGTTGCATTGTTTTACTCGTTGTTTTGATTTGCAGCGTTATACATAAATAAAAAAGGCGGACAGCGGCAGTGTTGGTCAATGATCTAGTCTGGGAGACCGGACCGGACCACGTACCAGTATCTGTCTGGAACTGCGGTCCGCGGACCGGTACAGTACCAGTACCAAAATCAAAAATACGTTTTAAAGTTTTTTGGCGGACATTTAAAGAGAAGCGCTCCACAGGGTCGCAACATCTTTCTTTACGCTATTGTGATAATTGTCTAGGTGTAACATCGCTGGGAACGCCGAAAAATGGTACATTGTTGGATTCGTGTAAAATTGCTTCTTTCATAACTTTCACTGTCTTTCTGTTTTTGAATCTGTGTTTTTCTTGCAATACGATTTGACTACACGCTGTTGCATCATTTTTTAAAAGGAATTTGTTTTTTTCTAACTTTTCGTGCATAAATTTAAAAAGGAAGTGTAATTTATACAGTAAACGGCACGTCCCTCTGTGTTTTAATCATTCTATCGGCTTACTCCCCCTATTTTTCGTGTTATCATTGACACACGTTCAAAGAACAGCCTCTCAACAATGCATTTCGAGTCTTGAATAGGCTGTTCTGCACGCCTTCTATTTGGTTGGCTCTTATCACCAGCATGCATTTTAATTCAACATAAACGGCGTGTTCCATACACGTTGCCTGGTGGTAAGCATGCTGGGAACACGCATACTTTGCTTCTTGTTTTTATTGTGTTCCGGGGCCATTGGGGATGATGTCAAATCCCGGATCGACTGTGAGCCTGGATGGGATAAGGATCATGGCGACTGTGTAGCCAGAGGGTGTATTGAGGCTCATGCTGATACTACTGTAGGTTTTTGCGGATTTTGGGAAAATTGAAGTTGAAAAAGTGTTTTTGTAGATTAGAAATGTCCCTTCGTGCTACTATCCGAAACAGACTGGCTATCTGGCCAGCAATTTGTCCTTCAATGGCGCCGCTGATGAGGGGATTCGATTGACGAAAGATCCGGATAGTGTTAAGAGCCCATATGGGGACGACATTAAGGAATTGTTCTTCAAAGTGGACAATATTGGCGCAGTTTCGCATGTTACCATCACAGCCGCGAATGAGCAACGTTGGCGACCACTCGTCAAGCTTAATGAAGACGCTCCAATCGAGGCGTCTGAATCCCTCAAAGTTCAATCTTATTTTGATGGTGTTTGGTATTTCGTCATCACCCGAGCTTCCACCGGCGCAGTAATACTCGATTCCTCCATCGGAGGTCTGCTTTTCGCCGATCAATTCATCCAATTTGGCGCCTATCTCGGCACCGATGTCATTTACGGCTTCGGGGAGAATCTCCACGGCAAACTTCGACGTGACCTCACGAACTACATGACCTATGCGATGTTTGCTCATTCCAGGCATCCCGATAGTACTCGGCCTGATAATGGCCACAACCTCATGGGTAGCCCTAAACTTTGATGTTTCTATCATAGACAAAGTCATTCCAGGCGTCCACAACTTCTTCATCGGCATCGAACCCGACGGCAAAGCCCATGGCGTCTTCTTTTTCAACTCAAACCCCCAAGAAATCGTACTCGGTCCCGCGCCATCCATCGTCTACCGTACTATTGGAGGTCAACTTGAGTGGTTCATCTTCCCAGGACCCAGTGTGGAGGACGTTATCAGACAGTACACGTTGCTTGTCGGGAAGCCACTTTTGCCGCCATATTGGGCATTGGGGTATCAGTTGTCACGTTATGGATACAAGGGAACTTCGGACATTGCTGATACTGTAAATCGTATGCGAGCAGCGGGAATTCCTCAAGATGTGCAGTATTCGGATATTGATTACATGGATGGTGGGCGGGATTTCACCTATGATCCTAATGTGAGAAAAGTTGAAATTTGATTAAGGTGAAAGCTGTTTTTTTAGAACTTTGCTGGTTTCCCAGAACTTTTGGACACATTGCACTCAAACTTCTCCATGCATGCCATTCTTATCTTTGATCCTGCTATCACAATCGACCATGTGGTTGCGGAAAGGGCTATCAGTCAGGTATGTATTGTCGGAACCAAAGTGCAAAGGCCCTTTTTGCTTAATTTGTTGATTAGCACGTCTGAAACTTCAGGATGTCTCCTTCCTTTCCTGGCCCCGCCAAGACTTAGCCCCCACCGATGTCCAACAAGCCTATCCCATCATCAAAGACAAGCCTTACATGGTTGGTCGTGTCTGGCCAGCAGTCCCGGTCATCTGGCCGGATTTCCTCGACCCATTGAACAAAACACAATCATGGTGGACGACGGAATTCGTCAATTTCCGGAAAACACTACCCTTCGATGGTGCCTGGATCGACATGAATGAGCCAGCGGCACACAGTACGGGATCTCGTCCGGGGAATGCAAAAGCCTACGAAATGCGATGCCCAATCACCGGCGATGACGCTAAATGGGATGCTCCACCGTATGAAACAAGCAGCGTCTTCCTGGCTGGCAGTGGATCCAGATTGTATGCGGATTCTGTCTGCATGTGTGGAAGGACCGTTCGAAACTCGACAAATCTGTACAATACTAGGGATTTGTACGGTTTGTCCGAAACGATAGCAACAAAAGCAGCGATGGAAGCAGCCACGGGAAAACGGGCCATCGTAGTTTCAAGGTCAACTTATGCTTCCTCAGGGCATCATGGCGGCCACTGGTTGGGAGATAACACGTCGCGTTGGGGCGATCTTTACGATGCCATCATCGGTGTTTTGGAATTTAACTTTTTCGGAGTTCCATACGTCGGCAGCGATATTTGCGGCTTCGGGTCGACGGCAACGGAGGAACTCTGTCTTCGATGGCACCAACTTGGCGCTTTCCACTCTTTCAGCCGTAATCACAACAATAAGGGCTCTCCTAACCAAGACCCGGCTCAATGGCCTACTGTAGCTGCGGCGGCTAGAAAGGCAAACCTCTTCCGGTATCGGCATTTGCCGTTTTTGTATTCCCTTCACTTTAATGCTAGTCTCTATGGTGGAAGTGTGATCCGACCCATGGTATCCGAATACCCGCTGGATAAATACGCCCAAAATGTGTCGACACAATTCTTCTGGGGCCGTAGCCTTCTCGTTGCGCCTGTCATAACAGAAGGCGCTACAACAGTGTCCCCGTATTTACCATCTAGAGATGTTTGGTACTCCCTCTATGACTACTACTACGGTAGCGACGTCAGCAGCCTGACGACCTTCGCCGCGCCTTGGACATCGCTGATTCCCGTATTCCTCCGGGGTGGTCACATTCTACCGCGTCAGGCGCCAGCATTAACCACAATTCTCGCCCGTCGGAACCGCTTTGAACTTGTCATCGGAGTTGGTTTGAATGACACAGCCGATGGGGACCTCTTCTGGGACGCTGGGGATGACATTATCACGGATATGGCGACACATGAATACCATCGATTGAAGTATCACTGGCTCACGGATGCCACTGGGGGTCGGCTTGTCATTTCACAAACCCGGAAAACTGTAAGTATTATAATAAAGTTATCTTTAGCGTTCAAAATT
>KB455561.1:389101-399928 GCA_000341325.1 Panagrellus redivivus | reverse complement strand
ACCAGCCAGCGTGCATGCAAATTTCAGACGCGCGCATTTTTGGCGGTCGCAGCGACCCGTGGCTATTCGTTCAAATCGTTTTATTTGGCTAAAAACAACATTTCCTAGTAACTTTTACCCCTTTTTCATTATTCCAAATGATAATGGGTTGGATAACGTACATTTACTTTCCGAAAAACTTTTTGTTTCAGGTTAGGGAAAGTTGTCAAAAACGGCACTAAAATATTCAATTACAAAAAAAAATTTTATACCGACAGAACTTTTAATTTTGTTTCGCCAAAATGTGAATGGTACTTGAAACGTTTGATTGAGAACATTTTGCTGCCGTTGGTGGCTGAAGCATTGAATTCTTAAGAATTAACTGCCCCACCTTAAAAACGTACGGCCAATTGTCCGTTTCGGTGAGATGGATTTCGGCCAAATGTTTTTGTGTAAAACGATTTTTCGGTGAACTGTCTTTTCGGTGAATTGTCTTTTCGGTGAAACGGTTTCGGTCAAAAGGCTTTCGGCCAAAAGGGTTTCGGTGAACTGTCCGTATACCTCTCGAACATAGCGGATTCAGAAGGCGTCGGATCAGTAACCGTTTGACAACAAAAATGACTAAATCCTTCGGCAACTCCGCAAATCATCCCAGTTTAAACTGAAACTGATGGCTTCAGAATCATCCTTTCACCCAAGTTTGATCTGAAATTGGTTTTCCACATTTGAGGCGTTGATGATGAATTTTGTTTTCTACGTTGTTGCCTTCAGAATCCGTTAGGCTCCAGAATGTTAAATCAAATTGATTATTTCTTAAAACAAATGACAATTATTTAAACTTCTAAGAAAAATACATTTGAACAAATCTAACACTTGATGTAAAAAAATGTTGCAAAGTACAAAAAACTTTACCCTTGTCTGTGCTCCTCACTTATCAACTACCAGCTCAAAAGTAACAGCTTCAAAAGGCAAATCATGGTCGTATCATCTAAGTACAAGCACCAATTAATTTCCTCTTTAAAGATAACGCCTACATTTACAAGGTGCGGCAGAAATACGTTGACAAACTGGGACAAACGTTTTCCATGATAACTTCCTAAAAACTTTAGATTTAGCTACCCAGCAAAAAAAGATAGATAGAGTACATGTTTAATGTTGTGCCCAAACGGTTCCAGGGTAGCTTTGTTTAGAGCCGCTACAGACGCCAAAATGTATTTTTGAAAATTTGAGCAAAGGGCCGCGGGTCAGGTTTTGGATGATTTGTCATTTTCAGAATTTTTTTTTTCGATTGAAAAGCGTCCAACACCCGCTAAGTTGATTGTATCTAGTTACCAGGAACATCTAATATCTCTATGATTTTTTGTAGCCTACAGAATCCGCATTTGGTACTGATTCTGAACGGATTCTGTGCCAACGTCAAAATTTCGGTGTTTTTGGGGTTTTAGGGTAATAATCGAACGTGAAATCTACTGCCGCTGCGGTTTCAATGTTTTTACGAATTCTAGAGGTTAGCAATACTAATGCAATGTTTAGTACCTGGATCGCGTGCAAATAACAAAGTTGAGAAAAGCCCTGTTTCAAGGCCATTTTCTTCCAAATCGGGGGTGCTCGAAATGGCCACAGTACACCCATATCTGAACCAAGTAAATTTCAGTATGTTCTCGATTTTTAAGCTTAAGATCTATGCTAGTTGCTGTGAAAATTTCAAGGTCCTTCAAAAATCGTTGCGCCTGGGGGGTCTTCAAGCGTGTCCCAAGGACCCGCGGCCTTTTGCGCAAAAATTGAAGAAGCATTTTGGCGTCTGTAGCGCCTCTAAACAAAGTTACCTTTAAACCGTTTAAGCATGACATCACCAGATATATATGTTATCGATCTTTTTTGCTGGGTAATTAAATTTAAAGTTTTAAGGAAGTTGTGACCGAAACCGTTTGTCACCGTATTTCTGCCGCATCCTGTAATACTTGGTCAACGACGACGCAGGCGTAGCGCATGTAACAACGTTTTTTCTCGCGGTGGTAAAAACTTTTATTAATTTACGGCTCTATGTAACCTAGTTTGTAATTCATGATTTATATTGAAGTCTTCTCCACTCCATACACAAGTGACAGCAGTAGAACTACTATTAGAAATGCCAAACCAGGTAAAAGATATAGAGAAAAAATTTACACAACATGGTTTTTCAGCTAACTAAAACTATTCAAAACGTGTTGAAAACAGAATTGTTAGAGAAAAAGCACAACGCGGAATATAAAAAAATTTCTGGATACTTCGACAACTTAATGAAGATGGATCCTGACAAAAATCAACAAATTATGTTTATGCTGGGAAAAGAAACTGATAGTGCAGTTCAGATGCTATAGCAAGTCGATTGTTCTTGTCTTTTTTTTTCTTAATGTTTTTAAATTGTTTTCAGTGAACTATTTGTCACAAGTATTGAAATCACATTTGAAAACAGTCTGTTGATGCTCGGATCCGAACTCAATGTTCATGGCGATTACTTATACAGAATGATCGCAGGCGTCGAAACTTCGAACGTGAAGCTGCGATTGTCAGATAGAAACAACACAAAAATTGTTCCCAAATTTAGTAAACGTGAAGAACTTCTAACCGTTATACAAGACGAAGCGGTTGCGCGTAAGAAAGAGGAAGCGTCGTTAAGAAGGATTGTATATCCTGATATAACCGATGAGGCGGCCCAGGAAGAACGCAGAAAACCGGAAATAGAAGTATGAGCAATTAAATTTCTTTTTTACATTTATGTTTTTAGGCAATGATCAAAAGAAGGGACAAAAACCTTACGGAGAAGTATAGAAACCTCAATTTTGGGTATTTGTTGAATGTGAGTAAAAGTAAGTTTAAGCCTTACAAACTACTTTAAAATTTTTACTACTTATACTTCTTTATATTTAGAAAAATCATATCGATTTTTTTTTGAATCTACAAAACGAGAACAACAACGCAATTTACGTGAATCATTGGCCTCCGTCGAAAACAATGAACTAGTTCGAGAGTTCTTACAAACCCTAGACAACACTATCGCTGAATTTATGTATCGGTTATGTCAGCAATTTTACAAACTACATTTTAATCAACTTACATGGGATCCAACTTTATTTGTTGCCGCACTAAAAATGTGCACCAAAACTGGTCATGAAAAAAGCGGTCAAAATATTGCGTCGTGTGCCGGATTAATTGTTCATATTGCCAAGTTGGATAAGATAATTCGTCAAGATGGAACTTCTTTCAAAAGTATCTGGCAAGAATATATAGATGAAGAAAACGACAGTTACAACGATCTTATAAAAATGGGTATTGCAACTTTTAAAGAATACAAAACCAGTAAAACTTTTTTGAGGTAAGTTTTATTTAATAGTGTGTGTAGGTTAACTTAAAACCAGTACTTAATTTACAGAAAAAACTTAGTTTCTTGGGAAAATGTGTTTAAGTTAAAACTAAAGAGCAAAATTTAAGTCAAAAATTTAAAATTTTTGATTTTTCAATGAAAATTCCATTTTTTTTGACATTGTGAACTGTACACCTATACTTCCTGTTCGTGGTGTACATTTACTAAGCACAGGTGTACAGTTCACTCTTTATAATATGTTTTTAAAGACAAGTTAGACAAAATCTATCTAGCGCTTACCAAGTGCTGATCTCTAGTTTATGCAAACCACAGTACAGATAAGATGCTTCCTTGTTAAATTTTATGTTTTTTTAGTAGATACCATAATGCATTGGAAGCAGTTGAGCATGCTATGCAAGACAAGTATGGTGATGACGAAGAGGACGATAATTTGGTAACCTTAGAACAAAAAGCAACGACAAGGATAATCAACTTTTTTAAAGCAAAAGCTGCGCAAAGTAAGTATGGATGGATAAAGTTTACTTATTTAAAACCACTATTATAGAAGACAGTGCCTTGTGTTATGATCAATTCGGAAAACTGATGCCCTGCGATGCAGCCAGAAACCCAACGTCCAACGAGGGAGATGCACCAGAGAAAAAAGAAAAATCAACTGGAAAGCGTTCAAGACAACAACGTAAAAAACAATGACTTGTGTTTTCCGTATCGGTATACTGTCATAAAAGACTATTGTCTTTGTTCAATGTCTTTCAACTTGTTTGATATCCTTACCCATAAATCGTTTATAATATTACAGGTTTCTTAACTTTTAAAATTTCTTTATGATAACATGTTCAAGTTGAATTACAAAATAATAATTTAAATGTTACTTATTTGGTGATAACATAGGTTCCTTGCATGCCTTTCGTCGCGTTGGGAAGCGCTTCAACAGATAATCATTTGCAACCGCTGACATTTGTGCCTGTTTCATTTGATCTTCGACTAAAGCTTGTTGCTGTGCCGTCGCAAACTTTTCGACGATCATGCTGATGGGGAAAGCAAGAATGATGATACCACAAATACTTGCAGCTGTCGCGACAGATTTACCAGCCGTCGTGATAGGGAATGTGTCACCGTATCCCACGGTCGTCACCGTTGTGCTAAAACGAATTTTGGTGCAAACAGCCAAGAAAGAGGTGATTCAACAAAGCAAATTTTGCAAAAACTGTCAAATCGCAGAGTCAATAAATATGCCTACGCTTTTTTAACATGCAAAAAAAAAAGGTTTTAAGAAGTATACTGTTTGTTTTTTTCGATAAAAAGTGTGACACAGTTTTAAGGCACAGGTTGATCCTGATTTCGTGCGATTGTGCAAAAAAATGTTAACATTGAAAAAATCACGAAACTGATGTGAAGAAACCTTTTTTTATAGCAGAGGGAACTTACATGCACCACCAACAAGCGGCTGGAATACTGTAAAAGTCGGTGTTAGGTTCATCCTTTTCAAGGAAATACATGACTGTCGAAAAGAAGACCGTTCCCGTGACAAGGAACATTGATAACATTGACAGTTCTGTCATGGATGAGCGGAGTGTGTTGCCAAAGATCTAAAAAACAACGAATTTTAAAACTTCTTTGTACATAATAAACATGATTACCTGCAATCCTTGACTGTATCGAGCTAATTTGAACACACGAGCCATTCGCAAGACCCTCAAAACACGAATAACCAACATAGCACCTATCCAGCTTTGTGTTCTCCTTGAAATTGAAGTCGTGCCATCGCTGGAAGCAACCTCGACACGATTCGCGCTGAGGCCCCACGAATCCAACGCCAATTCGACAAAAAAGGGTATAATCGTAAACAGATCAATCAAATTCATGGTCGAAATGACAAACTTGGACTTTCTCGGCGCCACGAGAAAGCGTGCCAAGTACTCAAAGCTAAACCATCCAATACAAATGTATTCCAAAATAACAAGTGCGTCCATCGGCATGTCTGTCGGTTTGTACACGAATGCCGGCTCCGATGCATTCGTTTTTGATGCCGCCTTGTCGGGGATGTATTTTGTCGTCATCGTGGAGTTATTTGCCGACATTTTAGATAAACGATGGTTATACATGAGATGGTAGTGGTGGGCCATCGAGGAGTCTGATTGAAACTCGGGCATGGAGCCAAGAATTAGGCCTGAAGATTTGGTAAACTGATTGAGTGCAAAAAATTGGCAAAGACATACCACAAACACTTGCAAAAATAAATCCAATCGATACGAAACTAAAGATTTTGGAAAATAGAGAACTGGATGGATCTTCAGTCATCTGCCAGATGGCATATCGGAAATCGGCACAGATTACGCCGTCGAATTCGCGTTCTGTTTCTTCTTGGACTTTGAGTTTGGGGAATTCGTTTAGAACTGAGCAACAGGGGGCGATCTGAAGGAATATTTAAGTGAAAACTGTATATAATTGTGTGAGTTGTTTACTTGATCATGGCGTAGTTTCCAGAAGTCCAACTCTTCTCGAAATCGCTCATTGCAAACATCATTCGGTTTATGCAGTAATCCAGTGACGAAATAATCCAAAACGTGATCCGCTACTCGCACATTACGCTCCATGTAATATTCCCCAGTTAATGGGTTGTAGCCATCGACCACAATCAGCCTCTGTTCATGAGTCGCATTTATCAAAGCCGACAATAATGACGGTGTCCGACAAGAAAGTACAACTTCCTCCCTTATCCGATACGACTTCCCACCAATATTGAGCCGAAACATGGCTTCAGCAGGGGGCGGTGGACTAGTCGGAGCTGATGGGATCGGACTTTGAGTAGCGGAAGACAGCGGCGGAATCGGCGTCAATACATTCCGTGAAACATGCAATTCATTGAAATCGCTACGACAGCCCACACTACTTGTCGTACTGTCGAAAGTTTCCCCACGTGAAATGGGGGCGCGTGAAACAGGAGGTGCCGTTGTCGGGGACACACTTTCAAAGGTGACAGTTGCACCCGGGGCAACGGCAGCCGCCATGGATTGATGATGATGTTTCTGGGCTTTGAGGTAGACTGCCTCACTTGCGCAGTGGCATGCACTACCGCGATGGTGCCCTTTGGCGTCTTTGGATTTCTGAAACGTGCGAAATGTATGGCGGGGGCATGGGTATGGAAAACTGCTTCATCTACGGCAAAAGTAGCAAGACAACTGTGTCAAATCTTATTTTTATCAAAAAATTATTTTTAAAAAGTTAAGAAAGAAAGAAATGTCCCAAGTAAATTGAGAACGCTCCATAGAAGGGTTCAGAAACTCAAAATCGCGTGGCAGCTAACAAACTAAACAAGACATTGCCGCCGGCGACATAAAAAAGTTAGTGCCACTTGAAGCATGCAATAGCCTGCTAGGCATGAGCGCCTTTTTAGCGTAAGCATGACAAGCGTAAGTTTACGGGTATGAAAAAAGTTGAGAACGGCGGTTATGAAAATAGAAATAGAATTTGATAGGGGTAACAATGGGCTTCCGGGAAGTTTGAATTGATTTGTATAAACTGATTTACTTCAAATTACAAAAAAAAAGTTGGCATCAATACACAACCCGTTTCGAAAAGTAGTGATTTTCAAATTAAAAACTGAACCGAATGTGTTAAACTCCCCCAAAACAAGCCTCTCGAAACCCGTGCCATTCCCACTCACCTTCATGGCCGCTAAATTGACCATGGCGAAAAGTCATGTGAAAGCAGGCGTGTGAATGTAATCTCTGAAACGTTGAATGTACTTGCTTGTTATGTATCACAGCGAATTGGATGGGACGTGAATAGAAAGCCCATTCTAATAGGACACTTCTTCGCGAACACTGAATGCACTGTAAACAAGAACTACTGAACTGAGCTTATGTTGATGTTAAGAAAAGCAAAGACAAAAGTAAAGTGTTTGTCCATCCATACTTGACGACAGTGAAGTACGGCACTCTCTCAAATAAGATGGATTAGATTCCACGGCACTTTGTTTTCAACGTTTTTTGGAAGGCCTGAGGTGAAATGGTGAAATCTCAGTTAGGGCTTCCTTCCGTCTTTGCTGCCAATGAAGAATGAAACGGCGCAAGGCTCGAAATGAGTGAGTCGATGCCGTGTGGAAGTGGTTTAATCATGCAAAGAGGGCTGCTGCCAAAGACAAAATAGATACATTTTAGTAGTTTTTTGCGGTTACTGGGTCAAGCCGGCCACGTGGTAGGACTGAATTTGAACTTTTGTATGAGATTTTTGAGCTTCTGGGGTCATTTTAGATAATTAAAAGTGCATTCTGCTAAAAATAAAATTGAGCAATCATCTTCGGCGTTTCAATTAGGGATAGAAAACTGCAGAGATACCGTTCCAATGCAAGCAAAAGGCAAAAACACAACGATAATATTCATCTTTCAAAAAACTGGGGCAAGACTGCCTGAATCCTCACAGCTTAGATGATTTCCTCAAACTTCAACAGTAAAGCAAGCCATTTGAAACATCCCATGAAATGTCATTTGTCTTATCCACCCCTATGCCTGTGAGACATGCATTTCCGATGGCCAGGAACAAACTCTCACGGCATGCAGGACGTAGAATATTCAATTCCCGCTAATTTCCGTTGTCTTTTGTCAGGCGCTAACGAACTTCCGTTACAAAAACACCCAAAACACTGGGAAATGACAGCATTTGGCAACTCCGGTACCGAAAAATGCCAAAAGTGACCGTGAGAAATAATAAAGTTACAGTAAACTGGGAATGATAGGTCTGGCGGAGTAAAAAAAGTAAAAAGTAAACTTGTAGTTAAGCTTAAGTTTTTGTGAATAACGTAGCCACGTGCGGGAGATGAAAAAGTAATCAAATTGACAAGCGGCTAAATGTCGTTTCAAGCAGCTTTGAAAAGGGGCTTATGAGCTTAAAAATAGAGTAGAGCGCGCTAGTGGCAAAGGATAAAGTGTTTCAAAATGCCGAGGCCATGCATTTTTCGCTGTTTGAGAAACGGCATTCAAAGAAGTTTAGTACCACGGATAAAGATCATTTTCACACATAAACTGCTTGCTCATTTTGTATAGCCTACTTAGTAGTTTATTCATGTTGATGTCCAGATGTTTTGATAAATTTATAAAACTGAGGTCAAATGTTTCCGCTGGGCAGAGTAATTTTAGCTGTTTAAAACTGATTCATCTTTACTCTCAAGATATTGTTGGTATGTGCGTTACGCTTCGGGTCACAACTTTGTTCAACTTCAGAAACTTGAACAATGCACATCGAAATGGTTCGCTGAAATTCGAAATTTCATCAAAATTACATTTACCGAAGCTCACTTAATCCAAACGACAGCGATCAAAGGAAAACACTGCTCAAAAGATGATTCAATCAAGTAGGTTATTTTCAACACAGTCCATACAACTTCATTGTCAACATCGACATAAAGAAATAAATAATTCATCACACTACCGAAAACAATTGAAATAGAAGATATCAGCGCATGTAGGATCATACTCCGTTCGCGTTTTGCATTTGCTTTGTTGTTTGAAAGTTTGGAATAGCGAATTCCGGCAAACAAGATAATAAGAGACAATGCCACCAATAGGCTATTTGATATAAGATTAATCAAAACTGTTTCTTCAAATATGCCTACGATAATAGAAAATAATTTAAAATATTTAGAGGTGATATAAGTGTAATGAAATATAACGCAGCAGACAGGCGCAAACACATTAATTAAGAGAATGATGAGTAGCTTTTTTCCGGACCAAATCTAAAAGCTACATAGTAACCTTAATTTTTGAACTTTAAAAAGAACGAACTTCATCGTATAACAGAGGCAAAGCTACAGAAGTGCACCGATTCAAGCTGAGAAAAAGACACCAAACACCTTTTCCAGTAGAGTGGTACAAGAAAAATAAAAAGTACGCGAAAAATGGAAGATCCCCATTTCCAATGCCGTTACAAATGTAAGTTATCCAATGCAACAGATCAGCGACAAATGATACATAGAGAATGTAGTAATACCCAAATTTGACAACTGATTGTTTCTTTTTAAACTCAAGTGTAAAGAAAATAATAAACAGAGTTTCTGCGGTCATTCCAATAATTCTAACACCAATAGAAACGTAACTCATCACAGTACGATGCATTTTTTTTGATAAATTGACAATGTATAAACTGCGTATTTGCTATTCTTATAAGTCTCACTAACTTTAAAAGCGTGACGTCATTCGGAGATGGAAATTGCACCCGTTCCAGTTGTTTGACCGCGCAGCTTATTCTACTGTTTTGAATGTAATTATTGTGCGGGGTAACTACAAATGTGAACTGCAAGCTCGATGTGTATGTTGTAATGCCTCGAAAGCGACTCCTCAAGATCGAAGTTAAACCCAAACTTTTTTTGTAAAACTGACTGTGAGAACTCCATGAGTTCACCGATATAACGGCCGCTGTCCGTTTAAGATCAATTTAGAATACTTTCACCCAATTTCAATTTTTGCAGGACTATACCACTCAAGGGTGGACTCGGGCCGGGCCGTGGCCGGTTTGCCGAGGGTGTTACGATACGGGCCGGGCAGTCGGTTTTTGGGACAAACACTACGTAAAATGGCAAACTTTTGTCAAAAACTTTTTTTTCACTGTGAAAAACGTCTATCGGCCGCCCGCTAGGGGCGGACCCACTGATCGGCCGGCCCGGGCCGAGTTTTTACTGCCCGCGGTCACCCTTGATACCGTTATGACTAAAAAAATGGGTAGCAAACCGTTGAGAAAGAATATATATTTTTTAAACTGGTTCAAATTTCTTTCAAAATCAGCAAGTCGCTCAAAACTGGTAAGCTCTTCGTATTTCGTATAAAAACCGTCGCAAATCCGCCGTTGGCAGCATCTGAACCCTCGGTGAGTGGTGTGCGGCAAATTCATTGGACGGATAAGCCTAAATTACGGAAGAGAAAACCGATAAACAGATCGAAATTTCGAGAACAGTGAAGAATAACGCAGAGCACGAAAAAAAACCAACTCAATTTGCGACCTTTGCGGACACTTTGCCAAGAGTTGATTTACGAAAAATGTTGCGCTCATTTTTGTGGCAGTTTGCAATTATCTTCATTGTAATCGTGGTTTTTGTCTTTGAATTGCCATTTCGATCAGTGCCATACACTAGCAGGGTGGTGTGGATTGATATCTAAAAGCCCCAAAATTCAACGGTATTCATTTTTTTCGGTTTTTTCATAGCATTCTTTTCTGAACCTTTTCCGTTCGTTTTTCATTCCATTTATCCCCAAATTGACATCTTTATCAAGTAACTTTTTCTAAACGAACATAAAACACTCTTTCTACCTCATTATTTTGCGTGCGTGTAGTCTATTTGCATAGTGCGTGGAGGCTCCATCGGTCACTCAGACTAGCTTGATTTGTCAACAATGAGCTGTTCGAAACCGTCGGCGCTCCGAACCAAATCCCATTCTCTTTACAGTCGAATCTCGAGGAATACATTGCTACCTGTCCACTCTCGAAATGGTTGC
>KB455561.1:376790-389091 GCA_000341325.1 Panagrellus redivivus | reverse complement strand
TCAGTGGCAGAGCAATCGGCTGCAGTCCGATAGGTCCCCGGTTCAACTCCGGGTGGGCCCTACCCTTTTTGGCTGTTTCGGTAATCCAATTAGGATGCTATCATAATTTTTTTGATAATTTTTAGTTAAGAGTATGTAAAAATGGGAATATTTTACGTTTAGTTATGTTCAGTTTTATAACAAAGCCATAATTACGCAGCTAAATAGGGTGCTTTCATGGTCAAAACAACAGTAGTAGCCGTCAAGATGATCGTGAACAGCATGAGCCCCAGGCGATCTACCACAGCCGCCGCAAATTGCCATTCATATTGAATGTGATTGTTTTCGACAGAGTCTTCTGACGATTCGCGGATCATCTGAAAGTGAGTCATTTCAGTCCAATTTATCAAAGCAATGAAACGACTAACCTTGACATGCTTGTAAATATTGTCAAGTAACCTCAACCGCTCCACCATAGCAGTATCAGTTTTATCGTCTTTGGTGGAATTCTGGAGCTGAATGATCATGTTTTCATAATTGTCACGGAAAACGTCGTTAAGCGCATTGACGATGGAACATGTGCCATTCTCCTACAAAAGACAGCGTGTTGTAAATGTACTTGGTCAAAAGGTTTCTTTTTACATAAGTAAACGCGGTTCGAATATCCTTTTTCTGTTCCTCGTGGCGATTTTCAAAGCTTTTCATTAGCGTTTTCAATGTGTTCGGTCTTTTTGGTTTTTCGATGCATAGAATGAAGGGAATCCATTCGAGAAGAATGTAGCGCATCTGTAAAAAGCAGTTTTTCGTTTGATTGTTAAAGCCCAACTTACCCAGAATCCCATCCGTCTTGAGTTTTCAAAATCCCGAAAATGCACACTCTGAACATAGACTGTAAATGTTGTAGCGCCTACAGAGACGATGAAGCATGATTGGAAGAATATGCCTGCAGATTTTTGCCTTTTACACTACTTACTTCCAACAACTGATCTATAAATCCTACCCAGTAACGGCACAGCTTCACTAGTTTTCGGCGTCATCTCGCTTACTATTGTCAAAAAGATACAAATAGCCAGTGAAACCGAGATTTGGAGTCCAACTTTTTCACAACTTTGTGGGTTCAATGTAAATCCAAGCATTACCAATATCATTGTCATGCCGCAGGGCATAATCAAATTGAAAGCGTAATACAATGTTCTTCTTCTTAGATGGATGTAGAATTGGACATCTGGATATGGCTCCGTACAACATGCGTAAAACTTCTCCGACCGATTGACCCAATTCCGGACAACGGCCCATTCACCGTTCTCGAGGTACTCGCTGAAGTCAAAGTCGCCTTTTTGGAGATCTATTTGATGGCCAGAGAACGTCCAGGAGCCGAACTGCAATCAAAATTTCCACTTTTTTGCAAAGTCAGTTTTAACAAACCTTAAAAAAACAAATTTGCTCATCGAATGGGAACCACTGAAAATGGAATTATTAGCTAAAATGTTTATCAACTGCAGCGACTAGCCGTAATATCAAGTTTACATCCAACTTTAAAAATACCCGGAGGCACCCATGTAATATCCCCGTTACTATCCCCAATCAAATTAGTTTTGTAGGTAGAATCAAACGGCGTATCGACGGAATTGTACAACAAAATGTTGGGCGCCCAGATGGCTCCAACAGGGTGCCGCAAATCGGTTACATTTTCATATTGAAGGGGGTCCCAACGAAGGTTTTCATCTTTCCAGGTGTAACGAAGCCATAGGTTGACGACGATTTGTTCTTCGCGTTCATTCTGGAATTGGATTCCTGGTCAAATTCGAGAAAGATAGAGGTGCATTACCAAGTCTACAATTTGTTGTAAAACAACTCCAACGGTAACGACTACACTCTGATTAGCATCGATAACTGGGCGTTCTTCTGGCAAGTATCCATGCATGAGATCTCTGAGAAGACGGTTTTCTGGTGGCGAGGGGGTTACTGTGTTTAATATTGATAGAAAGATGAGTAATAGGAGCATTTTGGGGTCTGAAAAACGACTTACAATCGGGTGAGTGATGATTTTTTACCAAAATGACATTAGTTTAAAAAGTCAGATAAGTCATTTTTCGAAAATATGGCACTTGATATTTGTATCAACGCCAACTTTACACGAACTATGAAAAACAACAAAAGCGCCACGGATAGAGAGAGCCTAATAAAACAGAACGCCCAACTTAATTTGAGCTCCATTTCGGGAGGTTTTTGCATGTTCATTCGGCAGTCACGGAAGAAGATGGTCGCCGAATTGAGTGAAAGTGGGAAAGGAACAACCGCTAGAGGCACTTAGCATCGATTTCGGGGTTCGGACACCGACTACCGACGACACCGGCGTCTATAAGGACCGCGAGGATAGGCTTATGGGTTTTTCCGGAAGGAGTAGAAGAAAAAATGCCGACACTGACTGACTGACTGCAGATTGTGGAACAGAATTGGGGTTTTGGAAAAACAAAGCGTATTAGGAAAGAAAATGACGTACTTTTGGGTGGTTTAAGTTTTGGTTTTATGATAGATTGAACGGCATTATCACAAAATTCGCAAAAGTCAAGACAGTCAAAAGTTGCAAACGGAAAACCCAGCCATTGACCTCAAAACATTGTGACAGAAACTCAATAGCTCTTTCACTTCCTCCTGGCAATATCAAGCTATTCGTTATCAGTGTCACTGCGATACGTATGACATTACCTCAACCTCAAACGCATACTTAACTCGCGTTTATGAGGACGCCATTTGTCAACCTTGAAGACAGCTGCGGTTGGGAAGCCCGTTTAAAAGTTGCACTTCCCTTCCGTTATTTCACACATAAAAACCATAAAAAAGTTAACATAAGCCAAAATTTTTAAGTTGAAGAAAGCAAGTCAGTCGGCTGGTGACACGCGTTTTGAGGTAATGGTCAATGTATGGCCAAGGGAACATCGAGCGGCATGGGATAAGACGAGTGCCGCCAGTTGTCCTTCGGCTGGAAGGATTGCATAAACGAACGCCTGCCCTCGGCACAGATGTCATCTCAAGGGCTAAAAAAGTGGGATGGGGGCATTGTGCGGTCTGTTTGAGTGATATGCGGGTGAGATTGTTGATGGAGATGTGGATTTGGAGGTTTTTATGAGTTTTGAAACTTTTTATAACATTTGTCGTGAAAAATGTAACTCCATATTCAAAATGGTATCATGAAAGTTGCATTTGACACTGTATTTAGCACTTTTCAACCCATCAAACTTGCTTCAAATCAATCTTTCAACGTTTTCACGTGAAATCTCGCTTACATAAGTCCATCTCGATCGCAAATCTCAATCTTCAATCCATTGGTCAATGTTTTCTCAATTCCAACGCATGTAAACCACGGATTTGCATCCGATAAATCTCGACGGAAGCCGTCGCAGCAAAGATTGTTCTTCATGGACACGCTTGTTATGCTTTTTGCATCAGCCTATTCACGCTGAAATGTCTTACACTGTTTTTGTATGATATTTCAACGGAAACATTCCATCGTCAGATCGTCTATCGTCGCAACATCAACATCACCCCACCTCGAAACCCTCATAAAAAGGTACTCATGAATGACGCGCAGAAGTACTACCCAAGAAGCGTAAAAGTTTGTGTAACTACACGTATGTAGTCCCGTCGGAAGTGGTGGGGGAAAGGACGGATCATCCAAGCAGTGACTCCACTTCGACATTGTTAACTGCCGTCTGAATGGGATTATGTCGAGATCTATTTACTTTTTGTCTGGGGCTGATTTAACATTAGCTGGGTTAAAATCAAAGACAGTTCAGTAGATCAGTGTTGGCTTTTTGCAAGATGAAATCAGAATCTTAATTAAAATCTGCAATGTCAATTTTGCATCAATAAACTTTCATCAAAGACAACAAAAACCCCTTCTGTCAGTGGACGTCCTCGAAAAACCTTTAAAACACACGTGTGTTCCTCAAAAAACAGGAAGTGCAATACATTGCATGCGACAAGTGATCTCGCAACTCTAATTTTTATTAAAGAGTAAACTCAACCAGACATAACACGATGAACGCACCTACTCTCGAATCATCCTTCAAGTACGACCCTCCAAATGTGATATGACAGTGTAAAGACCTTTTTGGGAAACTTTTTCATTGTTGTTGTCGATGCATGTTGCCTCCATGAACCTCAATACACAAAAACCAGTCAGACGTCCATAATGGCTATTTTTAGGCCATTTAAAAAAGTACTGTGGGCTCACTGGCCCTGGGGGAGGAACATCCGAGGTATTGTGGCGTGATTTTTTTCAAGTAAAAGGCTCGATGGAGGGCGTGTGTCTAAAAAAACAGTACCTAGGACTATGTTGCGTTCTTTCAACTCCACGGCCCTCAAGTATTCAAGGTCAGTTACATTGGTGGGTAGGTGTTTTGTGGTTTTACGGTGACTTTTCTTGTAAAAAAACATGTTTTTTGGTTTTGAAATTGGAAATCTAAGTGAACTTACGGTAAAAGAATATTCACCTATGCGTTCACTGTCCCTTATGAGACTGCCAATGAACCTTCTGAGAGTTATTAAATGACAGTAAAACAATGAATTTTTGTTTTCAATCTGTTCGATGTACCTCAAAACATCGTAGCCTACATGTAGAACCCAAATCAACACTTATCCCCAACCTCGTGCCCAGTGTTACTTTGTTTTTCACTTTTATGTCAAACCACTGCTCAAATCTCATATCCGTCATAATCTGAACGGCTCTAATCAACATTTTTCTTACGCGTGTATCCTACAAAACAGCAAAATCAACATTGTTGTGAACGCATTCATTCCGATCGAACTGAAGCCATCAAGTTCGGTGACGCCAAAGCCAAATCACACCTATGTAGATTTCAGTCGGCGGACGTTTTTTCGATCTCTTAGAGTCCGCGTAACCAAAAAACCCTTTTCGACGTTCAATATGGGCGGAGACAAAAGGTAGGGATTCTGTTTTTCTTGATTTTGCCGGGGTGATTCCCCGTTGAGCGATCAGCCGTCTCCACGACGAACACGCGACAAGGCCATGTGGGAGATGGGATATTTAATGAAATGGAAACCTTTTGGATCGGGGAATTCAGTTTCTAGAAGGGGTCGAAAAGGTGATGGGTACAGTTATTTTTTGCATTTGTGAATTTTCTCACGGAAATGGCGTGATAGAATGAATGTGGTGGGGTGCTATGTATTATTTAGTCAAAACAATCGGCGGCTAATGTTTTGAATTGGCGCAACGTCGAAAGCGTTCAGACAGTCTTTGCAACAAACGCACTTTTGTTGAATGTTGCCGCGGCATGGGTTCGGGGGTTTGGTTTTTGACAGTCGGCTGGCTGGCTGGCTGGTCTGGCTCATTGCGGTCGGCGGTGATCGCAATCGATGACGGGACTGTGCGCAGTGGTTTTTTCAGTCGAAGTTATCAACGTTTTGGGAGGATTTGAAGCTTTTTGATTACGATCAAATGCTTCTATTTTTCGAAAAAAGTGTAAAGGATGATGTAAATCTAAGTTCACAACCCATAAAATCAATTTTCGCCTCAAAGCACCCCCATTATCACCCCAATTTCCTCCCGACACCATGAACTGTCCCTTATAAGGTCGTCTAAAAAGCTTCCCCTTTACGAACTCCACAGTGTCCTTCGCTAACGTCCTCCCCCTCGCCCAAAGGCCGTCTCGATTGCAGCCCTTTTTTCAACCTCCCTCTCGGCGGTCCACGTCGACGTGCAAAACCGCGCATTTTTTACGCCCCCTCGATCTCCATTCCTCACCATCGCCGTGTTCCTCGTCCTTTTCGAACTGAACTCTTTCTTATCCATGTTTCCCTCCTCGTCTTCCTGTTTTCCCATCCCCACGTGGGCCCAACGTGTCCTACGTCATCCCTCGTGGCAGTTCGGTTTCGTCGATGATGTCCCCTCCTCAAATCTCGAGTTTCTGTCCCCTCAAATGAGTCAAAACAGACACATTCCCATTGCAATCCACGTTTTTGCAGGATCCTCGGTCTGGCCCGTTACCTATCTACACGGCGAGCTCGTCCAGTGATCGGTTTCCTCGTCCTTGGGTACATCTTTTGCTGACAAAGGCATCCAAATTCGGCTGAATTGTGAAAATGGTGGTGAGTTGATATATTTTTTGTTAAAGTTTTTGCGAGAATTTTGTTCGCATGATCTTTGGTCACTTAAATTTCCATTTTCGTGCCAAAAACATAGCTATTTGCCATTCCCTCGATCCTCTATTATCGATTTGTGGTGGTGGTGGCGCGGTGGTGGCAAAATTCGACATTTCAATTGTCATTATGGCATTTCATTTGTTTCAGAAGTTTTTCGCGTTCTTATCTATCATCGCCCTACTCTCCGTGACGTCAGCCTTCGTGCCAGAAACAGAATGGGTCTGTGGAGCGGCCACGTTTGACCGAAGTTTGGCATTTCAACGAGCGAGTGAGGTTTGCGATGATGTTGGATGTGAGTTTTCATCGATTTACTCTTTTTTGCCATAAATATTGATTGAGTTCCATTTCAGTCGACGTCAACCAATGCTGCGTAATCCACGACAAATGCTACGAGGAAGACAAGACTCAAGCCGAATGTGATGATCCCTTCTGTGCGTGTTTAGAAAAGCAGGCCTATCGCGCGAATTCGACCAATTGTGGGGCCGTTTTGGAGGGCTTTTGCTCCATGGTGAGATGGTTCGGTGGAATCGCTCATGCTGGAGCCAAATCGAAGGCCGATGCGACCACGACGACGACTACGGCCGCGCCGGAGGTTTCGATCGAGGCCTGCTTCAATGAAAGTGAGTTTTTCCCCATTTCGAACTACAACTACAGTAACCCTCCCCCTTTCCAGACCTCCAATCCTGTGTTCGCGACTTTGAAACCTGTCCAGCTCGTCCTGGTCTCGACATCCACCAATGTGAGGAACAAATGTGTGCCTGTACCCAGGCTTCACTCCGCGACGACGCTCCACAACAGTGCCGAAAGACGGTGGATCGTGTCTGTGCCGCTCCGAGCAATCACGGCTTCCCTTTGCCTCCTAAGGCCGAAGAAACCTCGGTCATCTTCACCGTTTCCGTCATTGTGTTCATCGCTGCGACGGCCATCATCCTCACTTTGGCCATTATCGTCGTCTGGATCGGCATTCGGATGCATCTCCGACCCGAACGCTTCGTTCATTTCGCCCACTCGCCCTCGACGACGCCCCTGTGCTCGGCTGCGGTCCCGAGTGATTTCAATCTCGGCTATGTAAGTCTGCCTTTTGTCATTCCACCATTACAGTACCCCTTCCAGATGCCCGCCAACTCCTCGGACTCCTTCATCGCCGAAGACAACGCCCCCGCTAAAGTGGCCTTCTACCCCTGAAGCCGCCGTCAAAGTCCGCCTCTACCCCAGTCAGCCAGATACCGGTACTGTGATTTCCTCCCATACGGCTACGGCAACCATAAATATATCACTTGTCTCCCAGTCATCTCCCTTTCTTCGATTTTCGCTTTAATAAGTTCAACTTTTTTTGTTGCCGTTCCGGTCCCCCCTTTTGAGATTGATTCAAACCGATTAGGTCTACGTCGTGATTGTGTTTATTTAAGTTGTAATATTGCTTTTAATAGGTTTATTGTATGTTTGTACAATAGAATGAACTTGAATAGGTTTTGCAGTTGGTTCTTTTTAGGGGTTTTGATTGCGACTTGAAACTTGGGCAGCTTGGAGTCATCTTTCGGCGTTGTGAATTTGCATTTTTGGGAGTGTCGGCGTTGCACTCGAACGTGTGTTTCACAAAACAGCAAAATCAACATTGTTGTGAATGCATTCATTCCGATTGAACTGAAGCCATCAAGTTCGGTAATGCCAAAACCTATGTAGATTTTAAAGTTGGACAAAATTCGAAATTACTCATAAACACTTCATCACTTTGTAATGTTTAGCATGTTTCACAATGCCAATGATTACCAGAAGGTTCAATTATGCTTTATTTGTCAATCGAAATCAAAAATTTTCATTAAAAAAGCCAAACTTTCATCAAAAGTCGTACAAAATTCGAAATTACTTATTAAAACCTTTTTACTTTGCAAAGTTCGGCGTAGTTCACATTGTCAGAGATTACCTGTACGATCATATGAAAATCTGCGCGGATGACAAGAATGCTATTTCGGTTACTTAGCTTTTACTTTGCGTGCCGTCATTCGCCGAAAAGCTCTAAACTTTGCAGGAGGCAATGGGAACTGAAGAGCAGAGCACATATTAACCACAATGAGATGCTCTGTGCATTCGCTTTCGTCGTTCCTCGTTGCGCACTTTGTGGTTAAAAATAGAAGGCTTATTGTCCAAATCCTCTTGTGCAATCGATCGGAGGATATATAGGACGGACAATACCCTTTATTTGATGTTCATCATGAGATCATTTATCGAATATGAAAGCGAAATTCTGCCAATTTCTTATATACCGTACGCCTTCAAATGCCGTTTGATTCTACTAGCTTCCGTTATTGACGCCGCCAAACTCAACATCGCTTTTCGAGATCCGATACCTCAATGCCATCGTCCACATGAACGCCACAACGGCGTTTACATAACGGACTCTCGATATATTGTGCATTATGCCACAAAACATGCTTGGATATGGAGCCTTTGGCCATGCGCCCCTTGGCGGTGGCTTCAGTATGATTTGGATGGTCCGTACACAATCTACCCAATATGGGAAACAGTGTTACATGTTGACGAAGTTACTAACAAAGACGATATTATATGTGTTAATGAAACACTCGTGTTATTTTTAACATCTGAAGAAAGTTATGATCTCATAATTCCAAAAATTACTGGACCGTATAGCAGACTGGTATTACATGGATATAATTACACATGGCCTCAAGTTAAGCGGTTAATACATAAAAGGGTGAAACAAGTTCGCATCATGGACTGCATTGATGTGGACCCCGAAGAATACGACGATATAATCGACTTTTTGCTACGTTTCAGCCGTGGTTTCGTAAATAAGTAAGTGGAATTGCAAATATCGGTATCATTTTTTGTATGCTTTTTAGATTTGCCGTACACAACGATTGTTTTCCTCCTGAACTAATGGCCAAATTAAACGAAGCATTCAAGCAGCATGAAACTCATTCGCAGATTACTCCCTATTTTAAGAGCCATGGCTTGACCTGTTTTAATCACAAACGATATAGGCTTTTTTATTGCATCGGTTGTGTAGTTTTTTGTGCGGCAATGATTGGTTTCGCCGTCTTTGGACAACAACCTTCAGCATTTCGATCTCTGTTTTTTAAGGAGCAATCAATTCAGCTTTCTCTTTTTATAGTTTTTATTACCTTTTTTCTTATGTTATCGCTGCCGACCGTTCAATTAGTGTTCATGATGGTATCACTATTTAAATTTTACTCAGCAGATGTTGATATAGTGAATGTTGTTAATGATATTGATGAAAACTAACTTGAATATATAAATGTAAAAAGTTTGATAGCTAACCCAGAGAATGTGCTGATCATGTTTGCTTATTAAAGGTGTTGATATTATGCCCACCTTATGGTCTTATTAGTCGTTGACGTAATTTGAGTTGTTGCAAGTTGCCAAAAAAGTTAAAGGGTCCTCTGCAGTGTAACGGCGTTGCGTTGTTCGATCACTGCGGTAGACAGGCCATTTGGAATTCTAGTTACTCTTGCCGCGCAAAAGTGTGTCGGCGGTTTTATTCGCAGCCATCCACGCTTTTCGAGTACGCATCCCATGTGCACTCATCCCGTATGCGTTTATAAGTAAAACATATTCAGATATAACTACACTATAACATTTTTTGATTTTGTTCTAACTTTTTGAATGCTAACTGGTGACGGTCGTCATGAAACGCTTTTTTAAACATGAAAATGAGAACGTACCACGTTCTTGCATACCGCAAGCCTTCAAAAACCGTTTGATTCAACTGGCTTCCGTAAATGATGCTTCCAAATTGCACATTGCGTTTAAATACACAACCGATCCACACCGTCGTCACCGTGAACTCTATAATGGAGTTTATATAACTGACTCTCGATATGTTTTACGTTTCGCAGCAAAAAAGGCTTGGCAATGTCACCCTTGGTTGTGTTTTCCTTGGCGATGGTTTCAATATGATTTGGATGGTCCATGTACGATTTATCCGATATGGCAATCAGTGTTACATGTCGACGAAATTGCTAACCAAAACGAGGTGTTATGTGTTACTGACACACTCGTTTTATTCCTAACGTCTGAAGAAAGTTACGATCTTATTATTTCAAAGATTACCGGATCATATAGCAGATTAGTTTTACATGGATATAATTACACATGGCCTCAAGTTAAGCGGTTGATACACAATAAAGTCAAACAGGTTCGCATCATGGACTGCGTTGAAGTGTATCCCGAAGAATACGACGATGTTGTCAAGTTTATGTTATGTTTTAGCCGCAGTTTTGTGAATAAGTAAGTGTAATTTCATGCAGCGACACCATTTTTATGTTGTCACTTCAGATTTGCCGTACGTGACAATTCTTTCCCTCCTGAACTAATGGCCAAACTAAACGAAGCATTCAAGCAACATGAAACGCATTCAATGATTACTTCTCATTTTAGTAACATTAGTCTGACGTACTTTAATCACAAACGATATAGGCGGTTTTACAGCACAATTTGTGCAGTTTGTTCTATAACAATGTCTTTTCTTACCGTCTGTGCACAGTGTACTTCGGCTTATGCTTCCTTGTTTATTGAGAAGCCTACAGTGCAGCTTAACTTTGGTTTATTGTATTTGATTCTTTTGTTTCAGTATTTGCTGCCTTCTTTCCAATTACTGTATATGGTTATATCGTTGTTTAAAATCTACGCAGCAGATGTCGATATAATGAATGCTGTTAACGATAAGGGGGATTAAACCTAACTTGAAGATGGTATGAAAAAAGTATAAATTATTTTGTTGTACGCACGCTTAAATTAGCATCCTCGGACTCTAGTTTGACCTCTTCCTGCGCATTGTCGTGTTGCCAAACCTCTTTGCATTCTCAGTTTTAATATTATTTCTGAAAAAACAAAAAAATAGTTTTTTTAACGACTTTAACAATTTTGTTGTACTTTTCCACTACATATCACGAATTTGTTGTAAATACATTGTATCATAAGCCACAGTATAGTGTTTTATTTTGTTCGTGTTGTGCTTTTGCATTCGGCGGGACATACAATGTTACCCAATTCCGCGCGAATTACAAGAGGGGTATTTCGGTTACCCAAGCTTTTACTTTGCGTGCCGTCTTCAGCCGACAAACTATATAACATGTGGAAGGAATGTGGCTACCATCTGCTCTCGGGACTGGAGAGCAGATGGTAGCCACAAGGAAATGCCCTGCGCATTCACTTTTGTCGTTCCGCGCTGCGCAGTTTGTGGTTAAGAATAGAAGACTTGTCGTCGACGTCCTTCTTTGCAATCGATTGGAGGATTTAAGGGGTAGATAATAAATACATTTTTGACCGTTTTTTAACTAAGTACGTACGCTTTTGATACATACTTGTCGTGCATTTGCTCCAACCTGCCTTGAGTTCGCCATAACGAACATCATTTGATGTTATTTTTTCGTATATTGACCTTTAAGAGTCGGTGTAGTTAAAGGTTAACCCCTTGGTTACCGAGTTATATACGTTTAAAAACTTTATCAGTCAAGAAAAAATGACTTTTTAAAGAATCATAACTTTTGTTTGAAGTATCCACATTTTCTGAATATGTGAGGAAGTTTAGAAACTGTTTAGGCATATTACTAAACTACGCTGTAATTAATCTTTACTACTTTTGAGTAAAGAGCGTTGGTAATATTTTACATCGCATATTACAAAATGATACTCCAACCAAATCAGTGATTATCAAGTCCGTCTTATATAACCAACAGAACCCGCGCCGCCACATTGCAGCTCTTCCTTTTCTGCGTAAAATTTTATGTAGCAGGGTATCTGGAAAGAGTGACAAAGTTGTTCAAAGTTGCGTGTTCGTGAGACCTCGCCGTCTGATAATTCCAAAATTTAAAAAATTATGTAAGTATTTAACTTTTCAGCCCAAAACAATTTACGTGCTTCACCATGAAATCATTTATCAAACGTGAAAGTGAAACTATGCCATTTTCTTACATACCTTACGCCTTTAAATGCCGTTTGATTTTACTAGCTTCCGTAAATGATGCCACCAAGTTGAAAAGTGCTTTTCGAGATTCTATAGTTCAACGCCATCGTCCACACGAATGCCACAATGGCGTTTACATAACTGACTCTCCGTATATTGTGCATTTCGCAACAAAGTATACTCGGAAATGGCGTTCTTGGCTATGCGCCT
>KB455561.1:308484-359140 GCA_000341325.1 Panagrellus redivivus | reverse complement strand
TACTACTTTTGCTTTAGTGTCACTTTTATTTTTCGATTTCGTTGTTATTTTATACTGTAAAATTTGAACGATACCTAATTACTTGCCTTAATTTTCACATAGACTGACACATTCATTGTTTTCAAACTTCAACATGCCAGCATCGAATTGTGCGAAAACTTCACATTTGACAAACTACCAATCTCGACTCAAATAAAAATTTTAATTTTTCATTACCATATAACAATATCAGCAAAATGATATACACCTTGACGTTAATACATAATTATATTTGTATCTGAACAGATACGCTATAGAAAAAACTCTACCGAGATCGGGTATCGTGGGTATAACTTCGAAACAAAACATAGTAAGTGCGCATGGAATGGAATCCATCGGATTTGCCATCTTTCAACGGACGTAGGCAGGTATATTACAAAAAAAGTATGAAAAACGAGATTACAGGTGAATGTGCATGTGATATTTGTAAACTTTCAAAGTAATGCAAAATGGCATAGGTGCAACCATCTATACTGCCGCAATGACGCCAGAACGCTCGAGCTGATCCTTCAGATGGGTGTAGATGTTGAGTTGGTCGTCGACGGGAAGCCAGAGAATCTGTTGCACTAGGCGATTCCAGTTGGGGACACTGAAAACTTGCTCTTATTTGATGTTTTTTTCAGAAATTGAAACGAACCGGATGAATGTTTGAATGTAAATGTTCATAAACGTGCCCATCAGAAGTTGACAATCGAAACGATCCATGAGGCCACCATGTCCGGGAATAATGTCACCAAAGTCCTGTAATAAAGCCAGTTAGATAGGTGTAGTGGGAAGAATAGTGTAATTACCTTAATCTTGAACGCACGCTTGAAACCACTGGCAAAGAATCCACCGAAGGGACCAATAATCGACGCAAACAAGGCCATTATAACGCTATGAAGAATGAACGGAGGCAAATGGACGACAGGCTCTCGCTTCAGAGCCTTGTAGAAGGCACTGAATGGACGCGGCACGGTGTAATCGACATCGACAAAGGCAAGAGGGAAGGTGCAGTTCTGACCAGCTTCATTGTAGTTTTCGATGGGGCAGATGAAGAACGGGTTGCGGACAAGGGCATACGACAGCTAAAAATCAAAATTAAAATCCCAGAAATGGAACTATCGGAACATACCAAAAGGCCGAAGACAACAGTACTGAAAGCACCACCAATGAAACCTTCCCAGGTCTTTTTTGGAGATAACTTGATGAGTGGCGTCTTGCCAAAGAAGAATCCAAAAACGTAGGACATTATGTCGCAACAGATAATCATCGAAACTGGGACGAGGAACCAGATCAAGCCTTGAAGGATGTTTTGGACAATCATGAAGGATTGGGTAACGATCAGGAGAAGGGAAACGTGGGTCCAGGCGAACTAAAATTAACAAATTATATCATCGATGTCGACAAAAGAGACAGTAGAACTCACCAGAGAGAACTGCCGCATGTAGAAACCTTTCCGAAGAGACAAAACAAACCACACAAAACCGCCAATGTACAAAGTGAAGCTGATCAGACGGTGGTAGGTGATCATGAATCCGAGGAACTCCTTAAACAGAACGATAAACAAGTCTGTTCACAATCAAAAAACAACAACTTACATCTTTACGCAAGACAATGCTCCAGTAGTCAATCAGACCCTCGCCGAAGAAGAAGTAGTTGCTGGTAAACAGGAAGTACCAGGATAGTGTGCGGAACCAGGGAAGATCGAAACCTCGATAGACGACAAGGCCGATGCCGATGATTTCGTTAAAGCATTTAAGCTGGATGACCAAGACTAGAACCATCAGCCAGAAAGCGCCACGGTTGACCACGAAAGAGAAGAAGCCAATCATGAAAATCGTAAAAATACCACGGACGATCCAATTTCTCCATCGATCCGGGAGCGATTCGAGCCAGCTGTCGAGAACTGAACCGAGGCGATCGGTAGATTGTGGCAGAATCTTTGAAAGACCTTCCAACCTATAAATTATGGATTAAATTTCAACTTTTTCAATAATTTTAGTCAAATAAACTCACTTTTCTTCAGTTGGCATTTCCTCGTCATCGGAGCTGACAACTTGCTTGGGATCCTGGATGGGAACGGCATCTGCATCGCCGCCGCCACGGTGGCGAAGTTCGGGACTATTCGACATCCTGAAACAAGCCTAATTAAGAATTCGAGCATAAATTTTCCGCGAGGTCACGTTTCATATCAAAAGCACAAAGTAATTTAAAAAGGTTAACGATGAAGCATCAAAAGTTGTAAAAAAAGAAATAAACACGCACATCTGATCGCTCGAAGAGGGCCCGAGGCACAGACTAAGACAGTGGGAGTAACGACGACATTGACAAAGGCACATGCGTAGACGAGGTTAACGCAATGCACGTGGCGACACACTGACTGCAAGGCTCCTACGTTACTAACGCCTTGTCTACGGAGAAGTACGGCAACACAAAAAAATGTCAATTCGTATTTGTTCATGTCCATTGAGTCTTGAAAATTAGCATTTAAACAAGAAAATAGGACGTCAATCACGGTTTCTAGCTTTTGGTAGGGCAAAAGTGGCGGAAGTGCTAACACAACGTAACGGACGGCTTTATATTAGAGCCCGCTACTAGCGGGGACAAGGCTGTTATCAAGAATGAGCCGCATAGCAAAGCAGCGCAAGCGACATCAATGCCGTGGCACTGGAGACGGCGACACGTAGCAAAAGTCGAACTAATCGACGGCGTGCACAGACGGGGGTAAGTAACGAATGTAGGGTCAACACGGGCAATATTGACATCACGTGTGACAAAACATCCTTTTTTCTTCGATTTAACTTAAACTGCACCCCCTATAACTGTCCTCGGGCAACACCAGAAAGTCGTATCAATAGCGAACAAGTTTGACGACAATAAAACATGCAACGCGGTTGCTGACCAAATTGAGAGCATCGACCACCATCTGTTCCACTTGGACTTAATAGCAACCCTCGCACAGCGTTTCAGTTTGGAAAACGACTGATGCAAAGTATACAAAAAAGAGCAAACGCAATAGTGCCAGATCATTGATGTGTTTACACCTCGATTTTTGTGTTCTATCCATTTGATAGCATAAATCGCAATGAGTGTGATTATATTGCCTTATGTTTATGTATACTGCTGCACATTTTTTTAACGTGATGCATTTTTTTATTCCCAACTAATAAAATTGGCCGCAGGGGGTAAAAACGCATTCACCTCGAACTAATACAAATGCTTTTAATGTGAGTGAGTAGGTGCCGACGGCACTGGTAGCTAAATCAAACGAGGAGTTTGCAATGGCTTTTCCGGCCGAAGGCAATGGGTCTTTCCCGCAACGAGAAACGACGGAAGACACTATGTGACGCATCGATCGAGAGTAACGACCGCAGCGCATTGTCAATAGCCTGGGGCGGTTCCGTCGCTCTGCTGGAGAAATGGCCTCAAGCTAGAGGTCGTGCGAGAAAGCTCGCTTCGAATGTAGGGCGCAGAGAAAAGCATCTGTGTTAGCGTACTAAAAGTGGTCAGCTGAGGACGAACAAGCCAGCCAAAAGACAGCTTTAGTTGTCTGACTTACAACTCGTCAGTTTTAGAACAATACATCGTCGCTACCTTTTCTACCTCTGTTTTTTTAATAATGCCAAAAGTAAGCGCGCCACGGGCTACGAAACCGCCACGAAGGAAGCGTAAAGTTTCTGATAGTGAAGATGAGGACTTTGAAGGCGAAGTAAGTCTAATAAAACTATCACTATTTCCTAATACTCGTACTTTTCAGGCGTTCCCAAAATGGAAAATTGCCATGGTCGTCGCGGTTGTGTTTATTTGCATTCTAGCGCTATGGCCTACCCTCCTCGGACCGCTGATAAACATGGTCACCGGTAAGAGCGGCCAAGTCCCCGATACGACACGTCAACGTCAACCCCCAATTCATCCGGCTTTGAACAGACAAGGAGCTCCGGCTGGACCTGCGGGAGCCGGATCACGGGCCCACATGCACCCTGCGGCTATGCGCATGCAAGGAGAAGCCGCGGCACAACAGACAACCGCAGGTCGAGGAGGAATGTTCTCGTACCTACTTCCAGTCTATACAATTGGAGTGATGGTGTTTCTTGTGTACACGCTTAGCAAAGTGAGTCAGTCATCAGCCGAGTCAGGCGCAAACATACAATCTGAATCTGGTTGAAGCAAATAAGCCGAGCACGAAACTACATCGATCATTTTAATTTCAGATTATGTTCAAAAAGAAGAAGACTAAGCGGCGGCGTAACAACTACGACGACTCGGACATGTCGGGATCAGAGGGTAGTGGCGATGATGAAGACGAAAATATGGGTAAGCATAGGAGCACGTTATCAGTTTGTACACGTCAGTTAGTTGATCAACAAACAAGGTTATCTAAAAATAACTTTGCACTTTGACAGCTTTGAAGACACCTTTGAAATATATATTATTGTCCTGCTTTTCAGGACGAAGTCAGCTGAAAGCCCTGCAAAAACGTCTTTTCGAAACAGAAAATGCAATGAGCAGAATCCTCGAGCAATTGGAAGACATCTCCCTCCAGAAAGGCGGAACAAAGGAAGATAAATCTGACGCCCTTAGCGAGGAGCAAGTCAAGACCGTTGAAGAATCGATGAAACAGCTATCAGCGCTGTCCAAGGTCTATAAGCAACAGAAGACGGCCCTGGAGGAAGAAGGAACATCTGAGGAAGACGAGGAATTCGTTGGAGATGAAGAGCTGGAGGAATATGACGCAGCGGAATTGAACAGTGCGCCGAGCAGTCTCGACATTTCCGACGACGAACTTGAAAAACAATTGAGCAAGCTGCTGCAAACCCCCAAAACAGAGGCTCCAATCAAAACTGAAAGTGAACCGGAACCCCCTGTGGAACCCAAGGAAGAAGTCATCGAAGACAAAGTGGAGGAGAAAACAGCCAAGAAGGAAACATCGCCGCCGGCGGTGCCCGAGGCAGTGAGGGAAAGCAAGCCGAAAGTGCGTCGTCGTACGCGGCGTGAATGAGTCACCAATGGGCATTCCTTCCTCGGGTTATGCACTTGCCAAGCACCTATAACAACAAAACTTTGTAACAACAACGGTCTCAGTCCATCCAGCAACAAATTTTCATTTGTTTTCATATATATTTTTTAATTCATGTGATGTTGTTTTTGTACTTTGTATTTTGACAATGAATAATAATCCCAATCTTGGTAGTATATAGGTCAAAACACGCCTGAGGTGTTGAAGTTTGATTAATAAAGGGAATCACGAAGACGGGTTAGTGAAAATAGAAAGCTGCTAGGAAAAAGAAGCAAAAAATGCATGCATTTCCCGAGGCCGGTCCGGCTATTTGTTGCACGCAGATAGGAACGTCTGGCTCGTGCGCACGGACCAACTCCCACCACGAAGAGAGGCAGTTGGCTGTCGTTCGCGAAGCCCGCCGTCGTCCCTCAATTCGCAAGTCTGGTGTAATCCTTATTCCGTGATCGCCTTCTCCCATCCTCATTTCCGTCCCTTCTCATCCTAAATCCACATCCCATTTCAGCAAGATGGCTCTCTCCGTGCCTCAAGGGTTTCACTCGCGTTTTATGAAGGATGGAGCTCAGGTTTGTCGATTTCACAACTTTCTCGAACGGCCCTAATAGGATTTTTTTTCAGGCCTTCAAAGGTGTTGATGAAGCCGTTCTCCGCAACATTGAAGCCTGCAATGAGCTTGCCAATCAGTTGAAGACTGCCCATGGTCCTGCTGGTAGGTTTTTATATGATGATCCTGAAATTTTATATATTTTTTATATCGAATTTGCTTCAGGCATGATGAAACTTATCGTAAATGATATCGGCAAGGAGTTTATCACCGCTGATGCTGCCACCATCCTCAAGAACTTGGATATCCGTCATCCCGCCGCCAAGCTTCTCGTCATGGCTGCCGATGCCGTCGACAGCACCACCGGCGACGGTGTCAACACCACTATTCTGCTGACCTGCGCTCTTTTGGACGGCGCCGTCGAGCTTATCAACATGGTATGTCTTTCCCTTCTGCTTTTTATCAATTCTTATATAAATTGTTCAATTTTAGGGCCTCAAGCCGGTCGAAGTCGTTGAGGGCTACCTCGCCACCTATGCCAAGGTCGAGAAGGATTTCCCCAACTTCTCCATAGCCAATGCTGATGATTTGACGAACAAGGAATCGGTTAAGAACTACCTTCGTGCCGCTGTTCTCAGCAAGAACCTTTCTCATGGCAATCTGATCGCCGGCCTTATTGCCGAAGCGTGCATCCAAGTCAACCGTCTGCCCTACTTCAACGTAGACAACATCCGCATAGTCAAGGTCCCCGGTGGCAGCATCCGCGACTCCCTTGTCATCAACGGCATGGTGTTCAGCCGTGTCGCCGAAACTGACAAGCGCTCTGTCACCAACGCCAAGGTGGCTCTTTTCGCCTGCGCCTTCGACATCACCCAGACCGAAACCAAGGGCACCGTTCTGATGTCCAACGCTAATGAGCTCATGGAATTCAGCAGCAACGAAGAGAAGGAAGTCGAAAGGCAGGTCAAGGATCTCAGTGACAATGGCATCAATATTGTTGTTGCTGCTGGCAAGTTCGGCGATCTCTACCTTCACTATCTCAACAAATACGGCATCATGGGCGTCCGTCTCGTGTCCAAGTTTGATCTCCGCCGTCTGTGCCGTATGCTTGGTGCCCCAGCTCAGGCCAACATCTGCACGCCTTCGTTGGATCATGTCGGTATCTGCGATAAGGTCGCTCAGTCCGAACTCTCTGGCCAGCCCATCATCACATTCAGCAGGGAAGGCGCCTCTGGCTCCATTGCCAGCATCGTTCTGCGTGGCCCGACTACTTCGCTGCTTATGGACATCGAGCGAGCTGTCGACGATGGCATCAACACCTTCAAAGCCCTCACCCGTGATAACCGACTTGTTGGTGGTGCCGGCGCCATTGAGCTCCAGATAGCTCGTTACGTCACATACCTTTCCACCAAGAACACGACCTCCCAGCGCTTTGTCCAGAAGCTTTTCAGCAAAGCTTTTGAAGAAATTCCGAAGTACATTGCCGCCAACGCCGGACACGATGTAAGTTGCCGAACTTTTACATTTGGATTTGCTTAAACAAAGTATTCTTATTCTAGGCGCTCGCAGCCCTGTCTCTCATCTTCACTGAACAGAAGGCCTCCAACAAGTCCGTCGGTATCAACATCTTCGACGCCAACAAGCCCCTCGATGTCATGGAGGAGAACTTGTTCGACTCGTACCTCATCAAGAAGCGCGCCATCGAGGTTGCTGTTGACGCCGCCGTGCAGATCCTTCGTGTAGACCAGATTATCATGGCCAAGCCCGCTGGTGGACCCAACCCGAACGCTGCTCGCCAAGTCGACCCCGAGGGCAATGATGACGGCATGGCCTAATCCGATGAGTCTCAAACCTCTTCCCCGATCTGAATTTTTATTCTTTTTATCTTGCTTGTTCAATTGCTCCCCGTTTGTTGCTGTCTGCCAGCATTTTATGTAATTGCTTTATATTAATAAATTTGTGGTTTTGGAAAGATCCGTTGTGTGTTGTTCTCAAGAAGTAACCAAAATTTTGAAAAAAAAAAGTTTATTGAAAGAAACACAAAATCAAAACAAAACGATTCAAAATTAGAGGAAGAGGGCGAGGCTTCGGAAAGACGGGAGAAGGATGGCGGGTCGGGGGAGGTGGCGGCGGAGGAGGACCTTCGGGTTCTGAAATTGGAAGTTAAAACTCGTAAAAAACGTTGAAAAAAAAACCAACCTTTAAAAATGAGCGATTCGGGTCGATGACTAATCGACCCGAACATCGTCTTCATCATCGTCGATCTCTCCTCTTCGATGTCGGCGGCGATCGGGGAATCTTCAGTGATTGGACGACGATCGCATCTCCCACCAGGGCTTCGGGACGCAGCATCAGTAGCCTCTTTGCTGCCATCCTCGTTGAAGCCACGCCCAGTGGCTCCAAATGCGTCGACGGTCGAATCCAGCATGGCGGCTTCTTTTGAGTAGACGACGCCTTCTTCGCACTTGTCATAATCGTCGGCATCGGTGCCGGCCAAATCGGAAGACGTGATGGCTTCGTTGAGGCGGGTCGATGCCGGCACAGGGAGCGACGAACCGAGATCAATCGTGACTTCTTCTTTGACCGTCGGAGAGGGGTCGAGAGCGTCGTCCACAGACAGAAGGTCCAAAACAGTCGGGCGTAGAGGTCCATCGTGAAGGCAGTAGTCGAATGAAGGATTTGAGGAGATCCCGGCCCCTTTTATACCATTTTTTGATACCCATGCAAATCTGAGCCCCGATTCAACCCCAAGATGTCTCGCTCCTAGAGTACAAAATCTGTCTGGCCCCTGTCGTTCATGCTTTCTGGGATACAGAATACGAGCAATTGGCAGACGACCATAGTTACAAGTTTTTTCACTAACCGTCTTCAACTTCAACTGTGAAGCCAGAAGCAACGAAGTCGACTCCGAGGCAAACTTCGCAAGCGTAAAAGGCTCGACCAACGATCACATTTGCACTTCAGTCAGACATAGTCGTCACGTCTGCCCCACCTATCACGCTTTAACGATAGGTCCATCTAATTCAACTTTGATAAGAAGCACATGGCTCGCCTACGCTGTCATAGCTGAACTTATGACTCAACATAGCTAACACGACATTTTTAGCTTCTTTTTCTTTCACAAATTTATAAATACTTCTCCTCTATTCTGTTTTTGACACATTTTGTGTTACTTATTTGTTAAGACTAACTAAATCTATTGAATTCTAAAAGCATGTAGTCTTAAAGTTGTATTTCACAGCGAAAGTTAAGATGGTATCACTTCACAATGTGTCGTACACCGGCCTCCCCCGAATGCACTCTCGCCGCGAAAGGAGGGCGACCTCGACTTCATACTGAAGCGTTCGTGTTCCTCAGGATGATGCAATGTTACTCATTTCTCCGCGTTTCTTATTCGTGTAATATCCGCCGTTGCTGGCACTTTGTTGATTGCCTTGAGATGTTCTGATTAGTATCCTTTTTCAGCTTTAAAATGGCGAAAGTTAATTCTCCCGAGACTGAGCCTACCAATCCCACTAAACCGGTAAATTTTTATATTATATTTTGTATTTTTAACATTTTCTCGGCTCACGAAGGTCCAGCAACGGCGGATTGGTGTCATGATATAATAACATCCAGTTTTTATTCAGACTCCACCCCCGATGCTGGATCTTGTGTAAGCTTGCGCAATGTTTTCGTTGCTCTGTCGAAGGACATATTCCGCCGTCAAGGTTAATGTGTGGGCTCACAGAAGTGGAAGACGGGTCCGGAAAAGACTGCTTATTTCGATGGCTGTGTATTGATGGTTTTGTTTTCAGGTTAAGGAACAACTTGCAAAGGCTATGGAAAAGAAGGCTAAAATCGGCGACGCGAAGGTGACTTTGAAGACGCCCAAAGGTATGATTTTGACATATATTTTTGCGCTGAAACAACTGACAAATGCTATTCCAGGTACCCGTGATTATGGACCGAAGTCAATGGTCATTCGAGAGAAGGTCCTCAAAACCATCGTTGATACATTCAAGCGTCACGGAGCAGAGACAATTGACACGCCAGTCTTCGAATTGCGCGATGTCCTTCTCGGCAAGTACGGCGAAGAAGGCGGAAAGCTGGTCTTCGATCTGGCTGATCAGGGCGGAGAGCTGTGCTCCTTGCGATACGACTTGACGGTTCCGTTTGCCCGTTACCTTGCAATGAACAAAATCCAGAATCTCAAGCGCTACCACATCGCTAAAGTCTATCGCCGTGACCAGCCTGTTATGACCAAGGGCCGTTACCGCGAGTTTTATCAGTGTGTACGTTATACTTTTTATTTTTGTATTTTGTAATCGAAATTTGAACTTTCAGGATTTTGATATCGCCGGCCAATACGACCTCATGGTCCCCGAAGCCGAGTGCATCCGCGTCGTCGATGAAGTCATGACCCAGCTTGACCTCGGTGACTTCGAGATTCGCTTGAACCACCGCCTCCTGCTCGAAGGCATGTTCAGTCTGAGCGGTATTGCTGATAAGGATTTCAAGACGGTCTGCTCGTCGGTCGACAAGTTGGACAAGTCCCCCTGGGCCGAAGTCGCCAATGAGCTCATCAATGAGAAGAAGATCGACGAAGCTGCTGTCAACAAGCTCGAACAGTATGTCCGTCTACGTGCCCAGAATCCCGACCTCGACAATCTCGGCCTGTTGGAAAAGTTCCTCGAAGACCCCGAGGCCTCACAGAATGCGTCCATCGTTACCGCCGTTAAGGAAATTAAGGTGTTGCTCGAATACGTTGAACTCTTCGGCGCCAACCAGAATGTCGTGTTCGAACCTTCGCTTGCTCGTGGCCTTGACTACTACACCGGCGCCATCTATGAAGTCGTCATTAAAGGTTTGTGTTTGCAACGTTTTTTTCCGTTTATATTGCTCTTTTCATTTTTTGCAGAATTCTCATTCAGCGGACTCGGAGGCACCAAGTCCGATAACCCTGACGACCAAGTTTCTGTTGGTTCCGTTGCTGCTGGTGGTCGCTATGATAAGTTGGTCGGCATTTTCGCCGGTGGCAAAGGAAAGTCCAATGTCCCCTGTGTTGGCGTTTCCTTCGGTATTGAACGTCTGTTCAGCATCATGGAAGCCAAAGCCGCCACCGAGGAGATGCCCGGCCGCACGAACGCTACCCAAGTCTACGTTGCCGCTGCTCAGAAGGGCCTGCTCAAAGCCAGGATGAACGTGATTCGCCAACTCTGGGATGCTGGCTTCAACGCCGAAACTTCCTTCAAAGCCAACCCGAAGCTCCTGGATCAGATGCAGTACTGCGAAGCCCGCTTTATTCCCTGGGTGCTCATCATTGGCGAAAGTGAACTCGCGGCTGGTGTTATCCAGCTGAAGAATGTGAAAGATCGCGAGGATGTTAAGGTTTGTTCATTTGTTCGAATATGTTGTCTTTGGCGTGTTGCCAAATGACAAATGCTTGTCCGGAGGGCGTTTAATGAATGTTGCAACTTTCAGGTCATCCCTATCGCTGATATGGAGAAGGAGCTTACTTCCCGTCTTAATGGAAGCACCTAATATTTTTTCCTATTGAAATTGAATTTGTTTGTTGTTTGGTTGATCGTTTACGCCTTGATAAATGCTTATTGAAGCCTATGACGAGTGTTTTGCGCAGGTGTAGGCCATGAATCATTTTCAAATTGAGACCCCAAAGTGTGTGTGTGAAATATTTATGACTCGAGAGTAATCTCGCAGGATCGGATGAGGTCCTTTGGCTCGTGGCCACCGTTCATAATGGGTCGCTTAGCATGCAGGCATACTGTAGACCCACATGAAACGGAGTGGCCGAAAAGCAAGTGAAATGGCATGCAGTTCGACGACCCTGTGAAGCACCTGCGGAACGGCTCTTTAGCACCACCGGGACGGCGATCCCTTCTCGGCAATGCCACTAATCAACTGCCTGCGGCCACTGAGCAAATGTAAGCGTCTATGTAAAACAAAGAGACGAATGTCGGCGGCTTTGAAAGCGATTGGAAGCGACATTGTTATTTTAGTGGATGTAACAACTGGCGGCTGGTAGGCCGCTCGACGTTGTTCCATCGTCATCCATCCATCTATCAGTGAGGAGGTTGTCCCCGGGCACTTCCGCACAAATCAGTCGAAAAGGATTGACTTGAAGTGGGTCCGCTTGAGGAATGTTGGTTTACCCGGTGTTCGAGGTCATTCTGGTCAGTGGCTCGTGTTCCCTGATAAGGCTACCTAGCATGTCATCCCGTCGACTATCGCAATCATTCGGGCCCCGGTATCGGCGCCGACCTTGCCGACTTGCGCACCTCTCATCAGAGCTAGTCCGTTATGTCTATTTCTTGCGTCCTTTAAGGCTGTTCATCGTCTTCGCAGAATCGCTACTTTCTACCAGTCGCAGACAGGCGTGTTTTTATTGCCATCCTGTGGAAACCAACAAAAAAGTATCATCCACCCGAGTGCCTGCGCGCCGGGGGCGTGTTCCTTGTTGTGTGAACACCGTTTGACTTTTGCCGCCAGCCGCTGCTTCATCGCCTAGCCATATGTCGTCGCCATTCTTCGCGCAAGGCAACTTTCTTTGTATCCCAGGTGGTTTTTGTTCCGGTTTTGGGGTCTTACCTCTTTGTCCCAAATCTAATTACCTTTGTATGGGTACGGTCATTGCGCAGATCAACTAACTGATTCCAAAGAGCTTCGAGCTTCGATACAGCAGGCTCGTCTTACTGTTTGTTTGGGAGTGTTCTTCGGTCGTAGCCGGCCTTCCCTTTTTTGTGGCTTCGCAATTGGCCGCCGTCAAGGGGCGGCAAGCCGACTTGGGGCTAGTCTTTCCTGCGCGTGCCACTGACGACACACCAGATGCATTTTTCTCGTCAAAACGGTCGTCAAACCTCAGTCTCTTCTCACCATAGGCGGGGTTTTAGTCGGTTTCTGAAGCTACTACGATGTCGACCAACACTATCCTCACCCTATCCCACACAGCAGTCAGGTGCCCGCCCCCTCTGGCTATTCCCAGCGATTATGATTTGGCTCTTCGTGAGTCGTAATCCTCAAAGCCCATCATCGCGATCGTTTCCTCTGCCATTCTGCCAGTTTTTTTTCTTGACGTGTGCCCCTGAAATTTGTTAATGACACATTTAATCATTCAAGGTCGACAACGCGGAGTGCATTCCCACAGATGCGATGAGACATCCGTTATCTGCGGTGCTGGGCTTGGCCCTGCTTATCCTTTCCGTTGATGCTCACCCCTACACTGATAATGATGGTCCGAAACCGACAGCCGCGCAGAAGGATGCTGTCAACATGGTTGTTACTCGAATGCTTGATGTAAAATTCCCCCCAGAAAAGCAAAGTAAGCCAACCATTCAGCCTTCTTTGGAGCTATCTGAATCACACTTTCCCCAAACCTAATTGTCTCGCCTTTCAGCCCGCCATCGTATCAATAACCCAGCTACGAAATACATGCGTCACCTCTTCGAGCAATTCAGAACGTCAAGCATCAAGACCGCTGATCAGGACATTGTACGCAGCATGTTGCCGCAAACGGGTAAGTCAAAACCGTCTCAATCATAACTCTGCCAGGCTACCGTATGCTTTTATCGTTTATTTGTTCAACTAATCCACCAGTTTAACGGCATTGTGCCGTTCGCCATAATTATGATTCAAGAGCCAAACCCGGTTTTGTTTATTTGCATAACATTATGAGGAAAAGCGATATAACTTGGCGCCACACTGCTCTTTCCCGTTGTTGCATTCTTATAGAGCAATTTTCGGACGCTCCCGAAACCCTGAGAACCTGCCAACTTCAATAGTGATAATTGCCCGCGCAGAGGGCTCTCTCCCTTTTTAGCTGAAGTTTGCCATGCATTTGCAGTGAGCCAAATTTGGCATGATTTTTGCAACTTGTGACGGGACGGCAATAGTATCAAGCGAAAGTTAAGTTAAGACGCGTTTTGGCGCATCCCAATAGACCACTTAAGTGAGACAAAACTCGAAAACAAATAGCATCTCGGGGTTTGTTCACGCACTGAAAATGCGACAAAATCTGCAGGGAATTGTGGTTGACAATGTAAATGTGACCCTGGCGGATTGGCTTTTTTGACACGTACTTTTTCAGGATCTTTGAATTCTGTTCCTGCCTTCGTTTTTGATCTAAGTGCGTTGCAAGCCGGTGAGACCGTAAGTTTGCTTAGTGTGATTTATGACAGCCATTGCGGGGTTCGACTTGACACCTTTTAATTACAGCTGCTGAAAGCGGAATTGCATTTCCAACGCCACAAAAAAGTGTACCAACATCCCAGGAGCTGGAAGGAGTACACCGCTCGTGTCGTCTGCTCATCGTGTCAGGGCACTAGCATTGTTGCGACGCCCGCGAAACGTACTCTTACTGGTCATCGACAATGGATGGCTTGGGACTTGTTCAAGCAAACGCAACAAGCCTTGAATACTAGCAAGCCGAGTTTGACTGTTCAGGTAAATTGATTTGATTAGCATGAAACTTCATTCGTTTTGACATTGGTTTAATTTCCTTTGTTGTAGTTCTATCATAACAACCATCTGCTCCTGCCCGATGCCGTCTACAAACGTCACTCACCGTTTTTGCTTGTCTATACTTCTGCGGATAACTTTCTGGACGGAACTGCAGGTCAAGTAGCAGATTCTGATGAAGATGACGACTTTAACGACATTGAACACACTAATCGTGTAAAACGTGCCGCTTTTGATGCGATGGGCGCGTCGTACTACAGCTATAACCACGATGAAGAGCCGGATACGACTAAAGAGGTAAAATTGCTGGAAAATCGAGTCCCCATCTTTACTGCCCGTGAACAAGCCATTCGACGACAGATGCGGGAATTTGTTAAGAATGGTCCAAAGGCTTTGATTAGCCGTAAACATGTAAGAGTCGCATAGTTCGCATTTAATGAAGTCACTTTTAAATCTTATTCATTACAGCGAAATCGTCGCCGCAAGCATCGCAAGAATAAGAACAAGCATGCCGATGACCCGATGATGGGTTTCGGCCAGATGGACAACGCTATCGATGACAATGACGATTCCATGATCCATGGTGATGATTCTCTTCGACAGCTGCTTCTGAGCAAGCAGCCGAAGAAACAGACAACGCAAGAAGATACTTGTGGAAAGCGGAAGTTTTCAGTCAGCTTCCGAGACATCGGCTGGCAGGAAGTTGTCATCTCGCCCACGCACTTCGAAGCTTACTACTGTGCCGGAAGTTGTGAATTCCCTCAAAACAAGGTAAACCCCTTTTAAAAAACAACAAAAACCCTAAAAATAAATGTTCCAGGACACAAAAGTCACCAACCACGCCCTAATTCAGTCAATTGTGAGCACAATGGACGTTTACGGAGAAGTTCCAAAAGTTTGCTGCGCACCGGACAAGATGGATTCCCTAACGCTACTTTACTTTGATGACAGCGGTAATGTCGTCCTTAAAAATTATCCTCGTATGGTAGTTAAATCTTGCGGTTGTCTGTAAGCCCCTTCTCAGCGTTCGTTTCGCAAACCCCCTTCATACATTCAGTGTACTATTTTTTGTTTGTTTTCTCAATTATGAATCAGTTTATTCAATTTTTTGAATGGTTCAATCTCGTCAGAATCTCCACTCATCGTTGCCATGTTTTCGAGCACCACAACGATACTATTTTATATGTTATATATGCTATTACCGACGTTTTGAGTCCGATGCCTAATAAAGTTTTTTGTTTTTAATGAAATTCGAATATGTTGACCTAATGAAATGCACATGTGATGGACCCTTCCGTCACATCGAAACCACATGGATCTGTCAATAATCGAGAACAAAGGCGTTTCTAACATACCTGCCGACGATGCACGGTAATTACCATTCAAACTCGTTCGTCGCTCTTGCACTCTGGTTATTATTCAGTCAGATCCAATAAAGAATTTGCCCCGAGTCCCCGGACAGGAGGACAATTTATTGCTTCCGTCCTCTGTCCCAATGTTTGTGCAAAACGTTGATAAGTTGCAGTCGGTGATCTGCTTACATCACGATATATAGCCAGAGCTGGTTTCTGTTACGTGATTCATGAAAGGAACGCACAAGTCTACCTTTAAAAAATCCAATTTAGCTGTAATGAAGGGGCACGCTTCGACGCACCCCATCCGAGTACCATAATAATTGGTCTTCCGCCGGTGAAACGCACACAAGGGCAGTTGAACATGGGCAGTGTATAGGCTTTCCTGGATGACGCTGTCTCCTGTCGCCGAATAGTCCTCTCCAGCCTCTTCGATCGCCGTCAGCCTGCCGTCAAGGAGCACATCGACTTTCAAGGAGAAACGCTTCAATTTTTAAAACTTTTTGCTTTTCTCCGAAACACGAAAAAACAGTCATTCATACGTGCGGGCATTCTCAACATTTTCGTTTTCGTAAAACAATCATGTTCATCGTATTGTGATTGGTTTCCGCCGCAACTTCCTGAACCTCTTTCAGATGGTGATGTGAATGGCGTTAAAACGTTCTCTCTCGGATCAGCGGCTGTTCAATGCGGCGAATGCGGACGATCAGTCAGATCCTTCAGAACCTGGACCGAGTTCGAAGTATTTGACCCTTGGGAATGTGGGTTTGCTTAACATTTAATTAATGTCAGTCTAAAAATACGTTTTTCCAGCGAAAGCATGCGAAAACTGATAAATTGACGCAGCAACAACGGCTCCAATGGCTCGCAAGTCGGACCGACAACGGTTTAATCCGACTTCACAGACCTTCTGGAATCAAACATCTGATCATTCCAGTAACAACGCAAACGACGGCACAGGAGATTTGTCAGCAGCATAATTTAGATCCGCTGTTTCTTCGGATTGGGCATCAGAGAATTAAGTATGTCTCAAATGCATTTACAGTAGTTTATACTCACGTTTTAGACAGTTAACCCGTGATAACAGACCTCTCCAAATGCAAAACGAAATCCTCATGACTCTCGGCTATTCAACAATACAAGAATGCATCAATATTGGCAGTTCAGGGCACTTGACTCACATATTTTGCTTCTTCACAGGAAGACCCCTTGGAAATGTGTACAATAACATTTCGAACGTGTTATTAGTAGCTCATTGTTATGTTGGTCGAGGCCGATTACTTCAAAAATGGGCGAAGAAGCGCTGTATCTTATACAATGACACAATCCGCATTGAAAATGAGTCTGTCGCAGCTAACGGCATTGAAGGCGACGAAGACAATATTCTACAGTTGAACAAGTTCAAAATTGAGCTTGCTGATTCCAATCACGGCAGATGCCTCAAAATGACATCATCATCCCAAAAAATATGCTTCGTCTTTGAAGACCCGTCTGATTTGCAGCAATGGTCAACACATGCCACCCAGGTAGACCCGTGTTCGAAGTTTGTTGTGACAATTGTTTTATTTTTAGTGTTCCATTGTTCCGAACTGCGACTTGAGTGACAGGCAATTGATCTTTCTTCCTGACAAGTTGTTCTATGTCGGAAGTCAGCGGATGATTACGAGCCTTAATTTAAGGAGGAATTCGTTGTTGATTAAGCCTTCGAATACGGTACTTTTAATCGCTATTTTAAATATGATAAGTATTGTTTTATGATTTGTAGACTGGAAGTCCATTGATTGGATGGTTAGACGATGTTGCGCGATTTCCATCCTTAAGAACACTCAACATAGCCGACAATTGTCTTCACACTTTTCCCCACGCTGTTATTCAACTAACAGCATTATGTGAATTGAATCTGAGTGGAAACAGAATCTCAATTTTACCCGGCAATATCAGAATGTTGTTCAACTTGACCACATTGAACCTTGGAAACAATTGGCTGACCACCTTACCAAGGCAATTGATTGAATGCCAACATTTGACATCACTAGATCTAAGTTTCAACCGCTTCCAACACGTATGTTTTTACATCCCTTTAATGCAATAACATTGTTATTGCAGGTCCCAGAAGTCCTTTTCCACATGCCCAAACTAAACAGCTGGGAATTGGCCGGCAATTATGTCAATAACCTAAATGTCGAAGTCAATACCACAATAAGTATCGGCAAAATTGACCTTCGATTGAATACTTTCGAACGACCTTTACGACTCACTTCTTTTCTTTTTGATTCCATTACAATTCTTGATCTCCGTCGTGCCGGTGCCATCTCCGAGTTAGATTTGAGTAACCTCGTTAGCATCCAGGTGATTTATTGTTCATATCTCCGACTGAAAACTATCCAAGTAAATGGTTCGAATTTGCGCGAGTTTTATGCATCCAACAATGGTAAGCCTACTTTTGATGCATTAAAAAATGCAGGAAGTCGTTTCAGAGTTGACCCAAGTCGTAGTGATGCCAGTTCCCCACAACTTGACCATTCTCAGCGTCGATCATAACAAACTTGAGTCGCTGCCGGAATGGGTTACCGATTTGAATCGAATTGTGACTATCAGCGCTCACCACAACTTATTAACAAAGTTGCCGTATCGTATTTTGATGAATGTTCATTCGCTGAGACATCTTTTGGTCGGAAATAACAAATTGACGAAATTGCCGGATATTGTTGAAAATTGTTCAATTGAAGTTATGAATGTTGAAAATAATTTCATTCAGAAGCTTCCTGTGGAGTTGTTTAAATCTGCGCATCAGTAAGATTTTATAACAATGACCATGTTTTATTTGATTGTTTACAGGCTCCGGCATTTGAATTTGACTAACAATAGACTCCTTGACTTGCCAGCACCAAACGCATTCTTCGATCTCAATAGGCTACAAACTTTACGACTATCGGGTAACCAGCTATCTGAAACATGCATGCACGCGATTGTCGCCTGCCGACGCCTGCGGCTGTTGGACATATCTTACAATCAGTTTCGCTTTTTCAATGACAGGTAATCCAACTTTTAGCGTAAAGTTCACAAAGTCAAAGTATCTTTGCAGTGCATTATCCCAGCTCACACTATTGGAAGAAATCAACATCAGCGGAAACCGCCTAACTTCATTATCAACAGAACTTGCACAGTTGCTGCATTTGCAAGTCTTACGAGCGCATTCAAATAAGATTTCATCGATCCCTGATCTCAGTTTTTCAAAATCACTCAAGGTAGACTTTTTTCACATTCTTAGTAAACTCATTTTAATTTTTAGACAATTGATCTCTCTAACAATCGGCTAGCTAAAATCAAAGTGGAATATTGCGTAGCTGAAAAGTTAAAGTTTCTTGATTTGACGTGCAATCCTTTCTCCATGTCAGCTCAGCCATTAGAAATCAAAAGTGAACGTCGAGCTATTTCCGTCGTGGACATCAGTAAAAAGAGCGCTCTATCTAATATTCAGTTTGGATTTAGTGAAACGACGGGTCAGAAATCTAAGCTTTCAACGCGTCAAATAAGACCGAAGGATTGGAATGACATTACATTTGCTATTATTGATGGTGGCAGCAATCCAGAGATTTCTGAACTTGTGAAGTTTAAGCTTGGGCATCAGCTAGAAGTACCGGTAGGTCGGCGCTGCAAACGATGGCAAGCAATGCAAAGTTTTCAGAATCGAGAAAATCCAGAAACCCTCCGTCGCGCTATCCTACGCACCCATGAAGATATTGGAGAAAAGGGCATCCGACTTGGTGCTAGTGTTTTTGTGCTTCGGATTGTCGATAGACAAATTATGTGTGCCAGAAGTGGTCATACGAGCGCCATTTTGATACGCAAAGATGGGGAAGTTGTTTATCTACTGAAAGAACAATCGATAACGTCCCCAGAAGAGTATGAACGCCTCCGATTGAACAATGCTATCATCACAGCGGTTTGTTTTTATAATTTATTTACAACTTTTTCAAATTTATCATTCAGGATGGTCTCATAAATGGCGTCTGCACCACCGGAACATCTGTCGGCTACACCTTCCTCTACCCTGCTGTAGTTCCAAACCCGGGTATGAAATGTGTTGACCGCACCGATGAAGACGACTTCATTGTGATCGGAAACCGTGTTTTATGGAAGAATCTAACCGAACGCGAGATTATCGAAGCTGTCCGAAGATGTTCCAACCCTCTACAAGCAGCAAAACGGCTACAAGATATGTGTCAAGCGCATGAACAACTCGGAAACATCAGCATTATCGTCATCAAATTTCTTAATGAACGTCCATTAGCAAATGAATCTACTATGAGCCCTCAGCCAATGCAACGTCAGAAGTCGTTCTTTTCCAAAAACACACCAAGTGCGTCACCTTCAAACAAATCTAACGACCTTTTCACCGCTCGCCCTGCACACGTTCGCAGCTTTTCGGAACAAAGGTCGAATGAAATTGCTTTACGAAACATCGAAGACCGTCTCGAAAAGATCAGTGTTGCAATCAATCGAATTGACAGTGACTCTTCGGGGGTCTATTACGTGAATCCTCCGAGTGGTTCAACTGATAAAGCAAGTACGTCTGCGTCCGCCGCTCCGAGAGTTTCGGTCAGACGACTTAAAGATGGGCAGCATCGATCGCTTGAATCAAGGTGAGTCGTCCAAAACCATTGATTTTAGTAATTATTGCTTTTTAGAATGAGTATCAACATAACCGAATCACAATCGCACACACCTGTACCCAGCCAAGGTTCAAATCTAGAGCAAATTGTCATAACACGGCCGTTTTCAAGCTCTAGGTCGTCATCAGGGCCCAGCATAATGCCAGATTTAACCAACTTCAACGACTACTCACCCCAGCCAAGTGAAAATAGTGAAGAGTCAGCACTCTTTAACCAGGAACGGTTTCAAGAAGTGCGAAACCGACTTCAACAAGATCTCAGACTCGACCCCCGAAGAATCCAACCAAACAGACAATTCCGCCATCGACACAACCTGTAGTTTCTAATTGATTTTGATGAAATGTTGCGCAGCAATATCACCGTAAAGCGAATAAACATATCAAAAAGGCTTTTTATTTCTTATTTTTATAATGAAGATATGGGTAGCCGTTTATCGTAGAACGCTCACCCATGTCTTGAATAATAATACAACGATCTCGCCGTCTGAAGCCGTTAACCACTCGCTGCTACCAGATGTGTTAAAAAATGAATACAAAAGCTAAAGTGCTTATCAGATCCATCCGACCTGAGTGGTCAATCACAAAATGAAGTTTATTGTGTGCCACGTCACCCAAATGTCGGAAGTCACATTGCAACCACCATCCACTCCCGGAATCCCCACATCGATTGAACAATGGCTACTAAAGACATCATCATGAAAAATCAGCCAATAACACGTAAATGCTTTCGCAAGCAGGGATCGGCTGGAAATAGATTATGCGGTGATAATTTTGTAAAGCTTCTAGAGTTGTACATCGGAAGCAGAAAACGGCGTACACAAACATTGTGTGTGAACAAATCCTTGGCCAAAATGTGGAAGATGCCTCGACGCGCATATTCGATGCAGAAAACTGTCAGCTCAATAACAGGTCGTTAACTAAGAACTGGTGACCTCTGACTACTATTACGGCATCACGGACTATGTGTATCAAAAACTAATAGCACCGGTGCGTGATGTTAAGCATTGTTGTACACATCGTTTCTCTAATCATGAGTGTTGACTTCTTTCTTTTTTTCTTATAATGAAAAAAAGCAATAACTTTGGACAAGTGTGTACTACTTATTAGTCGAATCATTTATTGGTCAAACTTTTGGTTGTGTAATAAGAATAAGCCAAGTAGCTTTAGCCTTGCCCTTTCGCGCCCATGTCGCGCAGCTAATCGATGTAGGTTTACATGTTGTTCGCGTCTGCATCGTTTACTTATTTTGTTACTTGGACATAAACCTGCTACATATAATTAAAATGGCTCAAGAACATTGTGTCGTCGATATCGGTTTATTAAAACCCTGTAAACTCAACAACCTCTCTGTGAAATCGACATACGAAAGCGTAAGTTTATCCTTATCAATACGCATTTCCATCCCATAGTTTTGCAGAAATATCCGCAAGTAGTTATCTTTAGTTACATTTTTCTTCCTGCGTTGTTCTGTATTGTGCATTACTTTGCATCTGAGAATCAAACAGCCACAGATACAACAAACATCGTGAAGCAATGCTCGTCACCTACAGTTTTCACTACTTGCTTCCTCGTATACATCTTCCGAGGCTGTGTATGTTATCCAAATTATCTCATCCTTCAAGTAAGTTTGCATATAAGGTAGTTGTTTTTATAACAATCACCGTTGTAGGTAATAATCACGATATTCCATTGTGGGATGTGGCTATACAACGTCCTTTCTTTACGCACAAGTGCTCAAATGCATGCCCATATGTTTTGTTATTTGTGGTACAGTGTGACTCTTTTTATCCACATAATTTATTACAGTGGTTACTTTCGTGATATTGACATGGCCAATAATGACAACGTCCCTGTAGTTTATGAAGGACGTAAGTATTATAAAAGATATGGTGTTACGATATTGTTAAGCATTATTGCATGCATTGTTTATCAAATAATGCTCGTTGTTTTTCTTGCTATTCCGTATACATACTAAAACAACAATACCCCCAAAAAATGTTTTCTGAGTTTAATAAATATGTTAATTGAAATGATTACATGTATTTTATAGGTGTATTCGTACACAAGTGAACTTCAGCAAGATTACGATTACCGTTGACTCTCTTAGTACCGTAAGCTTCTTACTTTACGGACTGCGTATTTTACCCACCACAATACAAAAAAGTAATTGTTTAGCTGCGCCGGATGAGTGTAGGGTCAATTGTCACAATGAAATCGAAACATAAACGAATTTAAAAGAAATTATTGAAACAGTAATTATGAGTTTACAATACTTTATTAAGGATAGAAACGTTTATAATAGCCATTGGCTTTGACTTATTGCATCAGTTTCGTTTTTTGGCGGTTGTTATGCTTTTCCTTCACAAAATCTCAAAGTATCCTGGAAAAATCACAGTTCAACCAATAATATATAAACTGTAAAACTTTAAAAAAGCAGATACAACATTTGATTGTGGCATCTTTTACCGATATTAAATAAACTTTATGAAACCTAAGCTATTTTATCGTGATAGCAGAGATATGGATCACATGCTCGGTTAACTTTCTTGTTAGACTGCGCAAGAGTTCGAAACGTGACGAAACGTGCAGTCCAATCATGCTGGATCAAGCCAATAGCCATTGTTTCGCGCCCGGTCTACAGTGCTAATGACCTTTTCGATTTTGATGACAATGAATCCAACAACGACTGAAACCGTATCCAACGCCACCACCAGCTTTGGCTATATCTTGGATCTATGTAAGTTGCTTCTGTGTGAACATTAGATACTGTATATCCTATTTGTAATCATTTCAGTCAATTCGAGTAAGTGCGATCATCTTGTCTGTCACTATGGATTCGCCGTTATTGAATTTTCGGCCATCATCTGCCTTTTGTTCGTCGTTTTTTCCCGCGTTGCGGGCTTCATGAATGCCACTTATGGACAGAAAGCTTTCATGGTTACCTCGGCGGCTATGTTCGTCTTCCTCGTCAAAGTGCACACATTGACCAATTTCCCGAATTTCTTAATATTGTTACTTGCTTCGATCGGGGTCGCGGGATTGGCATTTGTGTTCGGTACCACGCTCTACTTGGCCCTGAAGGAGATGTACGAGATGAGAAGTTTAATCCAAGTTGGATGGAGGCTCGTGCTTTGCGCTTTCGTCGGTTTCGGGATGTACTTCTCGGCAAAACATGATGCCACGATGCTGGAACAGGGCGTGATCCTCGGAAGCTTGCTTGGGACGGCTGTGGTGATTTGGCTCGTTTATGCCAAGTTGTATTACGACCTTAACGACAGGACAATTTGGCCGTTTATGCATTTCCGGCGTCGTGAACAAGCTAATGACCCTCACCATGCTTAACAATTTTTTGTAAAACAACTAACTGTATTGACTTGTAGGATGGCTAATTTAAACATAAATTGATCTTGTATGTGTATTGACCAGCAAGCAATGATCCAACACGAGTGCCCACTGGCCGTTGCAGAATAAGCCTGTAATATAGAATTAGATTTAAAAAAACCTACTTGAAATATCGATTTGAAATGGCATCATTGACGGGAGTTGAATGCGGATAGGCGTCGCACTGTGAAATGAAGTGTAACGACATCTTATAGTTAGTCATTGCGTTGATGGAAATGAACCAAATAGAACTGATGTCATCATCCAGCACTCGCTGGATTAACGGGCGCAACACCCCAAAACGCAAAAGTAGATTGTGCGTGAAGTGCGGTCGAATCTATCTGGGTAGATTGTACGCATTTCTCAAAATTTCACCTTAAAATTTTCAAAAAATTTTCTATGTCCGGGAAAATGAGAGATAGATTCTACGCACTACACGCACATGTGCGTTTGCGTTTTGGGGTGAAGGGGGGACCGACCTTACTCTCGCAGGTTCAATCGCCTCCCGAGTCGTTGTGGCAAAAAACGCAAACCGCAACGTCCACCAACCATCAGCTCTTAATATTTATTGTCAATGACCCTATTTCAAGCGGGTGGGTATACAAGTACGTGTCAAACATTTTTTAAACAAAAACCATTTTTCGATACAAAAAATGTAATTTTCTCAAAAGTTGAAGCAAGCGCCAGCATAAAAAAGGATCTAATCACTTTGAAAAATGTAAAACGGAAGCAATCCGATGACGGCAACACTACCCACGACGGGCCGACTACAGCTAAACCACCTCCATTGAGGGTGGTGTACGCACAATAACGCGAGTGCACACTCTCGCTTGATCACATAGCTGATATCTCACGTATTGAAACGTAATGTACATTTTAACAGTTTTCCGCATTAAATCAAAAAGAAAGCAATGTTTGCTTCGCATTTTAATTCCCTATCGCAAGTGATGCATCATTAAAAACCGATAACCGTGAGTATGAAAAAAAATTCTCATAGATCAACATAACTGACAAAAATGCAGTATTCAAGTTAATCGAATCATTTATTGGTGAAACTTAAAAAGACATTGTGATAAAGTAATGAAAACGTAAAGTGAGTCGTAAGTTGGGGTTGTAAAACATGATTTGCGAATGGTGTTAGTATTCAGGGGCGACGTTTGGAAGGCATCGAGGCGACGGAGGTAGTTTTACGTTTCAAGCTATTCTTCTGGAAGATAATTTTCGTCTAGCGCCAGCAAACGGATGTTGTCGTGTCCTTACCGATGGTGTGAAGCAATGAAGCTCGACACATGTTTCATTCATGACGGTGACCAGCACATCGTAGGGCTGCTTGCCAATACCGGTGACGCGAGCTCCGGGGGCACGATAGCCGTCGAGTTCCTCGATGATGGGGCTGTTCTCGGTGACTTCCTCGAGCTTGGGCACTCTCGCGACGCTGATCATGTCGGTGTAGACGATGAAGAGGTAGGAGTCCAAGTAGGTGACGCTGACTGGGACCCGATCCCATTCAACGATACCGGAACGAGTGCGAACGCCTTGAGGGGTGGTGAAAACGCCACAATCTGAAAAAGAAGTTTATACATACCGTAATGACGCATTAGTTGGCTTCTCTTACTGTGATTGACAAGCAGAATCTCGTCATCACTGATTTTGACGACACTGATGGGAACATCGGGAGCCCAATCGGCGCGGAAGCTTTGCGGCGTCCAGGAACCAGCTTTGACGAAGAAGTACGTATCCGCTCCGAAGACAAAACCATTCGGACAGGAAACAATGCACATGGCAGGATTATCCAATGGAATTTCACATAATGGAACGAAGGCGTCCTTCTTGGTGAGATGATGGAAAATGGAGATGCCTTCAGCGGTAGCAATGTAGATGTAACGCTCATGACAATGATGAGGCTCGCTGACTTCGATCAGATGGGCAGCAGCAATGTTGTTGTACTGTGTGGGCTTCACTTGAGGGAATTGACTCATATTGAGGGCAGCTTCGAGTTGATGGATGTGAAGAACGACGACATTTCGGTCGGTTCCGTCAATGGCAAAGAGGAGGTTGAATTCCTTGACGATTTTGAGCTGAAACGGAACAAAAGAATAGAGAAAATACGCGTAAACAGCCAAAACGCACCTGGAACACATTGGAAAAGCCAGCAATCTGGAAGGGCATCCGACGGTTGGAGTAGTTCGTGACGAACAGGCCCTGTGGCGTACCGATGAGGAGCCAATCATTGAGGACTTCAGTGCACTGGAACTTGAGGAAAGGCTTGCCCATTCGAACGATCGTTTCCATGTGCATCACTCGGCGATGGGAACCACTTCGCTCAAGGATACGGCGATCAGTTGCGCTCTGCAATGCCTGGATCCACGCGAACTTGGCATCGGGGGTACTGGCTAGCATGTAGAGGACCATTCTGAAAAGTCAATTGATACCGATTGTCAAAAACACAAATAACACACTTTTGCAACTTGATCTCAATGAGACACTCAACATTATCGGCGGCAATTCCCCTGACAGTGCCAGTCTGATTGTAGATCCTCCAGTGTTCCGTCGACAGATCAACAGTCATAATCGGAGCGTCACACTGGGCCAAAGCAACATCCGTTTCATAAAACGAGAGCGTGTTTCCTTCGAGTTGGGCATACGCATTCATCCACTTATTGTTCGGAGTTTCGTTGGATCTCCAAATCTTCACCCATCCTGCCATCGTACCAGGCGTCGCGACGTGGTTATCGACGTAGAATCTGGCCCATGCTGATGGCAAACCACATGTGTTGAGAACGGAGGCCTTGCAATGTTGATGAATAGTCAAAGTGCAGTCCTTGCAACGAAGAGATGCCGTGAAACGGGGAATGACTTCGAAACAGGCTTCACATGTGCGTTGCGACATCACAAAGTAGTTCTTGGAGAAATGGTGCGGAATATCGTGGCGCATGGTGCCAACTCCGATGCGACTGCGCGACGAAGTCGGCGATTTATCGCCGGAAAGGCTACCACTGTAGCTGCTACCGGCCTTGAGGAGAGGGACAACTTCTTCCTGCTTCTTCTTTTCGAGGTCCTTCCGACGTTCGGAGAGTTGACGAGCGAGTTCATTGCGCTTCTGCATAAGAGAATCGAAGTCGGAATAGTCGTCTTCGGGACCGGTTACCAATGTGGACTGGGAGCTGGTCACTCGGAGCTTCTCGAGTTTACGGGGTTGGACGATGGATTGGAGGTAGGCGACGTTGTCTTCCTTCTGGCGGAGCATTTCACGAACTTCTTCGAGCTCTTCGTTGGTATTGGCCTAAATGGAGAACATTAATCAAATGAATCTAAGTAAACGACTTCAACTTACGAGCTTGGTCATAAGTCGGTCAATCTCCTTTTGATGCTCTTCATTGGCAGAAGTTAAAGTTTGAATCTTCTCGTTATGGCTCTTGATGGTGGCTATAGCTTCGCTGACACCCTTGCGGAGTTCGGTGTTTTCGTTGACAATCTTGCATTGTTTGTCACGCATATCCGATAGCTAAAATAACAAAAATCTCACTCAAGCTCATCAAAAAGATGCAAAAACTCACAGCAGCCTCAGCCGAATGGACTTCAGCCTTAGATTGCTCAACGCTACGCGACATAGACCGAACAACCGACTCCTTCTGACGCAGAGTCGACTCCAATTCAGCGACCTTTCGCTCCAAATCAGCGATTTCACGCCGGTTTTCGCTGGCAGCTGGCGGTTCTGGCTTGGCCACCATACGGTTCGCCAACTTGGCGAGTTCCTCGCGGTATTCTGAATGCGTGACGGAGACTTCGGTTTCGAGATAGAGTACCTTGTCCATAAGGCGGAGATTCTCGACCTTCAAAGACGAAATCTCTTCCTCCAGAGCCTTCTTATCAACGGTAATGGCCTTCAGTTCAGTGATTTCCTTCTCGCGTTCAGCAACCTTTTGACGGGCGGCCTTTTTGGAGCTGACTTCACGCTTGAGACGTTCCTGAAACAAAGCTGATTAGAAACCACCAAGTTTAAAAACTCGGCTTACAAGAAGCTGTTCACTCTGACTATCCAATGTGGCAAGAGCCTCCTTCATCGTATTCATCGTGTTGGTAGCTTTGAGAAGATCGGCAGTGAGTTGTTGAATCTTCTCACTTTCAGCGTTTTCAAGCTCGGCAATCTTGCGCTCGGCATCGGAACACTTCCGCTGAATCTCGGTATTCAGAGCCTTCAGAGCAGCAGCATCAGCTTCACACTTCTCAATGTCGTGAGCAACTTCAGCCTCCTTGGCCTGGTTCTTCTCATTCTCGATGGAAGCGAGAAGCTTGTCATGCTCCTTGCGAAGTTTGATCAGCTCCCAACGCAAATCGGCCTTCTGTGACTTCAGCTTGTTCTGTTCATCAGTCCAGTACTTGGACATGACGTCATTGGACCCTTCAGATTCCTGTACACGGTCTTCGAGGGCTTTGTTCAGGCTACGCAGGGATTCAATCTCATCCTTGGACGTCTTCACCTCGGCTTCCATCTCAACGTGCTGTGACTTCAGACGGGCAATTTCTTCGCGAAGACTGTCATTTGTGGCAGTGAGGAAGCCGACTTTGTACTGAAGTTCGCTCTGAAATTGCAATTTCAATGGTATATATTGAAGGGAAAGCGAGAACTTACATCTCCAGGAGCAGATGTGGAGCAGTTTTCCTTATTCTCTTTGACTGACACTGCCGAATTCTTGGACTTCCTGAGGGCAGCACGCAACCTTTCTTGCAGTTCGGATATTTCTTCTTGTAGCCTTTCTTCGATCATGTCAAACTCCTTCTGCCGCTGGGCAAGTCTGCCTTCGAGACCGGCGCATTTCGTTCTGTATTTGATGATCTCGGCTTCCAAGTTATTACGCGCAGTCGGATCGCTCGATTGTCTGCGGACAGTTTGTAGTTGCTTCTGGACGCCTTCCTTCTCCTTGCGTAGGGTTTCCAGCTCTTCTTTGAGTAGCTCATTCTCGGCGGCAATCCTGTTCTTCTGATCGGTCAGGTCTTCCAGATTCTGCTGGTTCAATTTTGATGTTTCGAGCAACCTCTGTTCGCGTTCTTTACAGCCATCGTAGTCTTTTCTGAAGAGGTAAACATTGAAAAGGTCATCGAAAACGGAATGGAAAACTCACCGAAGCTCCTCCAAGGCACGGCTTTGAATTCGTAACTCTTGCGAGACTAATTTCTGTGACATCATGTCAAACTGCGCCTCGCAATCGGTCATGGTGATATTGTACAGTCAGCAAAAGCACCCTGAAAAAGGCAATGTTTAACGGAGGTGTTGGTGATTGAGGAACATGCGGAAAGGGCAAAACGAAAGCGAGTAAGCAAAAAACACGCGGCAACATTGGTGAACACACTGACTGCGCAATGGCAATGGTCACAGCAACAAACCAAGCAGCTCCGTTTCGAACGATAAAATCCGCGCGCTGTGTGGTTGCGAAACGGGCGGGAAGCGAGTTGCCAGTGGCTTGCAAGGCGAGGGATACGAGTGGCTCGTGCACTGGATAATGCGACATTTGTTTCTTCACTTTCGACATTGCATGTTGAGTACTTATCACTTGCAAATTAACTTTAAACAATGTCATTCCCTCTGTGGACCTTATCAATGTCACTCAACCAGAAATAAACAAGCACCCACAAGCAAAAAAGTTCATTCAGCACAAATTTGCTTCCAACCCGATCGTCACATCTGCGCGACATGTTAAAAGTGTGGTGTGACGGACACGCCGACAGACGACAGGCGCTTGCGAGCCTCTCGCTGGGTTCCTTTGATTTGTTTGCCGGAACCTTCACCTTTCTTTCATCTTTATCGATTAGTTAGTTTATGTTTCGAGTTTAATCCGGCGACACGAAAGCCGATCTTGCTGGTCCCCGTGGTCTGGAAACCCAAATTTCCATCGAGAACGACACGGGCATGCCATTCCGGTGGTCTTGGTCTTCAAAGTCGCCCGTCTTAACGACGTCCCTAATAATAATAGCGCTAAATGTAGTCGTTATCTCTTTCGTATTTACAATCAACGATGTACAAGTGCCGATAAAACCTGCAGCCGAATGGGCGCTACATAGATTATGCGAGGTGTGGTTTTGCAAGATATATTTTATCATTCAAATAAATACGAATATCAAATGTAACATAATAAACGCGTCAATGCTTTTCAGTTTGGTCCGATCAAGCGGGTGTTTGATACAGTTAGAAATTCAGTTGGTTTACCTGATCTAAAACTTACCAAACAACGAAAACACATCCCAACTACTCCCAATGAAGTACACAACCTACTTAGCAATGCCGAAGGTAGTTTAATATATATAATTTATGTGAAAGATTGAAGTTACCTACATATTTCTTAGATCTGCCTATATTTACGAAAGAACAGCTAGCTCTATTCGATGGAAGTAGACCATCGAAGCCTGTTTATCTTGCCATTCTTGGCCGCATTTACGACGTACAAAAAGGAAAGAAGCATTACGCCCCTGGCGGTGGTTATCACTTCTTTGCAGGTATGCTTGTTGTGTTTTGATTAAAGCTAAAAGTGATATCTCTAGGGAAGGATGCAACTCGCGCATTTGTAACTGGCGACTTTAGTGAGGCCGGCCTCACGGACGATGTTAGTGATCTGAATGAGCAGGAGCTCCTCGGAATTCTGGATTGGGTTCGCTTCTACGAAAAAGACTACAAACCAGTCGGCGTTCTCGAAGGTATTTACTACGACGACGAAGGTGAACCGACTGACAGACTTATTGAGGTACTTGTTGATTCTGATATGCCGTTTAACGACCCTCTTTCTGTTCAATTGCAAATGCCATCCCATTCCAGGTGAAAGAAGAGCTCGAAAAGGCCGTTGTTTGGAAGGAGAAACAACTGAAAGAAAACGAAGTCTTCCCACCTTGCAATTCAGAATGGAACAAAGAAACCGGAGGCCGTGTTTGGTGCACAACGAAAAGCGGTGGCGTCACTCGTGATTGGGCCGGTGTTCCTCGACGACTATTCAACGCAGCTTCCAAATCGTACCGATGTGCTTGTGTGAAAAATTTTGGTTCCCCTCTGGCGATTCCAGGTTCGAAGGGAAATCGCGGTGATCTCGACAATCCAAGCTTAAAAGAATATGAGGACTGCTCCCATACTTCTAATTCCTGTAAGCTCGGACACAACAACTAGCTATTTAGTTTCGAAAACATTCTCATCTTTCTATTGCATTTCTTTAATTAATTAATGACCAGTGTTTCACAATGCATCCCAGGCGGTTTTTACATTGTTTCTTTGACAAATTAGCAGGGTTTTATAAAAAAGAATAACAATTGCAAGTGGTGATTCAACGGAAACTGAAAGTGAAGTGCCATTGTGGCAGAAAGAATTCAAAAATTGTAAACACCCCCGTAATTTGTTGCATTGCACTTTTTGTTAACAGAAACCAATCAGAATAACCTTTTTGATCTGACGAATGGTATGTAGCCATAAAAATAGAAGTGCTTCACATTTGTGAATGATATTTACACTAACAGTGCTTAATTTTTAAACTGTTATGATCTTTCAATGTAAAATATCGCGATATCGATTCCTATCTGTGGTGTAAAAAACTTTTAATACAATAATTATCTTTATTGTTGCAAACGGAAAAGTATGAATTCCAGCCGGTGGAAGCATTGAGCTGTGAAATATACAACTAGGTAGATTGGTAATTGAGTTATACCCATAGTAAAAAATGGGATCATTAAAGGACAAAACTGTCATGGCAACAAACAATTTGCAACAAAGTATAACATAATTAACAATAAAAATGCAGATTTGAACCGGGGTTGAGTACGAGAACTCAGATGAGAAGCTCATTGGCACGCGAGCTCAATGGGAAATTTTAGTATGTAAGCTCATTGGGGCAAGTCTTGACTTTCCAGTAAAAGACTAACGTTGACTAGTGTTAACAAATGGTTGTTGTTCATAAACGTAACCACCGAGATAAGTATCGTCATAACCGTGGAAATCGACATGATCACCGCGGGGACGACGAAGCATCTTTGGCGATGTACTACAGTAAATATGGGATGAACGGGAAGATGGCACGCCAGCGTGCGAGGGTGGAGGTGGCAGTGGGGATCCTGAATCATAAATATTGCTGCTGAGTCGACTCATTTCATCATCGGCAAATGGACGTGGCATCGGCGGTTGAGGGCGATATCGACGATCCAATGTGGCTGACATTGGCATCCGGACACCTCGTCTGTCACCAGTGTACAGTAATGGTGAACCGGTTGGTGTTGAACCATGGATATTATACGGCATTAAGTAATTCGGATGCGGTTGCAGCTTATTTGGTGAAAATGCAGTCGGTGCTTCTGGCAATGGAATACGTGGCGGAGGTGGTGGGGGCATTGGTGGGGCTACTGTAGTCTTGGTCAATGCGCTGGTACCGTTGCTGATGGGGTAGCAATCAGAAGAGCAGGATGATTTCGTGTTGAAACTGGACGAACTGGAATGGCATCGAAGCCATACAATCGCAATAACAACAAGAACGACGCTTGCGCCACCGATGATAATCATTGCCAACGGTAAAACTGGATCAATAGCAACATTCGATTCACGCTCCACAACATTGAGTTGCGCGGCGCGGTATCCGACATACCCATCTGGGCTGGTAATAACACAGAAGTACTTCCCGGAATCCGATTCCTCAGCCGAATCAATAACCAAAGTGTTTTTGTAAACGCGAACACCCTTCGTTGATGTAGTTACAGTAGTACTGTTCTCAGGCTGATCCAGAATCACAAAAGTTTTGTTCCGAATAACGATTGTCGGCTCGGTTGATCCTGCCGTTTGCTTAAGCCACCGAAAAGTAAGCTTAACGCTGCTCTGGATCAAATGGCAAGTAAACTTGGCAGTATTGCCGCGGAAGACTGTCGCATTCTGTGGGTCGTCGATGACGGGCGCATTCTTTGTATTGCCGCCCCACGCTTCGCTGTCGAGCTCGGAAGCCTGCTCAAAAGAGCTCTTGAGACTGTTCATTGCCGCAGCAGGTCCGCCGACAATAACAGTAAAGGTATTCTCAATCGATCCATGCCGATTCTCGAGCCGACAAGAGTAACTTCCACTGTCATTGCGTGTAAGGTTATCGAGTTGCAGCTTGGCGGATCTTTGTCGACGCAATTCACCCATGTCAAGGACGTGGCCATTCTTAAACCAAGTGATTTCTGGCACTGGGTTGCCAACAGCCGGGCATCGGAGGACTAGTCTATCGCCAGTATTGAAGTAAATAGGGTCCGAACTCGGATGGAATTTCGAACCGTAACCTTCGTACCAGAGCGGAGCAGATGCTAAAAAGGCATGAGATGTTTCAAAACAGTCAAAATGTGTCAATCAAACGTACGCTTTGTCGAAATCGTAATGCTTTCTTCCGGATGCAGTGGAATGTCATTGATTGGGTCGAATACTTCCAAACTGAAGTCAACTTCGGCATAACCGAAACCATTCACAGCCCTGCATGTAAAGACACCAGTATCAGACCGGTGTGGTGATTTGATAACAAGCTTGCGGTTGTTGCTAGTGATTTTGTATTCATTGGCAAGTTCTTCACCATCCTTGAGCCAAGTTACGATAACACCATCATTGTCAGGCTTCGTCAAAATAGGACATTCAAGAGTCACGACAGTCGATCCTTCTGCGACGCGATAGTTGTTCTTTACGTCTCTGTTGACTTTTGGGGGCTCTGAAAAATGCGTGAGAATGATTACACGGCACCATAATGCGTCATTTGTTTAAAGCAGGGCCACAGTGGTTGTTGGCACTCCATCCATCATCGGTCCCTCGCGGTCATTTTTGCGTGGTCCTTTGCTTCGCTCCACATTATCAAGCTACCAGATCTGCCTCACCCTAACTATAAGCGTTCCATCAAGCTGGCATGACTTTCACTTTTTTGCTGTTCCTATCCGAGAAAGCCGGGCCAACGTCTAAGTGACAGCTAATTCGCTTTTTCGTGGCAATTTTAAGTCCATCCATCTTATGCCGACACACTTTGTGTCAAACATGTATTTTTGGAGCGCATTGGCGCAATTTTGCACTTCGGTCCCTGTTATAGAAGATTTAGCCTAAAAAGTGTTCGGAATTCGCCGTGGTCACTGCTGGTGTCCCGACGCTTTGAGTGGATTTGAAGTTGCGCACAAAACGCCATCAAATTATGGCGAAGAGCATAGGAGCGGAAAGCTTGTTAGGAAAGTGCACGATTTTCGCCGCTACTTAAACGGCATCAAATGTTCGTGGTCTTATGCAAATTACTGTCAGTGTAGTGCACTGCGGCTGGCATGTATTCACAAAATGCGTTTCTACGTTGGTTTAAGCATGATCAAGCACATGTGGGATGGGTTAGCTATCGTTTGATTGACGTTTTTTAGTGTTATCAGCAATACCCGTTGAACTAAAAGCTTTTGCGATAGCTGTCTTAGCACCTCTAAGTAAAAGCCCTGATTTTTGGGGATGAGTCTGCCTTCGAAGCTGGCGCCATCGGGAAGAGTGTAGATAGAGAAAAAACTAAGCTGTCTCAAAAACATTCGCAGCATTTGCAGCCTTTCTTAAGTATAAACAATGGCTAATGCATTTAACATCCATTTAGCGCACAGTCTCAAACAAAACGGCAAACGGGCTTCTGTGACCCAACAATGATGCACACACAATTAGCAGTTTTGATTAGGCGAGAACAAGGCCCTCGTTTCCTGGCGCACTTGACCCATGGACGCGTGCGTGGTAACGGGCGCGAAGCACTTGATCGACGAAGCCTGGCGACATGCTAATCCACGAACGAGTGGGTGCGTCTGGGTCCCTTACGGATCTGGCCGATTTGCATCTTAATTTTAGTTTTAAGGAGAGGGATCTCATAGGGGGCAGCTGGTCGGTAACACGATCTCCAAGTGGGGAAACTCCTGTCCCGTGGACTCGGTTTCGGAGCCGTGGCTAGTGGAAGGAAAGCTGAACCCCTGCTGCTACGGCGGATCTTGTGGACTTCATCTTATAATTACATGCTGTGAAAATACGTGCGATCGATGCCTGTCAGATAATTGTTGCTTGGGTGTTGCGACAGGAAACGTATGAAACAGTTGGAAAGTGTGGTGTGCGCAGAAGCAAAATTGTTTCTGCTTCGCTTACGGCAACCGTCACCAACAAGCGGACGACATCTATGCGCGCAACAATTGGACATCGGTCGAATGCGCTACTGTCACCGGCTCAGCTCACGGAGAGAACAATTAGAGCTTGCTCGCTTGCCTTCACTACGGAGTGTAATTAACATTCACCGCTGAGGATTTAAAAATTCAAAGCCCCCACTACGATAGCTGTCAATATGGGTGAAGCCGGGGGGTACTGGCAACATTTAGAGAAGCTTATAACTTACCGCCTTTCCGGATGCAAAATGTCGGAGAAATGCAGGAAACAAGTATGATACACAGCAGGAGGCGCATTCTGGCGACTCCTGAATGGCTGGTGGGGCTGATTTCCCGATGGTTTGAATCGCGGGTATGGATGCGACGGATGGGATGACAGCTGAAAGCAAAAACCCTGAGGATACCGTAGGAAATTAAAAGCCAAAGCGGGCACGACTTTGCTATGGGCCGGAAGCTGTGAGTAGGGAACACGACACGGCGGAAAACGAAGACAAGTGCCGAACAGACAGGTCAGCGGTCTCCGGTAGGTTGCAGCTTGTTCCTTATTAGCCGCTGTCACTCAGCAGGTCGCGCGCTAGCGTTGAGTGGCTTAGTTTAAAAGCATTGCCGCTTTCGGCAAGAAGCCCACCAATGGAGACCGACCGGCTTGAATCACAATCAAAAGAAGCTAATCCACAAAAACATCTTGTTTGTCCTTATAAAACCTTATAATCAGCGCCCGATCGCGAGGCCATTATTTCAGTTATTCTTTTCTTCCGCGAAAACAAAGCAACACGAGAAAGCCATTATTCATAGTAACAACAATACAATGACTCTAATGAATGAGGTGTAAAATTTATGGTGTTCGAACGAGGGCCTGCCTCTCGACGCATAGCAGGCGATGCCAGAGGCATTAATCATTGTTGCATGGCAGTGATGTGTTTGACCACTGCCTGAGGGTAGAACCCAGGAGTGACCAGGCAAAACAGAGTCGAGAAAAAAGTGTTGCGAAGCCGAACATCATTAATATAGCTGTCACACCCGCGCGTGTGTTTTTGAACAAACGAGCTGTGGATTGCCTTGATTAATGAGGTGCCATCAGGACATTGGAATATGGTATGCGCGTCGTCCAGATTTTATACGCACTTAACCCGCAAAAGCCCGGAAGAAGGATTGAAGTGAAAAAAACATGGAAAATACAAAACAAGAGTGGGTGTTTCGAGTAGTAGGCCGAAAAACAATGGTCGATAAGAGCCAAGGACAGGTACAGCAACGTATCGGGGGACACGATTTGCAGAAAGGATATTTACACAATGCGCAACTTGAGTGAGTTGATTATTGAAATGTCTCAGGCACACCTCAAACTCGCGAATGGCCCCCATTTCTGACCTCACTGGACAGCAGCCTAAGCTCAAATAAACAGTGTTTCCGGTGGGGGTGTAAGTGCGCGAACGCTTGGCAAACAGATCGAGCTTAAGGAGCTGCCACGATCTTGTACGAGATGGATAATACCAGTCATACCATTGGATTAGGGATGTTCTAGCTTTCCCACGGCTCTTGCATAAGAAGAACAACATCAAAAACATCTCAGCAAAGTGCAACATTTTTGAAGCCCTCGGATGTGGTTAACAAGTGCCATAAAACACTCACTCCCCAAATTTACGACCTAACGCGAAGAAAAGTTAATCGGTTGGACCACACTGGCAGCTAATCGGTCGCTTCACAAGCAACCTGGAAAGGAAGTACGGGCGGTCGAGTGTGTCACGTAAAAACAGGGTTATCGTTGCGCTTTTTAAGGAAAGTGATAATGAGTCCATAAAATTTACCGAGAATAGGGGACATTGGAACATCGTAAATAAAAAAACGCGCAAAGATGATTTACGGCCTTGTCGAAAGACGACAACTAAGTGCGCTGCCGCCATTGCGGGGGATGACCGTAGTGGGGGGCGGTCATTCGGAAGTCGGCAGCAGGGGGTGGCAGCCGGTGGTCGGCCACCAGTAGCGGAAGGACGGCTGCTGCTCGCGCAATCACTGCCGCTTCCGATTTGACAAGATGCCAAAAAACGGATGGATCAAAAAAGTCGATCATCTCTGGCCGATCGAACGACAGACTACCTATGTAACGGATTATTACCGGTCGACATACCCGTGGTATGTAGGGTGTTGGAGTTAATATCGGAAATTCTCAACGAACCAAGAATGACTGACTGGCTTAAACGATTGCAGATTGCACTTTTTTGAGTCGTATGAGGCGCCCGCCGGTGTTAAGCAATAAATAATATGTGCAAAGCCGAGACAAAGATTGATATACGACTAGGTAGAGCTTTGCTAATCGCCTCTTGTGATAACAGTCCCATCAGCAAAATAGATGAACACACGTTGACGTTCGATTTGTGGAAGAACATATTTTGATTGAGTACCAACCTTTGCGTTTTTTAAGCTGCCCAGCGGCGGGAATGAAACATTTTGTACTCACTTGTCGCCTATTGGATGATGTATTACTCTCAAAAAGTTTGTTTCGTTTTACACTGCTTATTGATTTCGCAATTGCGTTAAGATGCTTGATGTTTTGAACACCATTGAAGTGCATATTCTGACGACTACAATACAATAGCCGTTATGGTTCAATGTTATGGCAATAGACACAGCATCAAACGGAAGGAAGTTACTTCTAAGTAAAAGATAGTCGAACTGTCTTACACTGCCCGCTGGCTTTGAACTGTCCGCGGAGCTGCCGATTTGCATCTCGTCAAAGCAACGTACTCAACCATGCAAATGCCAATGTTGAAGAGTAAGAGTCGCGCATTGCAAGAATTCGGAGTCAGCGTCCAGGTCCGTTCGCGATTGTATCACATGCCTGTCACTCAAGACCTTTTCGCCGGCAGCGGTCTCAATGTCTTGCCTCGCAATGTTGTGCAGTTTCAGAGTTCCTTATCCGGTCACAACAGTAGGACCTACCCTGGACATTGAGTTGATTTGAGCTGACAACCGCCAAATGGCGCTACTTGCGCTCTTTTTGTTTCTTCGACTTCTTCCATTCACTTCACTCGACTCACCTGTGCCTGGCGTGTTTGCTACCGACCAACTGCTGCATTTATTATGATGATATGAGCGAATATTCAACTTAGCAACAACAGCCCCGTCGGCGGAAATCATATCCGAGGCCCGAAAACAATATGCATTAATTCGGAAGCAATACGCGTATTAAAGTTTTTGGCTTGAAAGGGATTGGGCATCCTGGAAAGCTTTGGGGTATACCTGAAAGGCGGCTTGGCGATATTGTGTATCTTGACGCCACACCAACGTTTCAGATATTCCTCAAACTTCGGGATAGATTTTCTTAACAGTACTGTAAAGGGGTTTCGTGATAACTTTGATAAGCTAACTTGGGCGGAAGGAAGTTCTTAGAACGGAAGTAACACAAAAGTGTAATAAGTGCATGCTAAATATAACTAAACTATAAGCAAAAATTGTTAGTACCATAAAAACTAATACTACAAACGCCGAAAACGTAATAATCAGGGCAGTCGTCTGCCTCGTAGAGCACCATATAGCAGTGACTGAGCTGAGGGGATCTGCGCCGATCGACGCGACATTCACCGTAGTTCGCCCTCTTAACTCGTGTCAAATTTCAAATGTTATTGTGCGCAGCATTGCATTGGACTTCTTTGTGTTGTTCTCGGGTGTCCACGGCAGGCAACTGGCGACAACTCGAGCTTCTTGTACACGCGAAGAGCATCTCCTTCTGAACAGTGCTATCCCCCCAGATACAGACGACCAATCGCGAAGACGCACCTGTCCCACGACCACCGGAAACACGCAAAATGACGACCTTCGTACCTAGCTTAGCAACCGTTCTCAAGGTGTTCAACGACAAAGCTCGATATTCGATATGACGACGAATACGACTTCAACGAGATGTCACTGCACGATCAATCGAGCTAAGATGAGCAGGGACACCTATATTGTGCCTAAAGCCGATTCCCCAAAGCAAAAGCACTATGAAAAAAGAACCTCCCATACACCTTCAAATTGTTGAGTGACTGACATTCTTGTCAAGTTGAGAAATTTGTCACTAATAGTGAGGTGTAATAAACGCAGATCATTTCGTGGCAGCATGTGGCATAAAAAATTTGAATACCTTTGACATATTATAGTTGTACATTAGGGAATACAAATTAAATTAGACAGAGTTTACAAAAACGTGAGACTAGTAGGTCGGAAAGTAGTCACATGCAAAGTAGTAGGCACTATTTTAATTTTAGCGCATAGCAACCATGGTTGCAGGTGTCACCTTGGACAGAGTTGAAATTTAGGGTTCCCAAGTTGTAAGCCTGCTTTTTCTTTTCTTGGCAAACCTTACTTGATAAGCTTTGGTACCTAAATTGTCTGGGTGTCTGCAATACTATAGAATTAGAGTTTACTTTAAAGCTCTTTTCTAACCTATTTTACGATAAAAGTACGTTTACAATTAAGGTAAATTGGAACCTACTACTTCCAATGCACTTCTACCTTTTTGCATAATTAAAAGGTCTGTTTTACTACTGCATTTTACATTTTGAAACCTATGTTTGTACATTAATGTAGTTGCCTTGTATTGACGCCACACAATCTTGGTACCAATTTTGTTCAAAATAAACTGCATTTGTATTTACAAATGTGTTTCGTGTATTTAAATATTTGTGTAAAATTTTATATTTTTAAATAAATCCGCTTTTACGTGCATCGATAAATTGATTTATAACCAAACATTACATTATAACATGAATAGAGTAAATGAGACATTATATAGCCTAAATAACACTTTTTTGTCGACGTTTCTTATCCAGGCCCATTGTTAACCGCTTTTCAGCCAGGAAGTCGCCATTAAGATTAGGTTTACCACCATCTGAACTTGTTCATCGTGGATGCTGACGAAGCTATGCCTTTGAAGGTGATAGTTTTAAACTTATTACATCGAAAGTTCGTTTCGCCAACATCAATCCAAACTTTTGATCCAAGAGTACGGATTTTCTCGATATCCTCCATTGCAGTTGCCGTTTTGCGAAGCCATTCCATCGGTGCGTCCCAATCGAACTTCAGCGTAACACTGGGCACTTCGTTTTCCGTTGACTGGAAATGTTCCACGTTATTTAAACTTACAAACATCTTTAAATTGGACATACCACCAAGTAACTTATGATGGACCGAATAGCATCTTGATCCAGGGGAACATTGGTCAATGTCATATCGAAAAGATAACTTCGGTTGCTTCTTTTAAACAGGTCTTGGCCAGTTGTTTCGTCAACGATCAAGTTTTTAATGTCCAAGCTGAAAGTTAAATTAGACTAATGCTTTTTGCAAGTAAAAACTAACTTGGCGGAGCTACAAATTGAAAGGTATGGCCACAGTTCGGAAAAGTTCATAGGCTCGGTCAAGGTACACCGTAAAATGGTTAGGAAGTTGTGTCGGCCGCCGCTCAACAAGTATCGGAGTTGGGTTGGTGAAAATTCGCAATCAGTAATGGACAAACAGGCTGCATCGAAACAGATTTTTCTTGCGATAATTTTTGATTGAAATCCCTCAGGGTCAAAATCGTGAAGCGATAATAACCCCTGGATTTTCATTGTTTTTGAAGCAGACCTTTTTATAACGATTTCGTCAAAGCATTTCTGTAAAGTAGTATTATTGTATTAATAGACAGTTTCATGTCAAACCTGATTTAATGTAAAATTATAAAAGTATACAGAATCCACAGCGTATTTCTTCTCTAAAGAAGTGAATAGTGGAGATACTTGCTTGAATTTTTCATCGTTTTCTGGAAGCGTTTCTGCTAAGCGAACTAGAAAATCGTAGGTAAAGCGTTTAATAGCACCATTTTGCGACATTATGGCCAGTTTTGCGAACGTCTGACCCAAGTGTCCTGCAAAAATAAGTAAATTAAAATAAAAACGGGTTTTGACAGCGCGTCTATGGCAAAAATAAGTAGGAACGTCTGACGCAAGTGTTCCACTCTGTTTATTTATACGAAAGCCGAAGGTCATTTGCACCGACTGGTCTAATAGTTCGCCAATCGCGCGACGTTAACATATTGGGAACTTTGGAAGCATAGGAAGATAGTGTTGTCTACAGACCGCCCACTTCCCCAATCTCCCGACAGAAATCACAGACTGTTGCCTGATTACACGTCTAATGCGATCTAAAGAACGACCTAAATGTATTGCTAACGCATTTAAACTTATAAAGTACTCGTTGAACTCGATGTTTCTATCAGACAAATAAGAAACTATGAAAGGTCACAACATAATTGAAAAAGAACTCGTATATTCTTGTGCTCTATTTTGACAGCTGTGATATATATCCGATACTGCCTGAATAGTAATTTAATTTCTTTCCTTTAAATGTCGTTTAATCGGCGAGCATAAGAACCGATTAGAAAAAGAAAGGCCAAAAACCACCGGTCTAGCATGAGATACCTAAAAATGAAGCACTAACACTACAATGCAAAGTTGCTTCTTTAGCCATTTTGATTGATGTTATCAATAACTTCGCTCAATTTTGTTCACATGAGCAAGAATTATGATCAAAGAACTTGATTGACAGGTCTTTGGAGAATTTGCTTTGCCCCCAGCAAATGTATTTGATGTTATTTGTTGACGAATGAAATAATCAGAGTTGAATCTGCACGGAGACGTTAAATCAAAGCATTTTCCACTGTTATAGTTACGTTTCTGTCAGCTATGATAAGCTATAAAATAGCAAAAAAAATGTTTGAGCTTACTTGAAATCGAACCAACAGCTATAGTAACAGAACTTTGAATCAGCAACACTTTTTTTTCAAATTGAACATCACTGCGGATCGACTCTGACAGCGTTTCACCATCTACACTATAGCCTGGATGCACTACAATTTAATGCTGTATTTTTTAAAAATTTTTTGAATTGTTCAAAGTGTTTTTACTTGATAAAACAGTTTATATGAATACCACCCACGGCGTCTTCGGAAAAGTGTGCATTTATGTTGCCCCATGGGTGTTTGGAGTACGCGCGCGACACAGTGAGAACACAAAGTAAAGGGTGAACGCGTTTTCTGACATAACCAGGCTATTTTAAGATCTACTATTTTAAACATGGTTTTATAATGTACAAAATTATTTAGCCTTTTTAAATGTGAGCATAAAGTTGTTTAAAATGATGCCTTCAGAATCCCATAAGTTTCTGCAAACGTTTATTGTACAGAATTCATTCATTCCCCTTACATTTTATTTGCCTACATCAAGACAAGTATTTCAGTCTACGATAACTAACTTTTTGATACATTTATCAAGCGGACGTCAGAATTTCTTCGTTCAATTTTCTTGCATTTACAAATTGCACTTAAATCTATCTTCTCGACTTCGATCAACTTATAGGTTCCATGTATTCATAAACATTTTAGTATTTAAACAAGAAACAACAACTAACAATGTTTATTGCAACAATAACACTAATAAGTGACCCATGTGATTGTTCATTACCGTATAACTGATAAATTTGTGGTTTCAAGTGCAAGTTCATATGTCTGTTACAAATTCTTAGTTTCTTCCTCAATCTTATTAAGAAGTGTCGATGTTTCCTCCGTTGTTGATGCACTTGGAGATTGTTTTGCAACTTGGAAACGTCCCATTTTGAAAGTAGTTGTACCCGTCGTTTCCTTTTTATCGGAATCGCCATTTTTGTGATGATCTTCAAGATCTCCCATGAAAAATGTTGCTCGCTTTTTTAAATCGCTTGGTCGTCGCGGTTGAGGAACAACAAAATTGGGGTTAGGAATTGTATTGTAGGCATCTTGGTTGGTTGGTTGTTGCTGAAATAAGATAATTAGTTGAGAAAATTTGATTTGGGGGTTACATTTTTGAAAAGCTGGAACAGTGTTTGCCGATCTGGTTCGGGTTCGTCTTCGGTGAAGTATCGGCTGTATGGCTTGTGAATCTGGAATATAGAACTTTGATATGCGTTCGTGACAAATTGTGATCCTTACAGTTTTCTGTTCTTCGAAAATGGCCGTAAGCAATCGCCGATCGGACACATTTCTTGGAATCCGTGAAGTTCGTGTATCCAAAGTCGGAGGTGGTTCAATTTCTTCGAGTACACTTTCCGGAATTCTTGGTCCACACACAAATGGAGAAATTGGCTGACACATAGATTGCGATTTACGCATTACAATATCATTCTGACTCAGATCGCCCGTGGGAAGTGTAGCAAAGGAGCCGAACTTTCTAAAGTTTTCAAAAGCTTCGTTCTTTTCAATTTCCTCATGGCGAACGGTGATTTTAATAGCGCTCCTGTTCGGGACCTTATGGTCTTCGTGCACACAGAATATTCTCGTTAGCGTTCGCTCATGGAAGTCATGCAGTTTATGTGTGAACTAAAAATAATTTTTCGTCAAGATTTTCTTTAAACAATTTGACCCTGAAAAACTTACATGGTCCCAAAAACTTCTGCCAGTGATTGACGCAACACCGTCCATTGTTCTGGCAAGAATTTCTCTGTTAAAGATTTCAAGTCTTGTCTGTTCATTGTTCTTGTTGGACAGTTTGACCTTCATAAGTTTAACAATATACTTGATGCTCACTCCTTGCATAAAGATTGTAAACACGATGACAACAATTGACGCCGATGCGAAATACTGTTTGCATGGAAACTGTACCGAGTCCAGGGCCATCACTAAACCAAAGCAAACAGCGCCACGTAATCCACCGTATGCCATGACAAATTGATCGACAATTGAAAGTTTTTCTTTGTCAATCATGTTCAGGAAGAATGAAAGGAAGAAAACGGAAATGAAGCGCGCCACAATACATAATACAACATTGGCAATGCAGAATGTTATGTCCGTGTTGCTGATGACTTGGTAGACGGAAATTCCAAGGAACATAAAGATGTACGACTCCGCACTAAAAACATGACAGCTGCAATTTGTAAAAGCATATGGAAGTCATTTTAAACTTACCATGATGAGATCGATTTCATCAAGAAGTTTACGAGGCTCTTCGATTCAGCTGTCAGATTGACGTTAGTATACGGTTTCATAAAGATGACACAAATCATAATCCTGAAATCCGCGGATAAGTATTTGCCGTTAAGTATGATGGGAAAACGTACGAGATGATCCCAGAAAAGTGGAAGTTTTCGCAAAGTAAGTAAACGCCATATGGTACGAAAATGCAATAGATTGGCTGGACAATATTTTTCCGATATGTGAATCTAAAAATAAAAATATTTATCAAAATCGTCTTTTAAAACAGTGTAATAAATTCATACTTTGTGGCAAGACTGGTAACAACGGCGCCAATTAACCCGATTATGGTACCTCCGATGGCTGAGCGGAAAAAGTCAAGAATAGCAATACCCGCCATTTCAAACGAAATTTCGCGCTGTTCAATGGCAAATTGAGCAAAGAGACGGTAACAAACAACGGCGACACCATCATTTAACAATGATTCACCGAAAACGTTGATGTAAAGCTGTTCGTTGACACCCATGTCTTCAAACACGCAAATAACGGCAACCGGGTCGACGGCAGACAGAATCGTAGCATAGACGAGCAGATGCATCATACTAATTTCAAAATCAAAGTAGCCTTTTAAAAATTCAAGGCCGCCACCAATCATTATTAAATTCATAATTGTGCCAATTACTGCGAATGTTAGAATTTTTGTGAGGTTCTTCATTAGGTCGCTGTTTGACATGAAGTATGATGCTTCCAGCACAATCATCGGTAAAAGGATGTCAAAGAAATGTTCTTGATTAAAGGCACTTGGCTGAAAGGTTTATGTTGCTTGTTTTGTTTTCTTTTCGATCGCTTTGTGATAGCTTTTGTGCACTTACAAAGAACGCGGCGATTGGAACACCAGAAATGATTCCGAAAGCTACGAACAACGACGATTCGGGAAAGACGGTAGTGAAACCCGGGAATGTTTTGGCCACTAAAATGTAAATGCTTTTCTTTTTCACTTTGATCAATGATGTTAACGATCGACTTACACGTTTTAATGACAATTAAAAGGGCAACTAAGCCGAGGACGAGCATCCTTGGCGGTGATGCGTTTGTGTAATCGAGCATTTCGGATGAATCACATACGATCTTTCCGCTGCTGGTTGTTACCGTGACGACCGGTGCCATGGTTGGAAAGGCCGGGGTTGTTGGTTGAGCCTCCGTCAAATTACCCGTAGATTCAATGGGTAGAGCCAAGCTGCCGCTGGTCATGAAGACAAGCAGGCTGAGCCATATCCAAGGCAACGGCCCTGGCATCTTCGCCAATGGCAAAGGATACAATGGACTAAAAAGTGGACCAACATAGCACGCTTATTCATCAATGGAGTTCGTTTGAACAAAAATAGTTTTAAAAAGTAGTAAACATCAAAGGGGGTACGTAAAGCACGTGCGCTACCTCAAAGACTACTGATAAAGGGCTTATAAAAGGGGTTCCGCCGATTCAAACGGAGTGATTTTTGGATGAACTTATATCAAGGAAATCAGGGGACAGATGCACATCATTTTAAATTGCGTTGTAGCGTCAAGAGAACAATGCAAGACCAACTTTACACTTCCGCTCTGTAAGCTAACTAGCCATTGAACTATAAGGGTTGGCTACAGGGCAAGTCCCACGCTTAAGTTACCACCAAGGGCTCATTAAATAACAATGCTAACGACCCAATGGATAACGGAGAAAGACCAACCGGGGTCAACGACGCGGGAAACAGTCAATGTGAGTTCGCGCAGACATATGTCGACATTTACTCGAAGGTCCTGAGTAACAGACGGCGCCTCGTTACTCAGGCACGACAGATTCGACCAATGATCCTTGGCATTCGTGGATGGTGAGTAGTAAAAGCATGTAATAGGAAAAAAAATCGAATGGAAAGCAAATAACACTTTGTCTTGTCGGGAAACACGTGAGTAGTGTGAAGAGGCGGGGTATTTGCGGATCCTGGACAAAGAACCCCTCAGGCTACGCGCCCTTTAAGGACAAATTGCCACATCGCTCAGTGAAAGAAACAAAACCCTGGCAGCTGCAAGGCTGGACAGCCCTAGGGTTCGGTTTACAATTGAAAAAAAGGCGTTTTGATGCGATGGTCGAACTGCGGCAGCAGCACACTTTGCCGGCCGACGTAGAGCCGCCGGCAGCAGTATGGGGTGTCCTATCGTTTGTTTTGCCGGCGGTCCTGGACGATAAAAAAAAGGCCGACGCAAAACTTGAGCTGCGCTTCTGCCCATGCCAACACCAACAGTCACGGGAAGCACACCTTTTCGGTCCACTACCGGATGAACAGCTAGCTCGGCTCAGCTCAAGCCGGGCTCAAGGGACATGTCTCTCGATTTTATGTGTTCTTAGTAGCATAACACCCCATCTTACGGCACCCGAAGAGATTGACTATCTCCTACGGAATGCCAGTGGAGACATTTAGGGGTACGAAAAAAAGCAACACGTCGAGAACATATCCATGACAACCCTCTTTGGTCTTTTTTGTACTTTCCGACGTCAAAACCGATCTGGCAAAAGGGTGTGGGGATGTAGACATAAGCAAAAGGTTTGTTCCGTCGAGCCTAATCTAACCGTTTTAGCTTGCATCGGGTCGGAGGGTACCGCCCACCTGGGCAAAAAATTCAACGCAGCAATGTCAACAAATGAAGGGGGTAATCTGCAAGCACGATGATGGTTAGCTTTTACTTAAAGATCGGGGTGATGATTGAGTCCAGCCGCAACCTCAACCTCAATCTCAGCCGTGATTCCTCCAAAAAGCTCGTCTCGCGCGGCAGGGAGGGCAGATTGAACATTCCGAAAAGCGTGGAAGTGGGTCCATCGGACTTCGACGACGACCTTCTCATCGCCAGCCACAATGAGGGACCAGACTGAGCAAGAAGTGTCGTCGCGCTTCCTTCCGTTTCTTTGGAAAACTCGGAAAAAATGTAATGCGCGGCAAAAGAACCTATCTAGAGGATTGGAAGTTTTTTTTCTTCCCAGGGTTTCTTGTGTTCTTGCATTCAATAACACAGAACAGACGTCCCTGAATGGGTGACGACGGCAAGTCAGCACCGATTTTTTTCGAGCTATGAAAGGAGCCCCAACGATGCAGGAAGGGTGACTGTCCTGGGGCAGACATCGTCCAGAAACATTCGCACCGTCAAAAAGTAGCATTGACACTAATGGGAAAAGCAGGCATCGATCTCGGTGCTCAATAATCGCAATACTCACACAATAAAATTTATTTTTACGATACGGTTTTTCTTCAAGGGTAACAGAAATGAGATTAATTAAGTTAGAAACAAAAATTGGAACGAACGTAAGTCAGATAACACGAAGAAGCGCGCGCAGAGAGATAGTGCCGACTTCCCGATCAGAGTTAATAAAAGATACAAGTAGAGAGATAGGAAGCCGCACTTCTCGGATTAATTAATATAGTTTTCACAGTTATAAACAGATTCAATCGTATCAGTGGGCTTGCGCTCTTATCAGCACAACAGAATACAGGTGAAGATGATGCGGATTACTTAGCTGCGAAGGGGTTAGTAGCAGCCTTGTTGGAACCGTAGGGGTCGCTACGCTGGGCCATCAGATCATTGATGGACGGGGCACTGGTCTTTGGGACGGCAAACGGATTGGTGGTGCTACCAGGGGCAACGAATGGATTGCTTCCTAAAGAAAACATGAATAAAACACATGTCGGAGATGATCCAGATGTTTTTTAGTGATATGAAGTGGGAAGGACAAACTGACCCGGTCTGGCGGGGATCGAAGACGGGGCCGGGCCCATCAGGTTGTCAAGGTTGACAAGAGATGAGCTCTCGCCTAAGAAGCTTTCGGGAGTCTTACTGACTGCACGCGATCCCGTCGAATCGGCGCCCAAAGGCTGACTTGCCAGGGGCTGCGGTGCCGCGGGAAGCAGCCACGGGTCATTTGCGGGTGTGCTCTTAGGCTGAGAGAAGGCAGACGCCCACGGATCGTCGGCAGGTGCCGATGGAGCGGCGGCAGGTGCAGAAAGGGCGCTCCACGGGTCGTTAGATGCGGTTGTCGAGCCAAAGCCGGATGAAGACGAAGTCGTGACCGCCGGCGTCGACCAGGGATCGTTCGTGGCAGCCGTCGGCACCGGGCCCATCAAGTCGGGGTAGACTGTAACAAAAGTCGTTATAAACGTCAAACTATAAAAGCGTAAATACTTACTGCCATTGTTAGCGGTGTTCTTGGGCTTCGGAGGGGCAATCGCTGGTGGAGGAGCAGACCAGGGATCGTTCAAGCCTGTAGCCGGAGCGCCCCAGGGGTCGCTCAAAGTCGGGGCATTGGTGGAAGTGGGGGCAGGGCCACCGAGGTTGAGTTCCATGAGGTCTTCGAGGGCGCTTTCAAGACCCGACTTCGGTGGTGCTTTAGAAGCAGCCGGAGGAGGGGCGGCAAAGGCATCTGAAGACTCGAACCCGAAACCAGAAGAAGCACCAAAGGCGTCGCTGGGGCCGAAAGCATTGGCACCATTCGCAGCAGCCTTCTCATTACGCTTGCTTTCTTCGAGCGCAATCTGTAAAAACCAGTATTGATCATCAGCCAGACAGTCACACAAAAAACAACAAACCTGAAGCCGGATATCGTCGCCCTTCCGCATTTCTTCTTCCTTCGCACTTTCCTCGCGCGAAAGAGCTAATGCGATTTGAAGCTGCATTTCTTCCTCGCCAATACTGGATGGACGGGCTTCTTCCAGCTCCGAATCACCGACAAAGGTACTGCGAGCATTCCGCTGATTGCCATCGCTCATCGTCGCAGCATGGGCCATAAACCGCTTCCGGGTGTTTTGGAATCGCGTCCGCTCGCTTTTCAACCGTTCTTCATCATTGAGCAAGATGACCATCTGCTTTGCCTTCTCGCGTACATTCAAACCCTGATCCCGATTCTCCTCAATGTGTTGGAAGTCCTTCAGTGTTTCGATGCTGTAGATGTTTTCACGGCATTGCGCAGCGACCTTATCACTGCCGCATTTGATCAAGTAGTCCAGCAGGACAAGGGATTTGTACACGTGGCGCCAGTTTTTGCCGTGATCGTTCAGGCGCTTCCAGAGCATGGACATGATCTCGGTGAATGCCAGCGGGTTGTTAGTCATGTCCGCAATTTCCGACATTAGTGCTGTCGTTGGGCCCCATGGGTCGTTGCTGAAACATGAGTCAACGTATATAAAAACAATATAAAATAAATAAAAGTTTATATGAAGCAAGCATGACATACCTCGTAGCCTCCCGGACCTTAACCTGGGCATCCGAAAAGTTGTAGGCAACATTCTTGACTTGCCGTTTGATAGTTGAAATCGACATTTCACGCAAGTAGTCAACGGGAAGGGTACGCGACCACAGGCGACAGCGAGAACCGTAACGGCCTAAAAAACTGTAAGGGTTACTTGCTACATAATTTCATTACAGACAAAAGTCGCGCAATGAGTCAGCAATGCAAACGAAAGAATAGATGGCCACGTCCCATGAGTCAACGACTCAAGAAAGAAAACTGGAATGAATGTCTTGTTACCGTGAATGACGGGAATCTATCCGGGTGACAATCAATAACGGTGGCTACCACAAAGTCCGTACACACTCTTGCGCAAATAGCATTGAATCCTAATGGAACACACCCAAGAAATCACGGATTTTCGCGACAACCGTCATTGGGCGTGTGTAGGTGCGCGAGACAATTTGGAGTTGTCGCCAGTGGCGATGGAACGAACACGAGCATGAAAAAGTGAAAGCAGATCACACCAATGCGGAAGAAATAGACGGATATACCTACGCTGTCATCGGTTTTGAAAAAAGTCTATATAATGAAATATGAAAACAGTGTTCAACATTGAAAGACTGGTTTCGAAAGAAGGTTGCTGATAGGAAAACGTTTCGTGGAAGCCGTAAAAGAACACAAAGTCAGTTAATCGAGAGAGCAAGGCGGTCAGAAAGAAAGACAGACATGGACATATAAAATGGCTAGGAGCTCGATAACATTGGTAAAAAATAAGATTGAAATGGTTAGAAACTTAGTTGATAGAGGAAAAAAGAATGCCTGCCAATAGTGAGGAATGGGTCTCTGATCCAGTATTTCATGCAGGTTGTGGATAGATCGTCGATCGATCGTGAGGGGCTATTCCGTAGGGCTTACATATAGCCCGCATACATGTGCAAAGGCTGAATCAAAGAGCGCCGACAGACGATCAGAATGTCAGACAAGGCAATAAGCTCGATAGCATGTGAAAAAATAACATTGAATGAGTGTGAAACTCGGTGGATAGAGGATAAAAGATACTCAACGTGCAAAAAGCACCAGGTTGACACCACGTGCATGTTTGCGGAGAGGGCAAACAAAAGTCTTTGTGATAACAATCCCGAAGAAAGAAAAGTATCCACAACGATGGGACCGGTCGATCAACGATTTTATCTAGCTACCACAACTCTCGCGGGTCGAGAGGTATCACCATGCACGGTCTATAATCGATAGTTCATGAGACTAATCATGCATGGCATTGAGCGCGTGGTATTTCAATCGATGTCCGGCTGGATACATGTAGTCGGAATGAACCTCAGGCAGCCTCGCGCACGCACCTGACAAGCATTGACAATTGTCAGGATCGAAGCTAGTCACTGAAGAACGGCCGCTAACGACAGCTGACCAATCGGTGATGATGAGAAGGAGGTGGTTTTTGTTCCAGAGGCGCACAGGACTGACTGTTAGTCAGTCATATCGAGGCAAAAGGCCGCAGGCAACCTCCGTTCAGGTCTTGCGGAGGGTATTGGCTGGTCCTTGTCCGACTGTTTAGGGTGTAAAAAACAACGAAACGAATCGAGGAGGAACTTGGTGATGTTGGCTGGTGTTCACCTCGAGGAGAACCAAGCTCACATCCCGAGCAGACGTCCAGCATCAGCGTATGCTTGAGGCGGTGTTGTTACGACGACGGAAAAAGAGAGCGCGAAGAGCGGCTGGACGCACTCTGCCAGTCGAGACGATTCTAGGAGATTACTTCCACCGAGCGTTTACTTCCAGTGAGCCCGCGCGCGTGCGCGCGGACATACGGACAGACTCCGCCCGCCTGTCGAGCGCACAATCGAACTGCAGGCTTCCACC
>KB455561.1:289897-303743 GCA_000341325.1 Panagrellus redivivus | reverse complement strand
GGTATATTCCGTCTTCTACAACATCAGTGACGTTAGTGAACGTCCTTAAACAGTTTTTGATTGATCGCATCGCACCAGCAGTTGTCGCGCGCCATTTATGGGGGTGTCGTAGTGCACCATGACCAGAATCCGGCTGGTTTCTGGCAGCGCAAGTTCGTTTCAATCAGAAGAAGATCGAAGAATGAGATGCTCACATCATGTGGTAAGCTATAGTAACTCAAATATCTATAGCACGGCCACGATAATAACCACCCAGTATGGTTTCTGTCGCGGTGCCCGAAATAACACCGTTTTGGGCTTGAATAGGTCACTTTTTCGACTTGTGGTTTTCATCGTTGTGGAGCAGAACCGCCAGCGACGCGACATTGCTGTCCATTAGTAAACTAACTTCCTCCATATTTACCAGTCTGGACAAACCCTAAAAACATTAAAGCACGAACTTGCGCTGCCAGAAACCAGCCGGATTCTGGTCACGGTGCACTACGACACCCCCATAAATGGCGCGCGACAACTGCTGATGCGACGCGATTAATCAAAAACTGTTTAAGGACGTTCACTAACGTCACTGATGTTGTAGAAGACGGAATATACCAGGCATTGATGGATTCATGCCCGGTTTCGGACGCAGGCAAACCCCGAAGCCGCGAAGCTCAATTCATGCTGGATTTCAACATTTGGACATCGCGTTTCGCCGCCCAAAGCATTTTCCGGTTGATGTTTTGAATTTGGTGGTGTCGGAAGCGTTCAGACGTGTTTTTTAACATCAAACCTTTGTTGAATGCTGTGGTAGCATGGGTTTGGTTTTTTGACAGTCGGCTGGCTGTGCTGGCTCATTGTGGTCAGTGGTGATCGCGATCGGTAACTGAACTGTACGCAACGATCTTTTTGGCTATTATCAATCACTTGTTTGGTTGTTATGAAGCCTTTTTGTTACGATAAAATGTTCGTGTTTTCGAATTTGTCAAAATCACACCCCATAAAGTATCACTCTTCTTTCTGCTTTCCATCCTTCCTACACCAAGCTTTTCTACCCATAAAGATGCTTCCCCCATAACAAACTAACTAAACACTCTCGGCGGTCCACGTCGACGTGCAAAGCCGCGCATTTTTACGCCCCCTCGATTTCCACTCTTCACCATCGCCGTGTTCCTCGTCCTTTTCGAACTGAACTCTTTCTTATCCGTGTTTCCCTCCTCGTCTTCCTGTTTTCCCATCCCCACGTGGGCCCAACGTGTCCTACGTCATCCCTCGTGGCAGTTCGGTTTCGTCGATGAAGTCCCCTCCTCAAATCTCGAGTCGTCGTAAAGTTTTCGTCTTGTCCCTCTGAAAATGAGTCAAAACGTATTCTTATCGCAATTGATACGTTTTTGCACGATCCAGACCGATCGATCTGGCTCATTACATATCTACGTGGCGAGCGCGTTCACTGGTTTCCTTTTCTATGGGTACAACTTTTACTGACAGCGTTCAAACTCGAATGTCGATCGATCGTTTATCGATTTTTGGTAGTGTTGCGCTGTATTGGTTAACGTCGACGTCACGTCACATTGCGCTTGCTCGCTGCTTTCATACTTTTCAGAAATTCGTCGCATTCTTATCCATCATCGTCCTATTCTCCGCGACTTCAGCTTTCGTTCCAGAACTGAAATGGGTCTGTGGAGCGGCCGCCGTTTGGCATTTCAACGAGCGAGTGTTGGTTTGCGATGATCAATTGGTAGGTGTGAATTTTTTTATAATATGGCAATAGATTAGTAAAGTACACGTATTCGTCATATAATTATATACAGCATTTGTTTACAGGCAAAAAACCTATCAAAAAGCCCATTCAACCTGGAGCCAGAGATCGCGCATTCGGGCCAGCCATGCCCATTGAACAAGGAGAAGCTTCCATAAGACGGTGATAACACTCACGACGATCGGAACTCCGCCAAACTCGACGACGGTTTTGATGTTGGCACGGGGACAGAGGAAGCCCAAATAGACCATCGATGGGATGTAGGTTCCGTCGAATGCGAACCATTTGAACCGGTAGTACGCGACGTGGGCCTTGAAGATGGAGGAGCTGACGGTTTGATTGATGATAGACGGCCTCATAATCTTGCGCAGGAGGGCTTCTACGATGGGCGTGGCAATGGCGGCAGCGGTTTCGAATCCGAGATACCACATGACGGTCAGTTTTGGTTGGAAGTCGCAGAAATCTGCCTTCTCGATGATCCGTCCCAGGAAGAGCAAGGTTCCAATACCGACACCCACTTGGATAACAATGGCGAGGCCAATTTCCGTCTTACTGAAAAGTCTTTTTGACGAATGATTTGTGTAGAACCGTGCTTACCTCCAAACATCATAGTTCAGGAGCACAACGGCGGGGTCTCCCGACGGCTTTCGGAAGTCGGCTTCGATCATTGGTGGAGGCTTGATGTACCAGCCCAACAGTTCGCAGAAGGCGGTGATCATGATGCTGCTGATCAACACTCCAAAGTTTCCGCAGTGGGTGATAATGGGGAGGTTGTTCACGGATGCGGCTGTTGCGACGACAGCAATGGTTGCTTCTGACAGGATTCGCTTCATAGCACGCGTATGAACATAGTTCTTGATGGCCCACATGGAGAGACAGCCGTATACAATGATGAGATACGCCTGGCACCCCCAAACGATAAGCACAGCGTCTTCACGCATGGTTCTGCAAGATGGTCGGATTCAACAATGGCATGATTGACACAAAGTGATAGAAAGAATGCAAATAATAAAAGTGAAGGGGGAAAGATGCCTAACAACAAAGTTCAAAGCACCATCTTATACAATTGTTGAGAAAATAAGTGAAAATTAAACCACGATTGCCATAAAAGCAGTAATAGAGATCAAAAACGAAACGAAATACAGTATCACTGATCAGTTAATGTACTATATGGTCTTAATTTCAAATACATAAAAGGTGCAATACGATATTAAAGGCCGAAAAGGATGATAAAAACGTTATTGTGACAGACAAATGTTAAAGAATATTCAGGACAGTGATGAAAGTAAGCCAAACTGAGTAGTTTCGGGATAGGGTGCCTTTCAAAGCAAAAGGACAATCTGGTTGCCAATTGGTGCTCGGGATCGGCCTTTTTTTAACTATCCCCGTAAAGGACAGACATACCTGCGCATGTTTGTGCCGCCACAACTAGAGGTTGTCACGGAGGATGTCATTTTGCATGTGTTTCGAGGGTCGAATCAGTGTGCGTACCATACCCAACCGGGTGCCGGTATCGATAAACTGAAAAGTCGGTCATCTTAATCACAAATACCTCTTTTTCTGTCATGTTTGGCATATATACAAGTAGTTTATAAAGTCTGTAATTCAGTTTAAATCGGTAAGATTAACGGAAAATTCAACTCAGGACAGCCAAAGCTCCGCCAAAGTTTGACATAATTAAGCTTTTCTCGTTAAAATTCCATTATTTTGAACAGGTTTGCAATTAACACAATGTCATTAACTTTTAAAGGTGATAAATTTATTTATTTTGACATTAGAAATCAGAAATTTCGGTCAAAAATGCCAAAATTTTATGAAAATATTACATTATCACAATTTTCTCGTGGAAACTATATCACTTTTTAAAGTTTCGCATACGTCACGGAGCCGGTGATTTCTAAAGGTTTTAACTTAGCTTAATTTGATATTAGAAGTTATAAATTTCCGTTAAAAATGTCAAAATTGAATCACAATCGCACACAATTTCAATTTTCTCTTTCAAATTTAATCATTTTGTAAAGCTTTGCATGTGACGCGATGTTAGTGATTTCCAGAGGCTCTGTTAAATTTGGTTTTAAAACTGAGAAGTTCCGTTCAGGAACGGAAAAATTATCATAAAGCCGCCTATAAGTACCCCACGGTCCTTGAAAGCGGCAATCAGTGGCAGACTCGCGACACTGCCGGCAGTCGCGACGGTGGCGATGATCGATTCACTGAGGATACGCTTCAGGAGGATGTTGTTGGTGTGTTGGTCGACCATCCACATGAATCCGCTACCAAGGAAAGTGGTGAAGAGTGCCAGAACGCTAGCATCTTCTGGTAGGGCAAACTTGACCATCTAAACATGCATATAATGTAATAATGGCATGACGATAATGATAAAACAAACGCAAATGACAAAAAAACGTGAAATTCATAGATTTAAAATGCTACTGTACTACAGATATACGGAAAACAATCAAGAAATGAAACACGTTTAACGTAAAACCGATTATGAAGATATTGATATGAAGTGGGTTACGGTAGCATGAACCAATTGTTGAACTAAATCGTAATTTCAGATGAAGATGTTGTTATAACATGATACAAAAGCCAATAGGAAAGAAAAAGTAGTTATTGTGGCAAATACATGTTATTGGATTCAGGACAGTGATAACAATAAGCCAAATATGAATGAATTGGAAAAAGTTTGTTATGTAAGACAAAAAAACCGCAACCTGACAGTTGATTGGTGCTTGGCATGCCTAGGATCGTCCGCTTATACGCCATTCCCGCAATGACTGGAGGCATCAGCGATTAGGCTGACCAGTGTTGCGCAAGCAACTACAAAATGTGTTCGATTTGGCCCGTTATATCGATAATTTCATGGAAGTACGTGCATACCCGTCCCTTCAAGTGTCCTGCGCATATGCCATTTCCCATGCGCTTTGAGAATCAAGCCGACATGTGCATATCGTGATCAATAGTGTGACGGTGTTGCCCAATTCCAAAAGTTAGTCATCATAACAACCGTTTTGCATCTGACACGATACAATAAATTACAAAATGATAAGATTCAATACCAAAAGTGGCACGATAATTGCAAAACTTTGCAAAAATCTACTATATTTTAACTTTTAATACTGAATGTTAAACTTAAATGATAACAGTGACTGCACACAGAATGGGAGTATAAATCACCGGGTGTATAAGAGAAGTTGCAACAGCGGGTGTTTAACAAAGTAAACTCTCATGTTTCCGGTTTCAAACACACATGTCGTAGACTGTTTTGTTTTCGATGTTATACTAGGAAGTCTAAAACAACAAACACAAAACTGATTTTGCCTTTATACAAAGAGGCATACTATGAAATACGATAATGATTGCTTCGGCAATCATTGGTGTATAGAAATTAGGGTGCAAAAAAGAGGCAGTCAAAGAACAGTGATTGCAACGATAATCATTAGAGTATTCTACGCGATACCAAAATGTTTGAAATGGTAAACACGGGTGTATAACGTTCAGTTTCGTGCGGTTCTGCCACGAAAAGGACATGGACGCTTGTTCGCATCCGTCTTGAACACTTTGCATAATTCCCGGCAATTCAGTGTTGTTTGTTACGTATTACGACTTTTTCATGTAGTGTACTCTGCTGTAGCAAGTTATCAATGAACTACTTCTGTAAATTGCTAGATGAACTGCTTGGTAAGTTACCTATTACAACGATCTTAATGACGACTGCATGTTTCATCTTTGTCTTTTTAGAACCGCTACAGCCTCCGCTAATGTCGTCCAGTTAATGATTTCTACAACTTCCGGATTTCGATAAAACCCAACTGAATAGCATCACAAAGTTCTGTCGATAGCGGAAAACTTGACACACATGACTACTTGTCTGCATTTGACTGACGTATGTAAGTTTTTATATATATTTTCCAACTCCCGTTAAAACCAATTTGATTTCAGAATTTCCGTACTGTTGCGCTCGTCTCTATTGCCTACCACAACAACTGAGAATTCGAAAGACTTCATCTTCAAATTCAATCCAATGATGCGAAACCCCAACAAGTACGAATTCTGCAACATTTCGTTCATTCTAATTTGTACCTTCATGTTTTGACGCAATTTACTTTGTTTTGTTGTGTATGGTGGTTGTATTATTATAAATATGACTTCCGATATGATATTTATGTTTACCAAAGTGAAAAATCAAAAATCGATAAGGGCAAGCTAAACCGGACGTCAACCAGGATGCTTATACACCCGGCGTATGTGCGCGTTTTCATACGCCGGTGTATAAATGTGCAAACACTTTAGTATTCCACAGAAAACAAAAGTGATTTGCATGATATACACCATAGTTTGCAATGTCACACCGCATAGTTTTGGATGAAAACTGAAACTGTGTTGTTTAACCCTGTATATACCTGCTGTATTTTCTGAGCATACTCCCGTTCTGTGTGCAATATATCGAGAGTCCGTTATGTAAACGCCATTGTGGCATTCATGTGGACTATGGCGTTGGGCTATCAAATCCCGAAAAGCGATGTTCAGTTTGATGGCATCATTTACGGATGCAAGTAAGATCATTTAAAGCCGTAGGGTGTGTAAAAAATGGCAGAGTTTCACTTTCATATTCGATAAATGGTCTCATGATGAACGTCGAATAATAGGATGGTTGTTGTAATAACTTTTTGGAATCTTTAACTCGTGTATTTTATTTTAAATCGATTAATAAACCCACTAAAAGTATGTCATGTGCACTTCAATGGCTAATTAACAAAAGAATAAATATATAAAGATTGAGAACAAATTTAAAAGGTAACACTAAACAGGGTGTAGAATGAAATCACTCTCTCACTCCACTGCAATTTCAGAACACCAGTTTAGGCTTGCTTGAAGCACAGTAATTTATGCTTATTATTTATGTTATGTTTAATCATCATCATTAACTGCATTCCTTGTAACGACATCTGCAGGTTTGAATTGAAATAAAGATACAATCATGAACACTAATTGGGCAGACGGCAGCAAGAACTCAAAAAACATTATACTATAAAAAATAAATAAATAACACCCCGTTGTCATCTCTTCATTAAACATGGATTGGACAGCTAAGGTTTGTTGTGCAACAACAGTGAAAACAACCGACATTGTACAACAAACTAGACAAATGATATAATAAAAAAACCAATATCGTCTATGATTAAAGTAGTTGAGGTTACTGCTATTACCATAAGGGATAATCTTTGAATGAGTTTCATGAAATTTAAATGCTTCATTCAGTTTAGCCATAAGTTCAGATGGAAAGCAATCGTCGTGCACCGTAAATCTGAAATAAAATTTTAAGTAGTATTGTTGTTTGAAATTATAACTTACTTGTTTTCAAAACTGCCGCTAAAACCTAGCATAAACTCGACAACATCGTCATATTCTTCTTGATACACTTCAATGCAGTCCATGATGCGAACCTGTTTGACTTTATTGTGTGTCAACCGCTTCACTTGAGGCCACGTGTAATTATATCCATGTAAAACTAATCTGCTATATGATCCGGTAATCTTTGGAATTATAAGTTCGTAACTTTCTTCGGACGTTAAGAATAAAACGAGTGTGTCATTAATACATAACACCTCGTCTTTGTTAGCAATTTCATCGACATGTAACACTGTTTGCCATATTGGGTAGATTGTAAGCGGACCATCCAAATCATATTGAAACCATCGCCATAGGAAACACCACCAAGGGGACCGCGGCCAAGCGTGTTTCAATGCGTGAAGCAAAATAAATCTTGAGTCGGTTATGTAAATGCCATTTTGGAGTTCATGTTTACGACGGCAGGGAACTGTCGTGTTTAAAAAGGTAATTTTTAACTTGGCAGCGTCATTAACGGAAGCCAGTTGAATCAAACGGTTTTTAAAGGCGTACGGCATGTAAGATAGTGGCAAGTTGTCATTTTTATATGCGATAAGTAATGTCATAATAAATGGCAAATACAAAAATGATGGTTGCGAGTACGTTGAGGAACCTTAAACATGTGTAATTCACTTTAATTCAATACATACAACCATTACAGTACGACGCGGAATTGAAAACAAAACGTTTGATAGCTTAGAAAAACAAGGTTCACTTAAGAAGAGGAATAAATTGGTTCGTATCAATACGATTTGGTAAAAGAAAACGATCAGGCATTAATAGAGACGAATCAATTTTGTAGAAGGGCATGCGCGGCAGACCTAAGAAAAAGCGAAAAAAGACAAGCTAATGAACAAGGCATTCGTTCGTGGTTAGTGCATGTTGCGCTCCCTAGTGCTGACCGCATATCGCACAACTAGTAGTCCAAAAATTTTATTCATCTTCTAGTTAAGCATTGAACTCATACATTACAGCAATATCTGGTAGCGCAAAACTTAAAAATGACTTCATTATAATCGTTAATGGTATCAAGATGATAAGATTACCAGTTGATGAAGAAGAATTGCCTTGACAGTATCAGGTCTTTAGATCAGTGATTGAATCTCTCCTAACTACTCTCACCACGCAAAAAAGGTTGAGACGTGTTCACCACCCACGCTCATTTGCGAGCGCGAATCGCATGAGAATTTTTATATATTTATGAGTTGAAGTGCTTTTATAAGATGTAACGTTTCTTTAAAAACTTTTGTTTTTGTTTTTCATTTTGTTGACCCCTTACACGCGATATACTCATAGCACGTTCAGTTCATGCTTTGATTTCAATTATAATACACAAACTAAGAATTCCACAACGTATTCGTAACAACCATTCTTTTAGTTGACATTCATCATGAAACCATTTATTGAATACGAAAATGACAATCTGCCACTTTCTAAAGTACCGTACGCCTTTAAATCTCGTTTAATGCAATTGGCTTCCATTAACGATGCTACGAAAATGAAAATGGCTTTTCCAAACACAACTATTTGTCGTTATCGTCAACACGAAAGCCATACCGGTGCTTTCATAACTGACGACCAACACATATTTTCTTTGGCATTGAAACACGCATGGTGGTATTCCCCTTGGCGGTGGCATAAATATTACTTGGACGGTCGGTATACGTTCTACCCAACATGGCGATCAGCGTTGCATGTGGATAATATTGCAAAGAACAAAGAGCTGTTATGTGTTAATGACACACTCGTGTTATTCTTAACAGCAGAAGACAGTTACGATCTAATAATTCCAAAGATTGCTGGGTCGTACAGCAGATTGGTTTTACATGGATTTAATTACACATGGCCTCAAGTTAAGCGGTTGATACATAAAAAAGTCAAACAGGTTCGTATCATGAATAGTGTTGAAGTGGACCCCGATGAATACGACTTTGTAGTTGACTTTATATTACGTTTTAGCCGTGGCTTTATGAATAAGTAAGTTTAAAATTATAAACAGCAATATATAATACTTTCAACTCTTATTTAGATTTGTCGTGCGCGGCGGTTGCTTTCCATCTAAACTAATGGACAAACTTAACGAAGCATTCAAACATCATGGGACTCATTCAATGATTACTCGCACTAATGATATTTACAAATATTTTAATCATAAACTATATTCGTTTTTTTATTTCTTCTTTTGGATAGTGGTATATCATATAGCTTGGTTTTTAATAATATTGCTCTTATGTTTTAATACCGGTTGTCAAAATCAACAGGAACTTAAAACTGGAGATCATGTTTGTTTTTGCATCATTGGTAATCTTGTTATCCTGATACCATTAACGATTATAATTAAATCATTCTTAAGTTTTTGGCAACCAGATATTGCTGTAAGACATGCGTTCTATGCTAATTAAACTTTACTAAAAGATAAGTAAGATTTTTGGACTCCTAGTTACGGACACAGTTTCTAAATATGGTCTGAATTGTTAGTTCAATCTCTTCCTGCGCGTGTGCAAACTGGAGTGATCTTCAACTTAGATTGTTTTGTTATATATCCTTTTTGTTCCCAACTCTTTATATAGTGATAAAAACGAATAAACACTAGTTGAAACGTCAAATTAAATGGATACTACAATTTTATAGCCGACCCCAGAGGCTGTTCCGATCATGTTTGCTTATTGAGAAGGTTAAAATCATGCCCACCTTGAAGGTTATGGGTCTTATCAGTCGAGTAAGAAAATTTATGCATGCGTTCAATGATGGGTCTGTTTAACTGCCATGGGTGATGAGACGGGTATTTAGTAGGTCGTTGACGTAATTGGAGTGGTTGCAAGTTGCAAAAAAAAGTGTTAATAAAACGAGAAGCATGTTAGTTACGGCTTCTATAGTCTTATTGAAGTTATTTTTGAGGTATAAACTGTTTTTAACGATTTCAATGTTAAAAAAATATGTTTCTACGTATTTAAACTATGACGATTATGCGACCTATGCTCATCTTGCCCAACCAAATTTGCAATTTCCAGACAAGCCCCACCCATTGATCTTCTTCCCCTGCAACCCAAAGTCTCAAGTACCATCCTCAATCAACCTTCAGCTACAAAATTGAAATAATCCCCCATCACCATGTCGAACTGACCATCTTTTGTTTGAACTTGCGCCCTTTTTCCTTCAATGAAGCCACAGGGCCACGTAAAAGTACACGCAAATCGCGGACATAATCGTGTAATCTCGATGGTCGTTCCCGACGAATTGCAACGTCTCGATCAGGCCGCCGTCGTGGAAAAAGTGAAATGACCACGACCCCGACCTGGAACACGGCCTGCCTTGAGGACACGACATTGAAACTTCCCAAAAGAAGAAGCAAAAGAAAAGGAGACACTGACCGGCTTGCTTAACGTTTCCGATGTCAGGCAGCCCTGAGGGCGTTGCAAGGGTTGGTTGTGGTAGTGGTCATCAGTGAGACGTGTGTTTGCTTTCAATCAGTTTCCAGTGTTGCGTTTCGTGGGAGTGAGACTGTGATAGTTGCACTGATAGCCCGCATCAATCACGCATTTTGACGATTTTACAACCCTTTCGAGAAATTTTAAAAAGTTTTAGGGGGGTCGCTTTGACACCTTGATTTTGGAGAAAAAATCTTTATTCCAAGAGGCTTTTACCCGAGGTAGCCTTCTTAAATTGCCCAAAAGTGCATTCCTAAATATCAATGGCGCCATTAAGGCGTCCAAACTCTGCCCCAATTCCCACTTTTTATTCAAATAGGCTCAAAGACCCCATCGTTACTTCGTGCCACTTGCGCAGAAGACCCACAATCGCAATCGGAAGCGGGTTCAACGTAGACCTCTGCCTTTCTTTTAGCTGTTGCGCGAGCAAGTAGCCGTCTGGCAGCCCCCTGATGTTTGCTTGTTCCGCTAATCGGACAATCAACGCAAACCTTTTGTACACGCGCGCCACGCGAGGGGCTACTTGGACTTTGACAATCGACGGTCCTTCCGATGCTAACACTTTTGAAACAAGTCTCGAACAAAAGCAAAAGTGCAAAACGTTTTGCTCACCTAGGTCAGCCTATAAGTTTTACTTAGCGTTCGTCTAGCCTTCCCCAATTAGCTAACGAAAACTGTCAAAACTTAATCCTCAACATAGTCTATGTACTCCCCCTTCATCACCGCTATCACCTATAAGCATCACCCTGCAAGGTCAATGTTATTACAGCGCTTTTTATCAGCTTAACATTCTTCCCGCCTATATGATGCACTTCAAACATGCCGCTATATTGATACTTTGACAGCCATTGTGATTATAGCGAAATATGCGTCTTATTTGTCTTTCAAATTGACCTGATCAACTAACATACCAACTCCAGAGACCATTAGATGCCAGACAGCCTCACTTCCGTCAAAAAAGTGGTTCAGTTTCAATCTCAAATTTGTTGTCGCATCGCCGCATTTTGAATGTCAGACGATGCATAAGTTGTGAACTTCCACTCGGAGACACCCTAAACGATAGTCCGGACGGCGATGCCCTTTACGTTTCCTCGTTTTATGGGATTTTGGGGGTACTCCGACCGCTTTCGCTTGATCATCAATGTCCACAAGTTGCGTCGTCCACCGCCGGCGCTCCATACAAAGCGTCTTTTCGATGGTTGTTGATTCGAATGTCTTATAGTTGCTACATATTACATTTGTTCCAGGAACTGACATCGCTATTTCTATGTACATACATTTTTATCAATGATGATACTGATTATTCATCATTCATATGTATACATAGGCATGCTTTGGCTTTGTTTTTTTTTGCGATGATGGTATTTTGGGGGTGTTTTTGCCCTCGGGCAGTCGGGGAAATTGGCAGAGAGCCCGAGAACACGCGAGAATCAGATTGCTCATTTTGTCTGATTATGAATTTTTTTATCACCTTTTTTGGCAGCAATCTTGTCGGCGGCTGGTGGATAGTTGCAAACTTTTTAAATTTCGATTAAAGTTTCAACTTCTAAAGATCGCAGTTTTTATAAAATGTAACCCAATCCCCCACCGCATTGTTAAAGTGAATATTGTAGTTGGTGTTTTGACACCTTTGTTAGGCAGCTAACTATGCTAACATCAAAAAAGCCAGTTAGACCATGTCACAACATTAAAAAAAGCTTGTCAATGGAAGTTTTAACTTTATGTTGGATCGATGAAAACAAACTTTTCAAAGTTTCCTTTAGACTGCGATGGTTTTTGATACTGCAATATTTTGTACACAACACTTTTGAGGTCTTTTTTCCACGTGTAGTCACTTTTCAATTCAATTTGATTCCTCAAATCATCTTTATTGCCTCCTTCCGAATATGGTCCCCTTTCCCACCACCAACAAACCCCCTATCTTTGCATTCAAAAAACAAAAAGCGCTTCATGGGGTTATATTGTGTCTGAAACGTCACTTGCTTTCCGGTGCGCGGCGCCACCACCCTGACCCCCTCTTTTTTGCATGTATTACGGTACCCGTTTGGCAGTGTCCATTCTCTTCAAAAAACAAAGCCGCCAACCGAAGCCTGGGGTTGTGTTTGCCTGCAGAAAAATGCCTTCCGTTTTCATTTCCTGTGGTGATCGCATTCATTCGCACCTTCGCAACTTTCATTGATTATTGATGCCCTGCAGTTTGGTTCGGTTTGGTCAAGGCAGGCTAGTAGATGTGTTGCATAGCGTTTGGATATTAGTTGAACATGGCGCCAGTGAGCTCCTCCTTCCCGGAGCTGGCAAAGTTGGGAGTTGGGCTTTGAACGGGGGTGTGAAGGGGGTGAAAGGTGAGAAGAGCCAGCGGTCAGTATTGCGTGGGCTAGCTTCGTTGCGCGAGATCTGCTCATGTTTTTGGTTCGGGGAGCTTGTTCCGGCTTAAAAACACCGGTCAGGCGGTTGGTTGGTTTGAACACGGGCATGGCTAACACGGCAAACTCGGCTAAAAGGTGTTAGTTGTGGATCCGGGCTGCAATCACTTTTCCTGATCTGGCTGGCGGCTGTGGATCGGGTCGGATTCTTTGGCGAGGTCCGCGTGGCTCGTTTTTGGGGATTTATTTCCGGTGATTCGATCTTCGCATGTTCCACTTTGGTCACTAAAGAAACTTTTTACATTGGAAACATTTCAACAAAGTTTGAACTTCTTTTTTGGTATTTTCATCAAAAATGTCTGTTGTTGTCTTGTTATTGTCAGTAAATACGAGATGATAAACTTTATAAGTACCTTCCAATCACCCTCCTCGACCATTTTTTGCAATAATATTCCCACTTCCAAACCCCCGACACCCCCAATAAGCCAAATCAAATCCCCTAGCCGCGCATCATCTTCGCCCGCAGCAATAACAAACATTGTGTCCGCCAAAAAGGCGGCGACAACGAACTTCCAAAACTTTTCCTACCCTCCAATGCTTCTGCTCCCGGTAGCACCGCACCACGTAAAATCCCAATCCGATTGCATCGTGGCGGTAGATGTAGTCTCGGCCTGATGAAGCCGCCTAACTTGGAAGTCTTGGGTCTTTACGTTGAAATCACGAATCAACATTGGGTTCTATCTTTCTTAGGAAGCAAAACAGACACATTTTTCAAAAGAAAGCTTCAAATTGGCTTCACGTCCTTTCCAAGGCCCAGAAAAGACGCACTCTTGTCACAATCACCGAGCAATGATCACGAATTTATGATGTTTCCGGGGTCCCCTTTGTCTTTCTAAATCCGCTTAACGTTTTTTCTCTTGTCCAAA
>KB455561.1:230583-289777 GCA_000341325.1 Panagrellus redivivus | reverse complement strand
ACTGCGTATCGCCAGTCTGCGCACCTACTTCGTTACCTCATTTTCTCAAGTTTTTTTCAAGTATTTCCGTACTTTTATCCGGCCCCACTCAAAATTGAACAATAGATCCGTCTAGTGTTGCGTTTTTGTTGTTTTATGATCAGCGTCTTTATCATTATTTGCGTGGGTTACCCGATTAAGCCAATTTTATGATCTAAATTTTTAGGTATCTCGCCTCAACTTTCGAAATTTCGAAAATTAGCCATACGAAAGCTCGAATTTAGTTAAGTATAGTTCTCGTAGATAAGTAGTAGTATTGATAATGCGGCACATTGTCGCTTTTATCGGTAGTTTGGTCGTTTTGACCGTGTTTGGGGGGTCGTCGATTTTTGCGTCAGACATTGGCGGCGGCGATGACTTTGATGTCCGGGTTAAGGAGCAGTTGGAGGATGAAGCCGCTATGAGGGCTAATTTGGAGTCACTAATTGACATGGTGGGTTGGGTGAGATTAAAAGTCGATGAAAACGGGTTATTTTAGGGATTGGACAATGCGACGGATACGGTAGCGCCGAACCCAAAACGCGAATTCGCACTCATCGATGGGGAATCCGTCTTGATGCCATTGCCTTTGCCGAAATTGAAATGGAAGCAAAAGGAAGCCCTTCTGATTGCCCATGGCCATACCGCTGAAGAGATTGAGAGTCAACGGCGGCGTCGGAAGCAGAAAAAGGGGACTCCTGGTTAGTTTTGATGCTTTTTCAAGTCAAAAATTTTAATTTTGATCAAAATTATGCCCATTTCAAGGCACCAAGAAGCGTCGCGCCCTCAACGATAACCCCTGGGTCCGTGAACACGCTCGCCAAGCCCCTCGGACGCCGCTCGGACCGCCAGAAGCCGCTGGCCTTCACCATTGCCCTGCTAATATCGATGCTGTCACGCAAGGTACCCCATTTCCACCCAATTTTTAAGTTTAATTCGACCAATTCAGGTCACAACCACCGCACCTACGTCTTTGCTGGCGAATATGTCTACCAAATCTTCCGCGACCGTTACGGCCTCACTCAAAAAGCCGCCTATCTCATCACCGAAATGTTCAACGGTGGCCCTCGTCGTGTCAATGCCGCCCTCACAAACCAACGGAGCAGTGTTACCGTTCTGGTGGAATACAATAACGTTTATCGATTCAGATGGAGCAAAAAGTCGCAGCGATTCTATGTGAGCTTTTTGTAATCCTTACTTTTGACGTACAAATCTCACTTACACACGAAATCGCATTCATTGAAATCCAAATCTCGAAATTAAAACAATTTCCCGAATTTGCACGCCGATTTCAAGAGTTCAATCTGCATTCAATCTTTCAAGTACGCTTTTTAAATTTCGTAGCCTATGAGCGCTTTTTCGATGACCGCCCTCCAAATGGTAACTGATATGTGGTCAGCGTCGTCACTTACCACTTCTCGATGTCTATGTTGCGCATTTCCTACCTCTATTGGGCTCTGACCGAGTCGGAGGTGCGTGTGGGGGTTGACAATGACCAAATTGAAGCCCGAAATTTGGAGATTTTTTGGATAAAAGGAACATGCATTCTGGATGGGAGAGGACACGCAATACAGTAGATGTATAATATTGAATTTCATTTTATTTCATTGATGTCGTTTCCAGCTGGCGCGCAAGAGCCCGCAAGTTCTGGATCGAAATGTGACTTTCGTGCCACGACTGGGCTTCCAGTGGACCGATGGCAACATGATCCTCTCCGACGGCAACTACTTTGTCACTTATGATCCGTATTGGAATATTGCCACGTTTATTGGTGTCAATCGGGACTACTTTCCGGGTGAGTTGAGGTTTTGGTTTTTTTTTCGGAGGTTTCCAACATGAGATTTGAACATTTTTACCAATGGTCAAGCTGATCATTGCCTTTTTTGTGTTTTTTTGTTGAAAAATTTGTAGGAATTTTGTTTGGAACTCTAAAAAAATCATTGTACTACACAAAAAGTTTACGTTTATCATTATTGTAACCACAAAGTTTCAGAAATCCCCCGCAATGCCGTCGGCGTCGCCCACGCCTCCCCCTCCTCCTTCCTCTGGCTCAACAACAAGGCCCATCTGTCTGTCTACGACCTCAAGAAGTTCCGTATCGACCAGGAATACCCGGTCAGGATAAACGACTACGTCGCCTGTGTCGTTCCGAAGCCGCCCACGCCGGCCCCGCCGAAGCTGTCGCCCCGTGCTCGGGCACGCAATGACAAGGCCTACGAATCGAATCCCGTGAAGCGGAAGCCCGCCAAATCCACCTAAAAGTTCAGCTCATTGATCATTCACCCACCTATCGGCAACCACAATCACCACCACTACCACCACTTCTTTCGTCGCCGGAATGCGCCCTGATTCCGACCGACGATAAACCAAATCTCTCTTTTTTGAAAATGCGTGTCTTCCCGGTGTTTTCATCCTTTGTTTTTGATTAATAGTGAAGAGACGCCACTTCTTTATCATTGCCATGTTTCGTGCAATCTTTCGTCCATGGTACTGTAGCGTATTACTGTACTGCCTGTTTTGTAGGTTGGATTTTATAAGTTTTTTCGGTCTTTTGAAAATGCAATTCTTGCCATTGCGTCCAGTTGTTTTGGAAACCGTTTTTAAGTTGCTTTGTTTTACATTTGTTTGGAAGTTGTTTTTTAAGTTTAAAAGTTGCAAATAAAAGTGTATTCCTTTGAGGGGTTACCAAATAAGGCCAGTTTAGGGCGATTTGAGTCCAGTTTACTTGAAAAAGTCATCAGTTTTGCAAGTTTGGAAGTCTTTACTTCTCGCCGAGGAGCTTCTTCAATTCCGGCTTGCCTTTGGCATACTCGATGAGAGCCTTTTTCGCGGTGGGACCAAGGCCGACACGGATGGCAGTTCGGGTCAGCCAGTGGGTGCTAAAATGGGTTTGTTCGACGTTTTAAGTTTAAAGAAAGTTGTTTCAAACCTGGAGCTGATAGCCTCAACGACCGACTTCAAGCGACGAACGAGGATGATGGAGAAGATGAGCAAGGCGATCGAGGCCAAATTGAGCATGGATGGAACCACCATCAAGCAAATCACCCAAACACGGACACTACCGGCACTATAGGCACACGAAACGGTGGCACCATCGCTATCACCGGCGACGACCAACACGGCACAGGTGGCAAGAAGCGCGACGACGGAGATCCAAGAACGTGGAAGCATCGTTGAAGATGCCGAGGAGGATCGGGGGAGTCGAATGGGGGTTGGATTTTTGAAGGGGATGATTTTTTTGGGGAAACATGAATTTGCATTGGCTTTTTGAAGGTGATAATTACAGTATACCAAGCAAAATTAAAAATTCCATTTGCCTAAAGCCAGATTTTTGTTTGAATTTGCAACTTTTACAAAGTCATTCACACCTTTAAATGGACATCTATCAAATGGAAAAGAAATAAAGCTAATATCATAAGAAATTCACTCAAAATTTGCACTCCAAAACCCCTAAAAGTACAAATTGTCCCGAAAAGCCCCCACTTTCGAGAAAAACGCGTCCCCTGGCGTTCCGTCACTCAATGCCAACCCCACCCAGCTCACTTTTCCCTTTCATTTGTTTGTTTGTTGCTTCCTTTGTTTTTTCACGTGGTCATTCTTATCCCCTTTCCCGCCTCAAATCCTCATCTTACCCCTTCCAGGTCCCTGGCATCCCCTCCGGTATGCAATGGCACGATAGCTTCAACTCGCCCCAGCTGCTTAGCAGCGGTCTCGGCAGCCCGAGCGGTTCGCCCAGCAATCGCGATAACTTCATTTCCCTGGCCAAGATTCGGCTCCGTGATCCGGTCAAGAAGGCTCGTCTGGCTTCGGACTACTTCGAGCAACATGTGACGCCGGATGATCTCAGCAACACCGTCGTTATAAGGTAAGATTTCGAGTGGGATGTGCTGGTTTTAAAGAAGATAGTTTTCAGCATCGAAGCCATGAAAGTGATCACCGAAATCACTCGAAACAACTTGGCAGCCGCCTTTTCCACGGGTATTGTCAATCTGATGTGCGAACTGGTCCACAAGGTCACCACTACCGCCAAGAGTCAGGCTAATTTGGAGAAGCTGGGCCGGGATAATGTGGTTATTGCCATTGATCGGGTTGGTTTTGACTTTTTGGCAAATTTTTATATATAAAATATACTGATAAGTACTTTCTAGCTCCGCACCTACCTCGACAAGATGATGGACGATCTCGGCACCGCAGAAGCTTGCCCAGCATGGATCACAGAGTACAGTTTAGAGCAGTTGCATACGGGTTTTGCGAAGAAGCATTGCGTTTATCGCTCTAAATATTCTCATGTAAGTTTTTATCGCCTATTTTGACAGCAAGTTGTTAAAGCGGTATGTTTTTAGGACGAAATCGCAGCCCATCACAAGCTTCTCCTCTTCAAAGGAGACCTGCTTCGTTACCGCTGCAAAATCCTGAATGAGCCCCTCATCGGCGTTTCGAAGGCCTATTGGATGGCTTTTGCCATGTACCCAGAGCAGGGCATCATCATGAACCAGCTTGCTGTGGTGTCGATGAACCGTGACCGCAATGATCGTATTGCCCACTTCTTCTATCTTACCAGGGCTGTATCGATGAAAGAAGGCTTCAAAGGCTCGAAAGAGACGATGCAGATGAGTCTTGGTGAGGTCACTGACAAGATGGTAGGTCTACTTCAACTTTAAGCTGTTTCTTGAACCCATCAAATCCATTTTAGCTCCACCCCGAAGGCGGCAAACTCATCGAACTCTTCAAATTCACGACCGTCTACGACCACTTTGGCAATGATGCCTCCATGCTCGATGAAAAGTGCATCTTCGAGTACTTTTTCGCCTGGTTCTCGCCCGTTCGTTACCGTGACCCCATCTGGAGACAGCAAATGGAAAAGTATTCCGCCCGCAATGTCAAGAAGATGATGCAAGAAGCCTTCCTTCACGTCATGAATCTCACCGTTCATCGCCAATCCCACGCTTCCCTCTGTGCTGCGATCAATGCCTTCCTCTGTCTGACGACCTATCTCCTCGAAACTGATGGCCTCAACGCGAAGGATCTTGTCCAACTCGTTTCGGGCTACATTTTCGCCATTCGGATCCGCTTCGCTGAAGGCTCCTACGATGAACAGGCCTTCCGTATCGTCGCGCATTCATTCCTTGAATTCACGGGAATGCTGTGCAGCAAGTTTTACGATGTCTTCCTCGTCATTGGTGAGGCCGGATTCAATGAATGTGAAGCCAAGCTCAATCTCTACCTGCCGGCTTTGGTCGTCTTCGCGCATCTGTATCCCCAGATCAAGAACTCTTTCCCGAAGTACTCGACTTGGCTGAATTCAAGCGTGTTTGACTTTTCCGATCATCGTGCCAAGTTGTGCCGACTCGGAGCGACGTTGCGAGATTACATTACGGAGATGAAGGTCGGCGTTGAGGTGGATAGCTACGAGACCAATCGTGAGTTTCCGCCGTTTTGATTTTCGTCCTTTTGAACAATGCGTTTTCAGTGAACGACCCCAACTCTTTCGTCCTCCCCGAGCTCATCCTCGCCGTCAAAGGCTCCGCCAACGCATCCCCCGTCTGCCCGATCCGCTTGGTCTCCGGCGTTGAAGCTGCTGACACCAACATCTTCAAGACCTTCTGTATCCGCACCTCCATCGTCTACAACCTTCTCCAGCGGATGGCCATAGACGGTTTGTACGATATGACGGCAGATTTCGCGTTGAAGAGCAGTGATTTGTCGACTTTTGAGGTTTGTTCCATCTTTTTACCCCTCAAAACCCTTCTTATGGTCATAATTCCAGTTGTTCCTCCTCCCAACCCTCAAAAAACAACAAACCGTCAAGGCTGTCTATCCCGAGAAGCTCGTCATCGACACCAACACCTTCATCGACTCCTACGACAAGATCGAAGACATGAAGGATCACAAAGTCCGTATTGTCTGTCCCTCTGCCGTCTTGTCCGAGCTTGAAGCCATCAAAGGCGACGAACGCAAGGCTTCGCTCATCCGATCCGGCGCTACCCGTGCCCTGGCCCTCATCAGCAAGTACCTCGAAGGCGGGTTCATCCAGATTTACAACTTCTACGGCGAACGCAAAGCCGACATGGAAATCACGAATCGCGATGTCACAGGGCTCTCCCGCACTGCTGCCAACCTTATATCCGAAGTCAAGTACAACAATGACGACTTCATCGTCGAAGTCGCCCGTCGCGTTGAAACCATCCTCGAGCCGACGGCGCATCGCCATGGATTCCTCCTGAAGAGTGTCACTGTCCGGAAGGTTGTCGTCATCTCAAGCGACAAAGTCCTCCGAATGAAGGCCCGAGAAGGCGGTCTCATCGCCTGCGGATTCGACGAGTTCTTCAGCTGGTACAAGCGATCTCTCACGGGTTCTGGCCGCAATCCTCCAGTCGCTACTGCCGCGACTGCCAATTCCTCATGATGCAGGTTAGAAGGACGTGTGTGACGGCTGGGTACCTCTATACTTACATTTCGCTTTCACCTTCTTTATCCCTCTAAATTTTAATTTTGCCTAGCTTTCAATTGTTGACCTGTGATTATCGTACCTCGGTTGTTGAATGGTCTCAGGGTCCCTTTTAAGTGTTGTTTTTGTTACTTTGATGATGTGTTAATATGAGTTGAATGCATTAAAACCTATGCGTACTACCTTTTGTTGGATGTTGTTTGAGAAGTCGGTAAACTGTAGGGGTACTGTATTTCAGGGTGAAAGTTGAAGTTTCTTCAATTCCTCGAGCACTGAGTGGTCATTTGCACCACCTGCAAATCGACAACCCCGAACTATTGTGTCGCAAATGGGCGAACCGCCTTCCACGGCTGCACAGATGGCGTGATCGAAGTACATCGGGAAATTTCCACTATCTCCATGCATTCAATTGGGTTCGCCACGTCTGTCCTGTGCTCTGCTCGACCACGCTTCCCCCGACCCTACGTGACACATCCAATAAAACTTATACCCAATTTGCCTGATCAGCAGCCAGCTTTTCACTGACCTTCCACGTTGTGTTTACCAACTTGGCCTAAACTGGCTTCCCAAACGGTGTCAAAATGCTTCAATGCCTATTTTCATACTGTCTCCCCTATATATTACCCTATTTCCAGTGGTCGTTCTACCATTTTATCGACTATGTCATTCAAGAAGTTCGAACGGAACTAAGCCTGGAAAAGATGATGGCATCGATTTGTGGGGTTGTCGCGCCGAAACCGGCTAGATCTATCGAATATCCTGAGAATGAGGTAGGTCAAAGTTGCCTTGAACTGAAATCTTCCAAATTGGTGCCATTTCTGACGTTTCAAGTCTAAGATTTGACAAAATTGGCAAAATTCAGGCAATCCCACCACTGACATCAGACAGAAAAAGACTCCAAAACAGACTAGCAGCAAGAAAGTACCGAAACAAACGGGCAGATGCCTTGAATAAACGAAAATCAGAACTAGCCGAACTTCGAAAAAAGCAGGACCGCCTCAAGGCAGAGGAGACTTCACTCGCTGCTGAAATTTTGGAATGTAAATTGCTGTTAAAGGAGAAGGTAAATATCGATTTGGCGGAGGATGTGAGGATTTAATCGATACTTTATTGATTGAAATTGATGGAATAAAGATGGGTGCTTTGTGCGTCACTTTTGCTGACGCTGTTCATTAGTAATAATTTTGCGATCAAAGCATGATGGAAAATTTTGTTTTGCTGCTTGATAAACAGTCACTGGTTTTAGTCGATAGGAAAGTGTAAGCATTGTAAAGTTAGTATAACAGCTAAAACGCAAAAATAGAACATGTAAAAGTGCACATGGTTGCGTGACGTCATGCTAACCCCCTCTCCCCTGGCGTCATGTCCCGAACAGCAAACCACGGATTTGCACGTCGGATTACTCATTTTTTCACCGTCTGTCGATAATCGACTCCAATCCCACCCCAAATCTGTCAAATCCTCAACGTTCATCTGATTCAAGATGTCCTGTCCAGGCGGCTCGAACGCCCCAAACGAAATTATCGATGATCTGTGTATGCGGTTCATGGATAGCATCCCCGAAGAACATGTATGTTTTTGAACTTTACATCGGTTTCAAAACACCATTTTTCAAAGCTTCCATACTTTAAATATGTTCTCCTTCCAGCGCGACGATGACATCCGAGTCTTCTTTGAAATCGAAATGGCCCATTGGTTCTACCTGGACAACTATTGCGAGAATCCGGCCTTTCCGCAGTGTAAATCTGTCAAATTTCGGACTTTTTGCCATCAGATTTATGATCGATGCAAATATTTGCAATCGCGGAAGGGCAATTGTGATCAGGTTAGTCTTTTGACACTGTTTGGGAGTGTTTTTATATATAAAATTTCAGTACATCGAGGAATTCTCACTCTACAAGCAGATCATCCCGACCAATGGCGCCATTCTGATTGATAGCAGCCTCGAATACGTGCTTCTCGTCCGCGGGTATCAGAACAACGCTTCCTGGGGCTTTCCAAAGGGCAAAGTCAACGAAGCGGAGCCACCTGTCAAGTGCGCCATTAGGGAGGTCGAGGAGGAAGTCGGCTATGACATCAGTGGCAGTGTCAATGAGAACATCAGCCTTTCGAGATTTGTGAACAAGGCTGTGACGCAGCTTTTTGTGGTTACGGATATTCCGTTGGATGCGAAGTTTAAGCCGAATGTTAACAAGGAAATCGGGTAAGCTTTTTTAATTTTATATAAAAACAGAAAAATAAGGGTGTTTCATTACAGCAAAATCCAATGGTTCCGCCTCGACTGCCTCCCTCGCGACAAAAACGACGATGAATGCTTCCAAAAGACAGGCCTACGGGCTAATAAGTTCTTCAATGTGTCCATATTCATCACGGAGATCCAGAGGTACGTGCAGAAGCTGAAGGCGAAGCGGATCAAGAAGGAGAAGGCCAAAAGCCCGAAGAAGCCAGTTACCGTAGCCGGGACAAACTTTACTGGAGAAAGTTTCCTCCAGATGTTCCAAAAGACTGAGAATCATGCTGCGAGTGCGCCCAATATGGAAGCCGTTGTGGATAGTGATAAGAGCGACAAGCCGTATACGATCTGTGTTTTTGTTGATGAAAAGGCTAAGGTTCGTCGATTTGGACGCTGTTATCAACATTGTTTTTACAAATTAGACATTTGCAGGCCCTTCAATCAACTCCCAGCACCCCGAACATCCTGGCATCGACCTCATCGCCAAGGCCCAGCTCGTCATCCATCGTCACGCCCAACGTAAACAACCTCCGCCACGCTGCCTCTGCTTCAGCCTCGCTTTCCGCTCAAAGCCCAAGGCCAACCCTCCAACGCAAGGCTTCCGACATCCCTGAAGACCCTCACGTCGACACAATAACCGAGAAAGAACAACTCCTCGAGCAAGCCACCGATGCCATGCGTCGATTCTTCAACATCAAGCCGAAGCAGAACTCCGCCTTCAGTGCCCAATCCTCGACGCCGGCGGCCATCTTGTCGGAATCCCTCCTCCAAAAGCTCTTCCCGAATCTGCCCAATCCCGTTGATGGATCTACGAACTCGCCAACCCGATCTCCGCCCCGAAACGAACGGCGTAACCCCCGTCCAAAGGCAAAATCGCCAAAACAACCCATATTTTTCTAACTGTTACCCCATCTATCACCAAACTAACATCCCCATCTTTCTAACCATCAAATTCTTACCACCATAGCCCCCATGTAACTACCCTCCCAATTTCTCAATGCTCACCTTAGAAATTCAAAGCTTTCCGTATGCGTGATCTCGTCCTAACCCGCACCTCATTGTCATTCAAACTGTGTTTTTGTATTGCTAGTAGTCATTTTATCAACTTTATCGATCATTCCAGCCGTTTTTCATTGATAAAGATGCGGGTAACCCAACAACCTTCGTTATTTGGCTTAACAAGAGCAGTTTTGACTTTGAAAATTAGTTGATGTAAAGCAAAACAAGTTAGTAACAGGTTAGTTCTGATAATCTCAAGATAACAGGATGACAGTAACATCCTTAAAGGGGTTCAAAAATCGATATGAGCGTTTTAATAAAATGTTTAATGATAAAAATATAAAGACAGGCTGAGATACTAACTACCAAAAAGGGATTGAAACAGTTTGAGGAGACAAAACAATACAAAGAATGATGTAAGATAAAACAGATAAAAGAGAGGATAACAACAAACCAAAGCCATCAAATCGAGATGGCGGTTCCAAGGACAACAACGAGGCGCAGAAGGCACTCAAAAACAGAAGGCAGAGAGATTCGACATCGAAAAAGATGAAAGCATCAGCGATGGAACATCGAAAAATGGTGGTTGAAGTCGGCGAAAGTTTCCAACGTTACAGATAGGGGTTTTGTTTCCGTTCTTGGGCAATTTCAGCGGCTTGGGTGAACTGATAGTCGGGATCCTTCGCCACAGCGGCCAGGACGGACTTCTGAGCGAGGAAGGCAGTGATACGTTGCTCACGGCGCTGTTCATCGGTGGCCACGCAGGAGAGAGTGCGTCGACGGGTTTCAGGGCGGAGTTTGGGGAGGGCGCCTGGAAAGGGGTTCATTAAACATACTCATTTTGATGGAAATTGATAGAAAAACTTACGCGGATACAGCTTGGTCCCATTCAAATGCTTATGAGCTTCATAGGCTTCAGCCTCATCGTAGGCCTCCTTCAAAACCTGCTGCGTAACCGGTGAAAGCTTGTCAAAGCTGTTGTACTCGTCACAGGACATGAGTTCACTGTGGACGAAAGTCATATCGTCGGCGAGGTCACCTACTTCCGGATCGACGCCATTGACCTCCTTGTAGAGGAGATTGTCCAAGTTTTGAACGTTGGTCTCGGTTATTATGTCCTTGTACATGTAGTAGGTGTTCTTCCGCGGGAAAATCCGAATGAATCCACCCTTTCGAAGTCGGTCGCACTTCATTCGCGATGCACACGTCTTGATCTTCGTGGAGCTGGATACGCAACCACTCGGTCTGACATCGCCAGCAGTGTATCGACGGAAGGGGGTCGTCGCGAAGGAGCGGGACTTCTTCGCGCTAGAAGCATTAGATACCGGCGAGGTTGAGCGGGAAGTCGGTCCAGACGAGGCGGACACCATGGAAGCGAGATCATTGTCGTCATTGATGTTCTCCTCTTCACCGGCACTCACATTTCGGGAATTCTTGCCATAGACGAGAGGGACCATGGCCAAGTTGAGCGTGTCGCAGATGACTTTGGTTTTGAGGACGGAATCGAGGGGAGCGTCGCTGAAATTTGACAAAATGAGGCCCTTTCGAAAGCAAAAAAGTCAAAAACCAACCAAGCAAGCGAAGGCGACAGATTCACCTCCAACAGCCACGGCTTCAAATCAGTATCAATCAAAATATCGAATCCAAAAAGCTCGAAGCACGAATTCGGCGCCAAACCAGCGGCCCTCGAAGCAGCAGCGACTTGGCTTTGGATGGAGAGCAGCGTCTTGACGACAATGTCTTCAATTCGGATCATCAGAAGCTTCGTGTCATGACCGGAGGCAGCGAGATTGCGGAGAAGGCCGCTGAGGGTCCATTTGTGGCCTACATCTTCATCGGCGGCGTCGTTGTTCCTGAAATAGCCTTCATAAAGCAATACAAACATCGAAAAAAGCTTACTTGATGAAGTCCTTGTTATTCTTATGCAAAGAATAGTTCGTCAAATGCTTCGATACATCATCCCAATCACCAATCTCTTCCGTGTATTCGCCAACGGCAAATCGAGCAAGACCATCATTGAACATGTAGGCTATCATCGGATGGAAAGACATCACCGCGACGTAGATGCGAAGATCAAACTTCTTCCGATCGACGAGCAGCGGATTCGTAATGTACTCGGAAACAAGAACTTTCGAGCGTTCATCACAAATGATGGCAGACAATTCAGACGGCTTGTTCAATATGGAAATGCCTCGGCCCCGCGATGAAGCTGCAGGCTTGGAAATGTGGGGCTTCATGGTGGTGCTTCCGGCAACTTTGGCGAGCAGGATGGCTTTGTCGTCGGGGAAGATGTAGGATTTGGGGAACTGCAATTCCAAAACTGAGATTTGTCAAACAAAAAAGTGCGAAAAACTTACAAAGTCGAATCCAATCGGGAATTTGGTGCACATCAGCGACAGATTCTGATGAAGCAAATCCTTCTTCGTGATTCCGACGCTCCTGGGGAAGTGATTGATCCGTTGCCATGGCAGAAACGTCCTCAAGACAGACTGGGAGAGATGGGTGTTGGACCAGATCAGATTGACATCGTTATTTCGGCGAGAACACTGTAAAATCGCATTGAAACTGACTCTATTTCAAAAAAGAAGATAAAACTTACTTGCAAATACCCGTAGCTCGATAACACCGTCTTAATCAATTTACTGTCAGATCTGAGCATCTTGAAGCACATATTGTATTCGCGACCGATTTGAGTGTACTTATCCGGCTTTGTCGTGGCAAATTTGTGGCCAATGGCACTGTATTTGATAGCCTCCGGTATGAATTTCATGTACTGAAAGCTCTGAGATTCGGTGTTAAGTAATGGAAAGGAAAGTGATAGGTAGGAGTTAAAAACAGAAAAACGACAGTTTTTATATATAAAAACCAAAAACTAACCTTGTATTTCGGCTTTTGAACCTTTCCATCTTCGCCAGTGTCGACGATCTCATCCGCTTCAGAATGTGCACCCGCATCAGCGAGGGATATGCGTTCGAGGGCCCCTTTTGGCAGTTTTGGCTTCGAATAATCGTCGGAAATGCAGACATCTCCGTCGAGCTCTTGATAGTCGGCGCAGATGGACATCGTCGACACGGCCTGGAAATTTTTATATAAAAAAGTTACCAAAAATCCGAAAGATAGTATTCAAAGGCACGTAAAACGCAAAATCAATCAAATTGACGTCATTAAAAAGGCTCATGATCGCCAGCTGTGAGGGCGGATGACAGCTTGAGCTCAATTTCAAAGACGTAAGAAAACAAAAGTATCGTAAAAACACACAAATCTATGGGACGTCTAGGCAGGAGCTTGCAACAACCTGGCTCACCAGCTCAATGGAACCGAGTCAGTCTACTCTCGCAGCTGAGGGGGTTAAAAAAGCGCCTGGGGCTATGGGGGGACCAGGATATAGAAAAATACGCACTTTCCAAGCTGGTCCGATGGAAAACGATCGGAAACGGGGAAAAGCAACTGCTTTCCAGGCCCTTAGGCAAGAGAGCAGACCAGCAGTATCAATTTAGGGACACTGACTGCATCGACGCGCACAAAGTATATATCCGCGACGAGGGGAAGGTTGACATAGCATGGAAAAAAGTGTGTCGAAACGCTGCTCGATAGACAAAAAGCACATGAACAGCACTTTTGACATAGGGTTATCGACAGGGCCGTGGGTTGTCGCCTGTCTGAACACTCGAGCGTCGAAGACCGGGGACAAACGTGACAATTTGACAAAAGTCGAGGGGTTAAACTTTGAAAAGTGTGAAAATTATATAATTTTTGGGACAGAAAGTGGCATAAAGTGGGCCTAGATGGAGATCAGTGCCTGGAGACAGTGGGGAAGTGGGGCTGGCAGCTAATCTCGGAGGAAGGACAGGTGGGGAGAAGCAGGAGGAAAAGCTGGACCGAAAAGTCTGTGTTTTACGGCGGCGTTCATTTCATGCGCAATTTTTGGGCGCGCGCTGTGTGAATAGGCGTTCGTCGCGTTTTGCCAAGTGGCGGGGTTATGAAAACAAAATGCAAAATTTATTTTTTTGTTCTAAAATTTTCTTTTTTTTTCAGCAACAATAAAAATTCATCTCAAAATTTGTCGATAAACTTAACTTAAGTGCACACAAAAAAGTATACGGTAACAACCGGGCTACTGTATTATTGATGCATCCACCATAGCCCGTGAACTAAGCACGACTCAAGTGGTGTTGTCATTCCTTGTTTGTTCCTTTCTTGTACGGTTTTGCTTGTCTACCTTCAGCTTTGCCTCCATTTCGCTTTTTGCCCGTTTGACATCCATCACGATGCCGTTTATTGAATACGAAAACATCAATCTGCCATCTTCAACCCTACCGTATGCCTTTAAAAGCCGTCAGCTTTAACTGTCCTCTCTGTCTGATTCCACCAAATTAGGAATTGCATGCCCCGAGGTGCAAACCCTCAGCCATCATCGCCGGTAAAGCTACAATCATATCTACATTACCGATGATAAGCACATCCGCAGTGTCGCAATTTCATAGAACCTAGACGACTACCGAGAGATGCTCAAGTTAATAAATCACTATAAAATTGTTAACATTTTTATAAATTTTTAAGCACTTGTTAAAACACGTTTTGTTAAATATAAAAAGTTGCTCCTTTTTTAAATTTGATGTCAAACTCGATAAATCCACTATATCAGTCAAAAAAGATCAGTTCATAATCAGTTCAAAAACTTCCGACACTTCTTGGCACCGCACAGACACGGAATCTTTTCCTCCTCTTCAGGAAGATGGTAGTCGTAGGTCAGTTCCTCGCCCTTTTCGATGTGCCGTCGGCTCACAATGAAAAGATGTTTGAGGCCTTCGATTTTTTGAGTCTTAACGACACAGTTCGGATCACATGAGTGATTGATGTATCGAGAAACGTTCCCGATTCTGGTGCCATCAATTGCGTGGATACCGTCATCCATGGTGAAGAGGTAGGTCTCTGCGAGTCCATTTTCGAGGTAGTGCTTTTCACGGTCATCACAATCTGCTTCTAGGATAAGCTCGCCAATGTATTCGATAATCTTTTGGCGCGGCTGGATGTCGCAGATGGCATAGACGCCTTTTCCGTGGATAGAGGAATTGGCTAATTTGAGGGCGTGTTCGTAGAGCTAAAAAGGGCGGAGTTACATCAGAGATTGTTGGTTTTGAAACATACCGCAGCAGGATCAGTGTTGGACTTGTAGAGCTGATCCAATTCCATTGTTACTCGTCGACGGGGAAGGCTACGACGAATGCGACGGCGCTCTCGATAGCTTCGGAATTTCTCTTTCATTTCTTCCTCGTCCTAAAGTTTGGCAACCATATTTTTGAAAATTTTTTGTGTTTTCATACGTCTTTGGTGATAACGATAAATCGCCGTCCATTTTTAAGAATCTTTATGGTCTCCAAGGCATCAACATCCTCCTCATCGACATCATTCTCGCCATCAATAATTGGGTCCGCATTCTTCCGCTTTTTTGGTGGGTTCTGGTTCAAAGCCCGCGAAGCCGCGCGTTTTTGTCCCTGATTATTTTGTCTACAGTTCATCAGGATTCATTAGTGGTGTCAGTGGTTCAGTGCCAAATTGGGTGAGTGGTGTCAGCTCTAATGGGATCTGTGGTAACTGAATCCTTTTCACTGTAACCCTTAACGAGAATTTAAATGCTAATTATCACCCCTTTTCGACTTCCATTTTTATTAGTCAGTCTTCAGTATCTCAAGAAAACAAAAACAAAGTCAGTTCATGAACTTGCGACAATTCTTGACCCCACAATTGCACGGCACTTTGTCCTCTTCGACGTTGAAACAGTAATCAAACGTGATTTCTTCGCCTTTTTCAATGTACCATTTACTGATGACGAACAAGTGCAGCGTGCTATCAAAGTTGATCGTCTTGACTACACAGTTTGGATTGCACGAATGATTGATAAACCTCGACTTGTTCCCCCATTTTGTACCATCGATGGCATATTCGGAGTCTAATTTGAACAAATAAGTGCACATGACACCAGCTTGAAGATACTTTTTTTCACGGGTATCACAATCTTTCAAACGAATCAGTTCGCCACTGTATTCAATGATCTTTTGACGCGGCTGGATTGGCCGAATGGCAAAAACACCAGAACCGTGGATAGTCGACTTGGCGACTTTTAGCGAGTGTTCGAGGAGCTGAAACTGGCTCAATAACACAACATCAAGGTTGAATGAATTTGTCCTACCAAGATTGGATCAATTTTCGACTGATAAAAACAACCCAGCCTAATCAACGTCCGACGCGGCTTCTCACGCATTATGTAGCTTTGTTCTCGTAGCTTTTGCAGCGCTTGTTTTACTTTGAGTTCATCCTAAATAAAAATAATTTTTATTCCGATTCAATCGGTAAAAAGACAACCTCTTTTGTAATCGTAATAAATCGGTTGTTGTTTTAACTTTTTGACAAAGTTTTTACTTTTTTAATGTTATGTAAAGTATTGATTTTAATTTCAAGTTTCACAGGCTGGGTTACTGATCGTTTTCGTAGCGAATATGATTGGCAATTCAATGCTTTTTCAGTAAGGCGAAGAGAGCATCGCAATGGTGACATACTGTGCCGCAGTTGATTTGAGGATAACTTTTAAGTTTAAAAACCAACGACGAGCACAGTCACAAATGAATGAAATGTTTTTAAAGGTCATACAGAATCAATAAAAAAAATTTGCGTTTATTAAAGATTTATTTTTTCTACTTCCAGTTTAAACGTGATATGTGATACATTTTGCGATCAGTTTGCGGTGAACGGTAAGAAAATGATCTACATTTCAGAAGGCGCATATGAGCTAACTGAATCCGTGTGCAATGACTTCCGTTTTGAGTAGTCCGGTGAAAACCGTTTACTGCCGCGTTTCAAGTATCTCGACAGTGGTGATAGTTCTTGGGATTGGCTAAAATGGTTGTTAAAATTAGCGTCTTGCCGTTACAGAATATTGTACTTACGCTAATTCACCAAGTTCAGAAACGGCACTTCCCACTGATGAAACGCTTTTTAGCGACTCGATTGTGTCATGAATACTTTCAACACTGTTATCTGACGCCGATGGCAGCTCTTCCGCGATGCTTTCAACTGTCGCGATAGAACCTCCGCCGAAAGTCGATGAAGCTGATGACGGAGGTGATTCTTTTTTCTTTGGGGCAGTTTTAGACGACTTTTTGACAGGTTCCGGTGGTCGAGGTGTACTCGATTCCGATTCTTCTGACGAACTTGACCCTGAGCTGGAAGAAGACGCAGTTGAGCCTGTTTCTGATGCTCCTGAAGACTCTGATTGGCTTTTGGATGTCGAATCTTCGCTTCCCGATGCCGATGAAGATGAGGCCGATGAAGATGAGGCCGATGAACCTGTTTTGCCAGATTTGCTAGAGGAAGTTGATGTGGAACGCTTTGATGTGGATGTTTTGTCGCTTTTGGTGTCTTCCTTCTGCTCTTCTATTTTTGGGATTGAAGCAGACGCAGAGAAAGTAAAAGGATTTATAGCAGGTGGGCGCACTTTTGGTGAAATGATAGAATCTCGATGGAAAGCTGGCATCAGGAAGCCGTTGTTCACCTTTGCCGCTGGTGGTATTACGACTCTTGGTGACTTTTCTGTGGTTGAAATGGAAGGGACGGCTTCAGCAATACTTTGAAGTCCACTTTCAGAACGACTTGAAGCAAGAGGTGATGGCACTGATGAACCGCCCGATCCTTCAGACACTATTTCTGGGGGCGGTCGTTCAGTAGTCATTTTCGAAGAAATATTAGCGGTTTTCGGTGTTTTTGGTGGCTCTGGCGTAATCATAATGTCTTCAGATGTTGAAGGAAGTTCAGTTTTCTTTGAAATAGTCTGCGTGGGTGGCATTTGTGGCGGAACATTGATAGAACTCACTGGAGTCGGCGACTTTTGGCTTCTTTTATCAATTTGTACGGGCATCGGCGCGCTGTTTGTTGCTTTTGAGCTTCCAGGAACCGATCGACTCCATGAAACGCTCTGCGAAGTTGATTCTTTTTTCACACGATTTTCAGAAGCCGTCTTCGACTCGCTTCCAGAACGCGGGTCTGCCGGATGCAATCTCGCATTAGCAGCCGCCAAAACTTCTTCTCTTTCGACCGTCATTGCCCTCAGCCGTTCTCGCATCTGTTCAATCTGCCTTTTCCGCATTTCTCCAAACTGTTTAGCTGCCTTAACGTCGACTTCCACAACCAGAGATGTTAGCTCCGGATCCTGGTCGGAGCCTCCGGCTCCGTATCCGGAGCCGGCACCTGCCCTTCGGAGGATCCGCTCCGGGCTCCGGTTCCGGATCTTGCGGCCCGGAGCCTCCGGCTCCGGAGCCTGGTCGCGGATCCGGAGCGGCTCCGTAAAAATTCAAAAAGATTTTAAAACGGGTAAATTGTCTGAAAAATAGCCGAAAACTATTGCGTAAAACAAAATTGTAAATTTGGATCATTTTGGGCCCTCAATTTGAGGTAGCTGCGACACACAGTTGTTTTCTGTGCGTTGCCGATGTCCGTGTATTTGCAAATGGCGCGCCACTAACAGGCCATTGAAATGAAACTTCAATGCTACAGACTTTTTGAATACACTCATGTCACTTTTTGGTATTGTTCTTCGAATTTCACGCACAAAGTTGTAAATTCACCGACGGATCCTGGCTCCACGGAGCCTCCGGCACCGGCTCCGGATCCTATTCCGTATTTTCGGAGGCTCCGGAACCGGATCCGGCGCCGGATCTTAACCTTCGGAGCCTCCGGCTCCGAAGTCTCGGATCCGGGTCTTTTGGATCCGGATCCCTCCTTAAGATCCGGGTCTTTTCTCCGGAGCTAACATCTCTGTCCACAACAGAATCACTCGGTTTCGGCATGATCGCAGTCGCCCTTTTCTGCGTCTGCATCTTCTCCGACACTTTCGCCATCAACATAACCACCATTTTGAGTAGTGCTTTTCGTTGTTCAGCCACCGAAATACCCAATTCATCAAAACGGACACCGTAATCAGGATCAGTTTGCGTTCCAACATCGGTCATAGTCACATTGTCCAGTGTCCATGCGTGCCTTTGTAGAATTTTTGAAGTTTGAACACTTGAATTCGCCTTTTTCGGTGGTTTTGTCTGACATTTAGCATTCACTAGAGGCGTTGGAATGGTTGTTTGTGTTCCAGAATTGACAGTTTCGAGTGATCTGCCGAGATTTTTCAGCAAGTGACGGCTAGCAATACATGTGATAGCGAATATTGGCAGTCTGGACGAGTTTTTGAGGGTGAATGTGGCTTGAAGAACGGCGCAGTTCTTCAAAGTTTTACATTTTTTATAAAAAAAATTATGGTTGAATTGAAAAAACTTGCATTTTTATCTTCAAAAGTGATAAAACTGACGCCAGTTTTGGCGATACCATTGCCATACTTTGCCACTATTTCAAAACCGAGTTGGTCTTCTTCAAAAAAGCATATTTTGCCGAAACGAACGTTTAGTACTAAAAAAAGTTAACGTTTTTATAAAATTCAATCATGAAAACATGAAAAAGAAACCTACATTGCTGATTCTGGTCAAACTTGATGCAATGCGCCAATGTGACACTTTGTTCACCGAATCGTAGCCCCAGTTTATCGATGACCATTTCATTTTGACCATTATCGTTGTGCTTCTGTCTTGAATGATGTTCTTCAGATAGCCATTCAATAGATTGAACAACAAATTGAAGGCAGTAAATGCGCGGCTGACTGTAGCCATGATTGGATGGGGTCATACCGCAAAAGCCGGAATAAGTTTCTCAAGGCTGGAATATAGCGGATACAAAACCAATCAATTCGGACCCGAAACCCGACAAGACAGCCGGTAGTGGTTAGAGGCAAAGGTGTCGCAACGGCTGGCACCCGCTTACTCTCCTTCCGACAATGGTGCCATGGAAACCGAGTGTGCGCGCACGATTTGACTACGGAACTGACTCAATTAGCCTGGGCACCAGCAAAGAAATGTTGAAGCGTAGATTTCATGAGGAAATGTTGTTGAATTACTTACCGTAAGTATGCGTACTTTATAAAAAATAAGTATGTAAAGCTGGAAAACAAAAAAAGTTCTTGTCATCCGCAGGATTCGAACCTGCGCCCACAGAAGTGGACTGCGACCTGAACGCAGCGCCTTAGACCACTCGGCCAGAATGACTTAGTGGTGAAGCACATAATATTTGGTTCAGCGAGGTATACCGGGAACAAACTCATTTCAAGCCAAAAAATCAGTTTATGAATGTTAACCAAATCCAGAATACTTGATTTGTGACCCCAAAAAAGTCTTCAAGATAAAAAAAAATTGACTAGTTAGACGAAGTGAAAACACAGTATTACCATTTATTAAACAAAAACGTAAACAAAACCATAAAAACAACACGGTAATTGACATTTTTGATGGCCTTTCTTTGATGAAACCGGTTCGAACCGCATTGTAGTTATGATTTCCAGTAATTTTGTTTAGTTTGGGCCTTCTCATTGGCATCATTTTACAGAACGGCTTTTAACTTGTTTTTTGCATTATCGCGATTTAGGGTGTGGAGCGTTAATGTCGTAATCGTTTTGATTAATAAACAATGTAGTTCTCGCGAACACTTTTAGTAACAACACGATTACTTAGACTATTGTTTCGTTTTATCTGTAAGCTTTAAAAAACACCCCGTGAAATGTTGTCAAAATACATAATTAATGAAAAAATCAAGTTTATTAACAAAATACAAAAACCACACAACTGCAAACAACAATAACAGTAATTGTCAAAACTTATATTGCTTCTTTGATTTAGAATTTCGTTCGAAATACATGGTGGTTATACTCTCAACCATTGAGGCTTTTGATCGAGCCTTGGGGCTGGCGTTATTTGTCGCAATAACTAGCGTTCTGGGTCCTTGGGTACTTGGAACAACGATGCGGGCTTGCTTCTGGCCTTTTTTGTTCTGCGCTATCACCACATTGGTAGATGCTGGAAGGTGTTTCTGTAGAAACTCATGCATCAGCGCTTGTGCTGTGCAAAGCGCGTTCTTGACTTCTGAAGAGGGGTTTGACAACGCCGTTACCATGTTGTTTTCAGCGTTGACCCTTTTCAGCGAATGTAACGGCAGCGTAGAAATTGCTTTAATCAAATCCTGAATAGAATCAGGAAGTTGATTTTTAATAGTAGACAGCTTCGGAAGTGCCGCTTCCCACTGCCAATGATGCCGAATGAACGAGTGAAGCAAACCTTGTTTCACATCGTTCATTGCGACGTTTACGGCATGTTGCCAACAACGAGGGACGTTGACAGCCACATCTTTAGCCTTTAGGAACACCATGATTTGTTAGAAGGCAGCCAATAAAGTGAATGAAGAATGGTGATGAAGAATGAAGTAAAAGAAGACTTTGGTGCCTATATACGATACATCTTTCATTGCTATTGTTACATCCTTAACCTAATGTGTTTGTCTGTAGGGGTCAACTTGTCTACCGTACAAAGGCATTATCCTGAGGTGTGCATATGCGCGACGGACAGAAATCAGGATCAGTGCGTCTCACCGGTTAGGGCCGAAAGACACTCGAGAGTTCCTAGCTATTATTGAGACAATATCGATTACCAATTTCCGTTGGTAATACCAAAAAAGCTAACAGCTTGGTCAATAATTCTAAAAGGGAAATCTACATTTATATTGTGCTAAATTCAATTTTCTATTTCATTGACCTAACAAACATGTCCGGGAAGATAATATTGACACCGTGTGCACTTCTTGCCTTGGCAACAATGCCCTTGCCCTGTTACGAACTCATCCGAAGTTGGAAGTGTGATAGTTTATTAACACAAACAAAATACCATCCAACAAAATACAATAACACAAAATACAGTAATTGCTACTTTCGCAGCTTCTTCGATGGTGCGGACTCGAAGTACATCGTGGTTATGTATTCGATTTTGTCAACTTTCGTCCGCGCCTTTTGGCAGTCCTCAATCGTCCCAATGACGAGAGTTCTCGTGCCTCTCCTCCATGGCACCGTGAAACGGGCCTGTTTCTGCCCCTTCTTGTTGAGGGCAATGTTTGCCGAGGAATTCGACGGCAAGTGCACGTCCAGAAACTGATGCATCAGCTCTTGCGCTTTACACAGTGTATCTTTAAGTTCTGAAAAAAAGCAATGTTAAACAAAATCAACAAACACAAAAAGTCAAACATACCAGAGGTGGGGTTCTTCAAAACCCTCTGCAACTCTTCTTCTGCTGTCGCCCGGGTGAGGGTCTGGAGGCCAGAAGTTGTCACTTTCGTGATCAACTCCTGGAAACCGGAAGGCAGCTGAGCCTTGATAATACTCAGCTGCGGGACGGCAGTTTCCCATTGCCGGTGATGACGCAGAAATGAGTGAAGCAATCCATGCTTCACGTCATTCGTCATCACGTTAACCGCATTGCGCCAAACAGATGGCGCTTTTAGTGTCAGCTTTTTTTGCTTCAAAAGGACCATGATGGTAAATACGATATAACAGATAAAAATGAAATAAAGAATACTAAATGTAAAGCTATATATGGGTCACATTGCAATCGTATCGGCACAATAGCAGTGTGTTTGTTTCCGGCGTGCAAGACAAGTATCTCGTGCAGGAAGTCTGCGCACGGTAGAGACAGGATCAGTGCGTTTCATCACCGGTTAGCTCCCAGGGGCACTTGAGGTAGCTTAGCTTGGAGGCGACGTCGGCGACCATTAACTTAGGATGCCAATACGGACAATCAGCATAACAATTGTCTTCATACAACGTTCCATGCGGCTTTTTGTTGTTTCGGCTATATAGACATGTCTATGATCTACTAGGTCAAAAGTTCTCAAATTGATTGCTCTTCTTGCCTTGCCTACAATGCTCTTGCCATGTAAATGTTCCCCCAGAAATATCCGAAATCGGAAATACGACGGACATGACCCGGTCATACGCGCCATGTACCCTCTCATCGTCGTTCAAAAACACTTGTCCTTTCCTTGCTTTGTTTGTGACTAATTACTGAAATAATGTTGTAGAGATGGCGCTTCTATATGGTATCTGCAATTATTCTAGAATATTATGCAAGTTGGGGCAAGTTCTGCAGTAAAAGTCATACTGTAATCTGCTTCATTTTCTGGCATTATTTTGCAATCCGCGTCGTTTGACAATTGCATGCAACCTTTCAAATCATGTTTCTGTTGGTCTTATCCAGTGCTGTATCCAAAATATCGATCATGAAAAACTTTCTCGATCAGAGTGGCGCAACAAACAAAAAGCAATGCTTGCTTCGCGCGCTTTTTAGGCACACTAATTGGAATGTGGTAGGTTTTTGGCGGTAAAAACTCTATTCACATTGGGTTTTTAACTTTATATTTCTACAACTTACAAAACATTATACTACTCTTTCATTTAAATAAAAACATTGAACAATCGTCACTACTTTTGGCATTTTGAAAACAACATTTTGAATTCAGCGTTGAAGCGTTTTAACTGCCGCCACTCTTCTCAGCCCCTTTCTGGACATAGTCCTTCGTGCCTTGATCCGCCGCAAACACTTCACTGTTATTGTTTTTGTCATCGCTGACGACATCGTCTTCAATGTCTTCGTGGCACAGAGCCGGTTGCCGTGCCGTAATGACCTGGGTGGTCTTGCGCATGTCGGGCTTCACCTTCGCGAGATGATCTACAGTAGATTCATGGGGAAGGAGCATCATGGGTGCTCGAAAGAAGTAGAACTTCGGGTAATGGACGAGGTTGTAGCAACTTGACGAATAGAGATCGGCATAGCGTTCAACCTGGGTCGCGAAGAAAGTTGTTCGGGTGCCAGATCGGAAGAGGGAGCCGAGAGCGCCGTAAGATTGATCCATTTCATGGGTTACTTTCTGGAAGTTTCATTGAAATAGCATTAAAATTGAAAGAAAGACATACTCGGATGGCTTTAACAGCATCAGCAATCTCAACTTGGCTCGTATTTGTCGACTTGAAATCCAAATTCTTGTAAATCTTGCCCAATTGCATGTCTAGCTGGGCCAATGTTTCAAACAAGACGTGCCGCTCTGTCCAGATACTCAGTTCATGGTTCAATTCGGGCACGACCAAGAAAGTTCTCCATCCACGGCTCTTCTTCGACCGGAGGACATCACCAAAGATGTGGTCACCAACATAGAGCGTGTCCTTTCCACGGAACTTCATCAACCGCCGAAGCGCATCACAAGACCCGCCAGCATAGATGTGACCCCGCTTCAATGGCCCTGCGTGCATGCCAACCTTATGGGTACCCGTAACTGTGTCGACTTGGCGGAATACTGTGGATTCTGAGAACCAATCCGGCTTTTTGGCGTCAACAATGGCAATGTCGAAAAGTTGGGACCAGTCAGCGCCGGCAAGATGGGTCATCAAGCCCTAAAGTCGACTATTTTGTAAAACTCAATGAGATAAAAGCTTACATTAGTGTATTTGTACTCGCTGTTGGTCAACAGAAACGTCTGCGCGCCGGCAGACCGCAACTGTAACAACATGCTTCTCATGTCATCAGCCTTGTGAACGTATGTATCAATGTGGGCCAACACATAGTCCTTCATGCCACCACTGCGATGGACAAAGTTCACGGCGGACAGGACGTCTTGGGCGATGGCTTTATAGGACATGACGACGTCGCCGGAGCGGACGCCGGATTTGTCGGCGGTTCTGGAACGAGAATTTAAATCAGATTTTACAAAATTTGGTTTACTTTTTGTAATTTGGGAGTGCATCGAAGTAATCAACCAACTTGGCGAGCAGATACATGTCAGGCAGATTGAAAAGGGTGTTCAGCACGATGACTCGGTTATCGATCAGCTTGAGGAACTTGTTTGGGTAGAATTCTTCGATTTCTTGGCTGCAAAAACGGCATTTACAATGTTCAATAGTATGGGGCTTACGGTTTCATGGACCTTGTCCCATGTGTTCCAACCAAAATGTTTCCAAAACCGTCGACTTTGATGAGGTTACCGTACAGCTTGTCGAACCAGAGGCCTCGAACGGGGAAGTTGGGGTCGTATTGCTGGAATTTCACTTCTTAGATATACTTTTTTGATAAAGTTTGGACTCACAAAGCTGCGCAGATCATCCGGATAGCCGATATTGATCAATCTTTCGATGGTATGTTGGAACATGAGGGTTTCATAGGCAGGTGATTTGTAGTCTGAACCAATTAGTAAGGATACTGTATTAGGAAAAAGCAGAAATCAACTCACTGACAAGCGTGTAGTCCATATCAAACCCAAAAAACTTGATCTTCTCCAATCGCAGTGATCTTCCGACGAAAATCCGCTGCGATGGATCCTTCTTGTACGTATCTTTGCGTACATTAGCGATGGTACCTATCACACTCCTATCCGTCTCGCCAGAAGTCCTCGGCGTCAGGGTTACCGGCGTCGTACATATCGATGGTCGCTCCGGGATAGATGTATTCGAAGAACTTGGTTTGATAGGGCTCATCTTGACCGGGGACCGAGATTCATTTGACGGCGGTGTCGGTGCCATCGCGGTACGTGCCGAAATTGGGGAAATCAATGCAAAACACGAAACGATTATCTCCACCGTCAGCCCTGGGGTCAGTCAGTCAGATCGGATAGGACTCGATGAAGGGGCCCAGATCAGACCAAATCACAAAATCGCCAATAGTAGGCGGCACCGTTTTTGCATAAACCTTTCAAATGATTCACATCCGCCCCCAATGGCAAACCAAAACCAAGTGCAAGTGTCTAGACAGACTGTGAATGTCCGTTTCTACAGCTTTCGTGCCGCTGCAGGTGCTTCCGTGAGAAATTGCAAAAAAGTCGACTGTCTGTGAATGTGCTCCGCAAATTTCGAAGAAAGCCGAAGCCGTCCGTGCTAAGCCCCGCCGTTAAAGTACATTCACTACTTTCTCCTTATCCCTTTTTCCATCTTGCCATCCACTTCCCATTTTCCATTTTTCACACCATTAAAACAAATCTGGGCACTTTTATTAAACGCAATCTCGAAAAACCCTCACAATCAACCAGCAAATACCAAAAAACATCAACGTTTGACGTCAAAACATAATAAAATCTCGTCGGTCCGCATTTCAAAGCCCTTTGCCGACATCCGTAATCACCGTAGCACTGTCTGTATAAGTTACTCATATTATTGCTATTACTTTTGACGTAGTTATGACCGTCTCGACTGTCAACCATGCCATCAAACAGTAATAAAGATTCAAACATCAAAGTTGGTGACACGAAGCGGATGCTTGTAATGGTACTCCCGCACGTATTTTTTGAGACTCGTCGGCAATGGTAGAAATGAAACATCTTCATAGGATGTGTTGGAGGCGATGACCGATCGACAAAGGTGCTGAAAAGTCATTATTATAGTTGATTAGGTTTGACACGAACGGGGCAAAAGGCTACAGAGAGGCACTGATAATGAGTGTAATGCGCTTTATTACGGTGGGTTTGCAGATAATGGAGTTGTAATGGCTATAGAAAACGTGGTTCGAGGAAGGTTATGTGTTTTGGGATGTTGAAAGTTTTGAAAAATATGATGCAAATTGGTTTTTGTGCGAATGGATATATTCCCGTTCGAAGTTGTGTGTTGCAAATAAGGTGAGCGCGTTCGACGGTAATTTTAAGAACGTGTGCGAATGGCGAGAAAAGTATTGCAAAAAAAAAGTTTAAAAAAGGGAATAAAAAACTCACTTTCAAATCAAAAACCTCATTCCGTGGTAATGGCGTCACCAATTGAGGCTCATAAAATAAACATTGTTTCGGGTCTTTGTATCTCTTCACTAATTCCTGGATGGTTTTAGCCTGATAGTACGATGCATCGTGAACATCGAATGAATAGACCCCATTCAAATGTTCAATCCGTGCATGTAGTGTTCGGGAATACCGCCGGAAGCTCACACTGAATAAATAATTTATCTGGGCACTGTCTCGAAGCAGGAACGTCCCCTCAGGTTTGCCATCGAGAACAGCTTCTGCTTCGTAGCGATCCATCTGGCCCCAATAATAGGGGGCTGCCACGATGGAATCGAGATCGGGCACGAGGACATGGGTGCATTCAACGGTGGAATGGACTGGGGCCACGGCTGTGGTAGCTGTGGTCGATGCAAGAGTTTCAACGGGTTTTTGAGAAGATGGACCAGCGGGTAAATCGAGTGGATTTCGGTTAGATTGATCATTTGAAGCTGGAAGTCGGCCAATGGCAGCCTTATAGCCAGCGTCGAAGGATGCTAATCGTCGCGCAGATGGCGTTGATTTGATTTCAATTGGGGTATCGAGGAAGGATTCTTCATCGTCGGAAGATTCGTTTACAGTGGATGAAAATGGGCAGAAGGAATTGGCTGTTGCACTTCTGAAACTTTTAAAATTGAAGATTAATTGGTTAAAATTAAAGTCAAACTCACTTTTGCCTCGTATGCCGCTTATGTTTATCAGCATTAACCGGCATAACACCGTCTTTAAGTTTCAATTTCGCCAACCATTTCATGTTGAGATTGCTATTGGAAGGAAAAGACCCTGCAACCATGATTTCACACGTTAGAATCGATGCAACGAGCAATGAATCACCCCGAACACGAACCCCTTTTATGTGCCTGGGTCTACACGCCCGCGCCCTGAGGACAACTGTACATCGACCCTCAAAACTGGGATAGATTCGATCAAGAATCAAAGCCAAAGGGGATCACAACCATCGAGGACAGAGGGATAATCGCCATCACGCACGTGGACTGACTCCTATCTACTGACTAATGCACAAAATAGGAATGAGTCAGCCTTTTTTATTATTCACGCTTAACTAAAAACAGAACAGAGGTCTGGAACACATTTAGTATTCCCTTTTTTGATCAATCACAGCCTGCCTGCAGACTGACTGCCTCTAAATAGGCCCCCTAAAAATAAAAAAAGACAAGTGTAAACACAACCCTGATCTATATGATCGAAACGGTCTGGACTTTCTTTAGGCTTTTACCTTTGCTAATGCAAAGTATAAGCTATCAAAACTTTTTTTTCGCTTTTCCAAGGTGAGCCAGCCGACTGGGCAGCTCATGACACCTATCGACAGTCTTGCCCCTTCCTTGCTCTTGTTATGCAAAGCAAACGAAAAAATGGCTGACGGCAACGGCCAGTCATTCTGTTTCATCTTTACAAAGGATACTAAACTAAGGTCAGTGACGTTGGCGCCCACAAGACCGACAGCACGGATAGATGCTTCTTGTTTAACGAGGGGCGTGATTTGTGACACCGAATTGAACTCAACCCATCAAGCAGATTACATTACCCCAGTGGCATCAAAAGTTGATATCGATTCCTCTGGAGCCGCCTCACGAGTGTTTCCTGGCTGGCGTCTGTTAAGGCGAAGGCGAACCTCAAAGGTTTGGGGAGGACTTTTTTCGTTGAAAGGTAAAGGTATCGAATGATTGCGTGCTGCTGTCCTTGAGTCCTGATGCTTTGGCAAGAAGGGGGATGATTGTAAAAAAAGAGTATTTTGGTCTTTGATAGGGACGGCTGGTAGGTAAGACTACGAAGGCTACCCCTAACAAAGGGGAATTAAAGTTGTTTGCCTTTTTATAGGGGGTCAATTTGGAACTGGAGGCTCGATAGTCGGGTAAAACTGGCTTTCACTTCAATGGTTAACTGTCCTTTTCTTAAAAATCTCCAAAAAACGTAAAAATATTGACATAAGTACACCAAATTTTGCAAAATGACGCAAAAGCACATCCAAAACAACCCATTTATAGGCATTTTATGACGATACTCATCTTTGAAATAGTCTTTTTACAAAAATTTGTACCTCATTCAACTCCGCCTTGTTTTTCTTGAGGTACAAAACAAGTTTATTGCTGTAGAACGAGCTTTTTCAACAAATGCCCTTCCAAAAACACATCATTGACCAAGCCCGTGACATCAGAACCGCCAAAACTACCAAAGAAAAGCAAAAAATTAAGGATAAATTTAGTTACCCCTATCTCGGTTCCGGCAGTCTCGGCGACCGTGTCAATGCTTATGAAATTTGAGCGCTTGGGATTGTTTTTCACGGAAGAGGAAGCACGCTGACATCAGATGTTTAGCAAAAACAAGTAAGCGTTAAGCGCTTTGGTAGTGTGACTTATCAGAGATGAATTGAAACTGTAGTGGCTATTTTTGGGTTTTTGGTTACAAAAGTGTGGAAAAAACTTTAAAAGGTAAAATTTGTCGTGATTTATGACGTAGTTCAGCATGAAAAATGTATCAGTCAATACGCGAGAATCGAAAAATCAGTGTCCGACCACCTTGGCACGCTACCAATAAACTTCTGTAGCAACGATCGCAATCAAAAATGCATTATTTATATACGTTCCATGCATACTCTGGCGATCGTCAACATGGAAAGGGAAAAGCGAAGAAAAAATGCTGGCGATGAATGACTAACTAACGTAACGTATGCACACGGAAAACGAAAAGGCGTTCCCATCGTATTCCTTCCTCCGACTGTCGGTCGCCATCGGCAATCGTCGTCGTCCGTTCGAACCAGCCTCGCCCATACTTTCAATCTTGCAGAATTGCAGTCAGTACCCGTGAAGAAATGGAAAAAAACAATCGCGAAAAGGGTGGACTGAACCGGCCTTGGTCCATCTGATGCATCTGTCCGGTCCGGTCGAAGGTCCACGCCCTTGGGGTCTTGAGATGGGACGGGTTGGGCATAAAAAATTAGGCGGTAATAGTGAAACAGTGAAACATGATATCAGACAGTCTCGTGATATTTGCAGGCTTTTTTGGTGGTTTGTTAGGAATTAATATGACGAGAACTGTTGTAGACTACGTTTTGTTTATTTTTAAATTTAAAAAATTGCGGTCAAAAACGTAAAAATTCACTTTTAATATTAAAGTTTACATAAAAATTGACAAAACAGAAGCAAATGGCAAGTGCAGACTTATACAAAAGTGCATTTTTATCACAACAATTTCAACAAAATGTTGACTGGATGGGATTTTCTCGAGTTTCTCACCTGTAGAATTTTGCTTTTTGGAAGACTAGGCACACAATTACGTCGAACTTAGCGGCGTTTCTGAAAGAATAGCACCTATTTAGCCGCTAAAGTTCATAAAGCCCTAAAGCCGCTTCGCAGCCCCATTACCCACCCTCTGATTCAGATCAATTTTGCTGTTGATGCTCGTATATACCATATTGCCGACAATCAAGAGGATCAGGCTCATTGAAATGGCGATTACGACGCCTGCAGTCCCTTTGATGATCAAAGCACCGTAATCCGTGGGTGCCGTTCGGGCGTCCTGGAAGAATGGCCGTCATTTCCTGACAAACACTGATAAGACTTTGATAGATGGAGGTTATAGAAGGCAGAAAAATGCGTGAAAGCATGTTAAAAGCAAACAAAACTATACGAAACATGGTTTTTTGAGCGGAATTGATAGTAAAAATGACCAATGCTAACACCCACCTGCATCCTTGAGCAAATAGGGACACTTTTTGGCAGGAGAATGTGTCAATAAACAAATTGGTTGTTTGATAATGGTCAGGAGAGTTGATGGCTGATGGCTAATGTAGATAGGAATAATAAAGTTGGCCAACTGGCGGCTGTGGATTGAAAGTTGAGCCGACTCGGGTCACAAACTGGCTTCCTGCTAACGAAATGTGCCTCAGGCGATGGTCAACTGAGGTTCCGACTCGAATGAGTCACTTTTTAGTGCCGGACCACAAAAAGCTTGGCCTTGGGAAACAACGACAAACTGGCTGGCGCGACGGCGGCGATCGATAGCTAGCTCCAGGCAGCGGCGGCGGAGCGAAAGCGTTCTCAAGGCACGATGAGTGAGTGACGAACAACGAAGACGACACCACCGACGACGAAGGAAGACAAAACTCAAAAGTCAGCCGGCGAGATACTTTTTTTTCGATTTCAAGCTTGGCTAGTTAGCTTGCATGTCCTCAGGCCCCCAGGTACACACTACCTTGTTGAAGAGGGTCGGGTAGACAAGGAGGTGACTAGCTTCCCTCGGCGGATATCTTCAAGCTATAAGTGTTCCGAAATGCGTGTCTATCAATGTGTATGGAAAGTTTTTCTCAACAATATTGCAAACTGAATGATGTAAAAATGAAGCCAGAGGACGAGATTGTCAAAATAAATGTGACAACTAGCAAAAAGAGAGTGAAAAAATGTGAGTTTGAAGTGTTTGAATGTCCTACAAGTACTGTAAACTTGAGAAAAAAGGGAAGACATAAGTGTCTGGCTTTGGAACATAAAATTATGACAATACTTGAATTTTAAAGAAATCAAACCAAATTTTAAGTCAAAAAACATATCCAGTACTCAATGAAAACCCCTTACAAAATGAATTGGTGCCACTCGCCTTCACTATTACCCCGAAATGCCATCGATAAACCGCTCCCAAAGCGCGGGGTAAAATCGAAACCCCCGCCCTTCTGTTCAGTTATGTTGTCCTCGACGGAGCAGTCGGCTGCATGCGCGCGAGTCACAAAAGCTGGCAATTAACCTTGAAGACACTAGCGACTGCGCCTCTTTCTAGAAGAACGGCATGGTTAATGGGATTAGACAGTAAACCGGCCATTCTTATGCGATTAGAAGGGTTCTTCATACAAAAAGTCATAAAAAGAAGTTTTATTGAATTCTAAGGTCAAACTTTTTGAACTTTATTACACAAACTAAACTTACAGTAAAATGGCACAAAACAATGCAAAAAAGCATACATTAAACTTATCAATCGTCTCTATTAGTCAGAATTCCATACGGATACAGCTCGAGTGGAGCATCTGGCCCGTACTGCATCAAAATTTCATTTGCTTGGTGACGAAACTCTTTTTTCCTGCGCGATTCTTCACGGAATGCGTCCATGTCAATGTGCCAGTAGTTGTCGATGGCGAAACTTTCAAGCCTAGAATCGGCGCCACCCCATCCTGAATTCTTCTCATCGGACAGACTGGACTCGACTTCCTCATCGGAGGGGCGTTTGAAGTCAGCTTTGGGTTGTTCGATAATTTTCAGTGTGCTCTGAAATCATAAAATTGTCAAGTTTGATTTTTTTGTAAAACAGTAAACGTACAATCCTGACTTCTTTGGTGACAAGTCCTCTCAGGTAAGTTGACATCGGATCAACAAGGCTGCCAGAAATAGGGTTTAAACGAAGTTTTGACACGACTTCACCGTAAACGAAGCGATATTCCTCAATGATGGTTCGGAGAATGTCCAAAGTTAGAGTGGGGTCGAACTCGTAGAACCAGTTGTCGCCGTAAGTCTTTCGGAGCTTAAAACCGGTGTTCAGTAATCGTAACAAGGTTTCAAAAAACTTACACCAACACCACAAATTATAGCCAGTGCGGCGGCGGCCAAGCAAACAGCGCGATGTCGGAGGATCAGGGTAGTGAATTGAAGCCTAAAACCACAAAATTTACAAAACTTTTTATTGAATACCAAAAACCAACTTACATTTTACCACAAATCGAAAACGCCTTTTGCATTGTCTCGAAATTCCGACCCAAAAAGCCAGCTTTTCTCACAATCACTTCAAGCGGCGATTCGACATACGAAACCACGCTAAATGTCTTCAGAAGCAGTTCCTCCATATCGAGAATTAATGTTGAAATCAACTTCGCGTCATCAAGATCAAACTCGTTGCGTCCATTCAATGCGAAGTAAAGATGCTTTGTGAAAATGCCGAGAGGATACTGTCGATGTGTTTTATCCTCCACTTCACAGTTCTTCACTTTGCATGCCAAGAACAATGCCGCCGTTGCGATGTATCGTGAATCAAATGTGCTGAGACTGTGGAACATGTAGAACCTGTTCAGGTAGATCATGGCGGTGTGGGTAGCCTTTTGCGTGCTGGAATTGGCATTCATTCAATGGGCTTTGTCAAAAGTTTTGGTTTTAAAACTTACATAATCGGTTCATCCGTCGCTATAAAAGTCTTCTTCAGCTTTCTACCACGCAACAGGGCTTCTACAAAAGATGGTAATGATGCATCATTGTATTGCTTCAATTCGCAGTTGACATTGTTGGCAAGTTCTATGATGAAGGAGGATCCAAGAACACGTTGACGATGTTCATATTCTGCCGAGATTTGATGTACCCTGAAGCTTGGGGAATTCTGGAGCATGTCGTCGGTGAAAATGAATGCCGCTTCGGTATCGGTCGGGTTCTTGATAGGGCGCCATTCTTGGTAGCCGGAGAGGGCCGGTTTGGATTCGACATGCTTGGTTTCATCAAGCGGTTCGGCTTTCACTTCATTCTTCACGGCGCAGCCTTGCAAGAGCGAAAGTCGCGGCTTTTTCTCGGTGATCGACGACTGATCCGAAGCTTCGCGTTTGATACGCCTCTTCTGGCCCTTTGACATGAGGAATATGGTCTGAAACGGTAAACGGCGTTGAAAATAAACCAAAACGCGAAAACATAGGTGGTCGACAGTAACGGGTCTATCACGAAGCACATGCGCGACAATTTGGGCGGTCGACACCGTCGAAAGCGACGTCATACATTTTGAAGCGAACTAACCTCTCTCGGTCTGCTACTTTACACATGCTTCGCGTGCAGGACAACCACGCTGCTTTCATGCAAATTTCCACCTTTGCGAGTCGGACAAAGCGAGATCCTGCTGTCTGGAAATGAGGCTCTGATTACGCATCTCCACACAACCCACAATTCAAATCGATCGATCAACAATTCAACAACTTTATAACAACTTTTATGAAACCATGAACTCAATTAACGATTGTAAACGAAGAAAAACTCAACAAAACAGACAACAATAATTATTTTTCAATCTGCGAATCGAGCCAGGCATTGACGACGGAAACGAGGACATTTGATCCGAGAACTTGCTTCTTCTTCCGCGCAAACTTGGTGATTGTCTCGGTGTAGGGGCTCGGGCGGTCCTTGATGTCTTCATTGGTGAGCCAGTCGGCAGGTGATCTGTAAATTGAAGGATATTACACTTATTGAACGATTAGAGAAGGTCATGGACTTACATGGATACGTATTCAGGTCGAAGACGGTTATCACCACTTGACGGCAATCCAGCGAGGATGTGGGACGCGAACTGACCGACGGTGCGTTCCGGGTGCTGTAAATGGGTCAATTTGAAGAAACTCAAACAAATGAAAGTAAAAACAAAACATACCGTAAGCAGCTTCCTCAACTCAGGCAACGCGCTCGAAGCCATTCCATTGCACGTATCCGGGTCTGCGGCGTCCGGACGGAAAATACCATTGGAAACGGCTTCGGTGTCCTCCTCGAAAAGCGAGCTCAGACGTGGATGGTTCAAAAAGACGCCGCGCAGGCTCGCCAGAATTGCGATGACCTGTCGGGATGACAGCAGGAAGACAATAGCCAAAAGTCGTTTGACAAAAGCAGCGACACGGGAAATGGAGACTTGTTTCTTGCGTCGAACGAGAAGCAGATCCACGCAATCAACAAGAACAGCGACATCGTTTGCACTGTCCTTCTGGAAAGGAACAGCGGGCAGGATACCGTACATGTTTTTGTAGAATCGGTAGGGATCGATGTTCAAAGCCGAGCCTTCACCGGTCAAAACGACAAAAACGGTCTTGACGCAGTTCAGCGAATCGCCGACACGAATATGCGACATTGAAACGACCTCCTCCAGAGTGGCGACCAAATCATCGAAGAATTCAACGTTGAGCAGATGGGCATACTTCGCGAGACCACGAAGAACTGGCCCGAGCAATGCTGTCGTCGGCATACGCTTCAAAACACGGAAATATGTCGCAAAGACATGCTTCATCGTCTCTGTCGCATACTTCAGCTTGGTTGAAATGCTTTCAGAAGCTTCGACCTTCGTCAAATCATGCTCGAGCTGCTGGACTTGATGCGCAAACTTCTTGGCCGACTTGGACTTGCGTTCTTTCAGCAGTTGGGACTTGCGGATTTTCAGTCGTCGCTTCACGGCAGCGGTATTGCTGTTGTCGACTTCACGGATCCGGAGTTTCAGGAAGGTTTCGAGAAGGCGAGGGGAGATGTAGCACTTCTTCTCATTCACGATGGCTGCGATGGTCTTGGCCGTGTGGAGAGACATCTTGAAAACGACATCTTCGTGGAGGACATCGTCCAGCCCGAGGCAAGCTTCTTCGACAATGGCGGGGATGCTGGATGTAGCGATACGGGCGAGGCAGGAGATGATATTGGTGGCGTAGTTGAAATGGGACAGCTTGACGGCAAGTTGGGCCATGACTTTGACGGAGATGTGGCCGAGTTTTGCGTTGAAGGATTCCAAGTCGACGGATTTTTTGCCAATGAAGCCTGCAACATTGACATCAAGGTTCTACTGCCTTCAAATTCAGAAATAGATAACTCACATTTGACATTCTTTTCCAGCAGTTTCAAAAACTTCAAATAATAATGAAGCAAACCATTCTCATATTCTTGAAGCGCTTTCGTCTCTTTCTTCTGCTTCTGACCCTTTTCCGCTTCCGTTAATTCACGAATCGCATAGCCGGGGGCGATCTCAACAAACGTCTTAGCCAAAGAAGCGGTGGCAAGCTTCTGGGCGTCTTCACGGACGAGGGAATCAACGGATTTGCCGCCAGCAAACTCGACCAGTCCTTTCAGGCGTAGGAACTAAAAAGCGACACTTTTATATATAAAAATCAATCTAATAAGGCAACCAACCTGTCCCTGAGGATCACCAACAAGCGCAAAACAATCATGAGCGATTTTGACCTTCAATTCGGCCAGCAACTGCCGCCGTTTGACAATCAGCTGTGCCGCGGATAGTTCCCGAACTTCGGGTTTCTTCTCCTCGACAACGTCTTCCTCATCACTATCGTCATCTTCCTTGACTTCAATCTTCCGAATTCGTTGAACGATCTGGCCATTGTCGAGCTTGATCGGAAGCAGGGCTTTCTCGTCGTCGGCCAACTCGCCTTTGAATCGTCGAATTCCGTCGTCTTCAGCATCCGAATCGACTTCTTCCTTCACCTCACGATACTCGGAGATTTCATCGCCGTTTTCCTCGACGGAATCGGTCTCACTATCGAGTTCGTCGATCCCAATATCCAAATCGGAGGCTTCGGAGATTGTGTCCTGCTCGGAGTCAGTTTCTTCCTCAGAAACGCGTCCGTCGATCTTCTGCTTGTATTCGCGGTCGGCTTGGTAGTCTTCGTAGATCTAAAAGTGCTGTGTTAGGATGATGGGATAAAAAATGGCTTCAAAATGAACTTACATCGTCGTTGCGTTTGCGAGTTTTCGTCGACCCAGCTTCACGAATCTTTTTCAATTCCTCCTTCTGGTGAGCCTTCAGCTTGCCATTACGACTTGCCTTCAGCAACTTCCGCTTGAGTTTAAGCTTCTGGGTGCGGTTGAGGTCTTTGACAGTCTTCTTTTTAGCCATTTTGGAGGAGAAACGGGATCAAAAGTGATTCCCCCAAAATTTGGTCGAAAATGGAACTTTTTGTTACTCGGGACGTTTTGCCAGAGGATAGATTGTAATGTCAGTGCAATGGCTGTTTTTCAGCCAGATTGAGCAGCCGCGTTGCAGACACACTGGCGCACAGCCTGTACATTTCTCCATAATGTGCGTTTAACAACGTATTTATATTGAACCGTTTGGCGTCCAATGAAAAGCGTAGTCAATTCTTCATGTTGAACGTAAAGCTTTTTCTTTTGCTTCAATCAATCTCTGTTTCCGGATTTTCACCGCTTTAATGCCACCCTTTTGTTTTTTCGATGCTTTTAAAATGTTCCCCAGCAGATTGTCCGCGTTTTGATGCTTTGGTCGTTTTCTGAAGTGCCAAATGTTTCGTGAAAATTCCGCTTGTTTGAAACGGGTTCAAATTTTATATATATCACGTCAACATTATCCCTTTTCAGATGTTGGCCCCTCGTCTAAAGCCGTCTGGCGTCTTCCCCATCGCCCGGGCGTTGAGCATTGCTAGCCAGCGGGCAGCGAGTCACAGGTAAACAGCTTGTTACCATCGTTTGAGACGTCATAAACTTGTTCTTGCAGCGCCAAAGTGAACCCCTTTGTTGAGATTAACAAACTCGCCGCTGAAGGCAAATGGGACGCTATCAATAACTGCCCAAAGTGGAGCTTGACCGGAGAAGAACGTGAACGGGCTAACGCTATTTATGCGAAGATTGTGAGTTGACTTTGCTTTCAATTCCTCGATTTGACTTGCTAATTTGAACGAAAAAATGAACTTTGTTATGTTTGTTCTTTCAGATCACCCCGGAAGACAACTTCTACGCCTACGGCGGTCAACCCTACGGCCCTTACGTCTATCTCGTGTCCCGCGTCGCCCTCTGCTTCGGTATCATCTTCGTCGGCTGCAAGATCTACGAATTCGTCGTGCCCGAGCAGTACCGACTCAAGATCAAGTACGCTCCGAAGCATCACGCCGAGGAACACCACTAGGAAAAATGACTTCATCACGGGGCAGTAGCGATTGACTTTTGATGTGATTCTGTCCATATTGTAAGAGTAGCTTGGTTAAAATGAATGAAAGAGGTTCAGCACTATATTAGGCCCAAAAAGCGTTGATAATCAGTGCATGTCCGGGGCGTATCCGTCACTTTCCATTCCCTATTTACCCCCAAGTGCAAGCATTAGTCCGAAGGTCGATGAATTTGCTCAATAGTCTTTCACAAAACGTGCAAATGATCAGTTTCTTGTGGAGTACGCTGCTTTTCCGGTAGCAGTGCGACGTAGCCGTAATCAAGGAGGCATCCTTCAATTAGATAGATTGGCTTAAAAAGCCCCTTCAATGGTGAAACGGTAGTTATCATCCCTTATCGGGTCCGGTCCCTCCTGCCACTGGTATGCGGGTCGAGGTTAAGGGAACGCTAATCCCCTGTGTCTATTGCTGGAAGTTTGGTTGGACAAAGGTTTCTGGTCCCTCGATCACAAATCAGATTAGACAGGGGAGATAATCTAATTGAAGTTATTATCAGGATGGGGGATGATATAAAGGGGCAAAAGCTGCCCTGAGAAGGTGGTGTGCGTCGTCGAAATGGCGGCGATTACGGTAGTTTTGGTCGGGTTTTTGGCTGTCGGGGCTTTGGTGAGCTACTTTACCTGAATTTTAAGATTGTTGAAGTTAATTTCGTTGATTACAGGCAGATATACCTAGTGATGTCTTCCTAAACCCTCTGGCATTGAGCAGTTTCGACTTCACAGCCACATCAAACGATGCGACCTTCACATCTTGCTGGACCGGATTCGCGTACAATACGACGACCCTCCACGGTGCTTCGCAATCCTGCATCGATGGAACATGTGTAAAGCTTACCAGGAAGCATAATGGCGTCGATGTCAACCTCTTTGCTTGCGCTCCCTTCGATATTTGCACCTACAACACGACCCTTGTTGCCGGTTTTGACCACACTTGCTGCAATGATTCACTCAACTGTAACGCAAAGGGCTTCACAATTCCAACCCCAGTGACCCCAACGCCATCCGCCCCGCCTCCGATCCTCTGCGATGAAGGCATTTACTTCAAAGGGATCGCTGCTTCGAAGAAGACTGTCATCTGTAATGGCCATTGTGCTTCCCTAGTCCTCGATACTCACACAACATTGACCACATGTGACCCCGTATCACTCTGCAAGGATCTCGACATGGTCAACAGCTGCCATAGCTTGTCTAACACTGGCCTATCAGGTTGCTGCTGCGATTCTAACCTTTGCATCGACCCATCCAACAACGTGGCCCCCACCCCCGCGGCTCCCCGCCCAGGGGCTATCAAGTGCTTCACTGGAGTTAAGATCGATGACCCAAGCAATCCGGCTAATTTGGTCAATGCCGGTGCCGAAGTTTACTGTAACGGTGTCTGCCAAAACACGACTTTGTCCTACAATAGCAAGAAATACCACCTTTACGGATGCGATTCCCATCAGTTATGCCGTGCCTTCGGGGTCGGAAACAACGCTTGCAACCTCCAGTTGGATAATAACGTCGAGCAGTGCTGCTGTGATTCTGATAACTGCAACGCGCCCTCCGATTTGAACCCAATTCCGACCATTGATCCCTTCCCGGTCCAACAAGCCGAACGTTGCTTCAGTGGTTTCGCTCTTCCCAGCCTTGGGGGAATCCCGCTTGGCCGATCCACCCAATGCACAGGCGATTGTGTGACCTACACTGTCAGTGGCACTAAACTTTACACGTGTGACCCAGTCGGCGTTTGTGAGACCCTCGGGGCCAAGGACTCGTGCAACACCAATGACGACGAGCTTTCCGTCTGTTGCTGCAGTTTCGGCGATTGTAACTTCAACCCGCAATGGATTTCGAACAATATCACTTGCATGAATGGTGTATCGATTACTGTTAATGGCAAGAACTATGCCAAGGGTCAAAGTCTGCCATGCACTGGGCAATGCTCGCGCTATTCCACATCTGTCACCGGCGGCTATGATGTCACTGTCTACATGTGCGACACTTTGAACGTCTGCAAGTCATTTGAAAACAACAACCTTCTGAATGCGACCTGCTGCGCGGATAAGGACAACGCTGACTGTAACGTCCTTCCAGGAGATACCATCACAGAAATAGCCCCAGATCTCACGCACAACAACACCTGCTTCCAGGGCTTCAGCTTCGCTTACGGTCCCGCCATGGGCCAGTTGATCCCTTGCCGAGGTGACTGTGCTCGAGTCCATTCCGGCACTCACACGCTTTACAGTTGCGACCCCGGAGACGCCTGCCACGCGCTCCAAATCGATGGCTGCCACATCCTTGACAACGGTCTCTCCATCTGCTGCTGCCACGGTGAACGTTGTAACGAGCCGGAGCGCCGTATCGATCCCTATGTCGCCAAGAATCTGACCTGCTTCACTGGCTATGGCATCGGCGATAAGCTGACCGGTGACTCGCTGCCGTGCGATGGCATGTGTGGAAAGGTTTCGACCACCGTGGGCGGTGTTGATGTTGATGCTTATCTCTGCTTGGATCAAGAAGTTTGTGAACGACATGCATTGTATGAAGAATGCTCGCATTTGCGGTGAGTTTTGATAAGCTCCGCCCCTTTAGCCCCGCCTCTTGTTGACTCCGCCTACTTTTTGCTAAGCCACGCCCACTTTTTTAAAACTTGTATTTTTGTTTTCAGTTTTGATACCAGCCTTCTCGGCTGCTGTTGCGGTGGCTCTAACGACTGCAACCTGTTCTCCGCAAACGCCACCATCCCCCCAGTGAAGCCCTCGACCCAGCTTCTGACATGCCCTCAAGGCCTTTGGATTAACGGCCAACCCAGCTATGATGGTGGCAAACGCATCACAACCTGCAATTTTGATTGTGGATCCGTCAGCTTGAAGACATCCGTCAATGGTGTCGCGACGGACTTGTCTTACTTTGGCTGTGACCCGTCCAATCTGTGCCAATCCCTGAATCTGACGAACGCCTGCAAATCCATGGCTGATGGCGAGACTTCGATTTGCTGTTGCTCGAGTTCGCTCTGCTTGAACCCCTTGGGTGGTTTGTTCTACCCACATGCTGGTAGTGGCGGCGGTGGAGATGGTGGAGGAAGCACGGATAGCACGGCTGCGCCTGGCACCGGTGGCACTGCCGGCACCGGCGGATCCCCGACTTCGACCCCAGTGGCAGCGACGACAACAAAGGGCGCTATGAGCGTGGCTTTCGGGTTCTCTGGACTTGTGGCCATCGTTTTGGCGATGCTTGTTTTGTAAATATGACCTGTTTTGAATCGATAATTGGAAAAGTAGTGAATAAAATCGATAAAAATGTACCGTAACTTTATCAAAATCAATCAATACATGACTAATAAGCCATCAAAAAGGTCAGTACAGCCGCGAGAGCCGAGTAAGTGACAACGGCGCCATCTGAAGACTTTTCTTCATCCTCTTTCTCGCTGGTTTTGAATTCGATTTCCTCATCAACGGCCTTGAACTGCTGCTCGCAGGCGGTTTTGCATTCAGCCGAGCTGGGTTTGTTGCATTTTTCACGGATGGTCCTGGAATTGAACCAAAATTTGTTACAAAAAAGTCATAAACGTCCAACTAGCGGTCAAAGACATACTTGAAGCACTCCGGAAAGACAGCATCCGCCGGCTTGTTGTAGTAGCAGTAAGCCAAATAGCGCCAAGTCAAATGGGCCACATGCTTATCAGTTGGGTTGAGACGATGGCACTGGACGAGACGCTTGTTCAAATTGCTGCTGTCGAGTTGGGCTTTCTTTTCAAAGAGGCATTCCTCACCACCATTGCCAGCATAGTCGCAAAAGTTTGGGACATCGGTATGGGTGAAGTCGAAATATGGCTTGAAACAGGTGTAGACTGCATCCGTGCAGGCTGGGGTTTCGTGAACTAATAGTGCCAGTAAAAGGGCAATGAGCGAGATGGGCGCCATGTGGGCCATTGGTCGGGTCAGTGTGTCAATGACAAATGGGAAGAAATCCATCCAAAGGTAATCAAAATGCAAATTAAAGGGCGGGCTTTCATTCAAACGGTACCAAAAACAACAAAAAAGGGCATTACAAAGTTAGAGATTACAATAAAAACAACTTAAGTGAAGAGTATTACGGTATTAAAAGCTAATAAATGATATTAAAGACCCTACAAAACTCAACAAATGAAAAAGCCCTATCAAAAGTGTAAACTGAACAAACGCTGTACAGGCTCAACAAAAAGATCAAATTCCACTCGCTCCAAGTCCATGTTGATCGAAGAACTTCCGCGTAAACTCAGCCAGCATGCCGTCGGATACCGGCAATCCAGAAGCTTTGACGTTCTTGTAGGCGATGGAGCAAGCATTGTGAGCAGTTTCGTTCTTGTTCAACCACATCTTGGCATGTCGTTGCAATTGGAGCATGGTGGCAACCTTCTCGTCCAAACCGCGACACGATTCATTGTGTGCATCAAAGACGACCGAGCGTCGATCGGGGGATACTGTAGCGTTTGAAACCGGTGGACCTCGGCAATGGCTGCAATTGTAGCGTTGTCGTCGGCTGGGAAGGATTGTCATAAGATTGTAGATACGGATACGGTGATTCAGGGTGTCGTGGGCGAGAAGGATGTTGCTTTTGAGGTTGCCGTTGAGCCCGAAAATGGGGATATTGTTCTGAAAGCTAGTACATGAAAGATCAACAGCTAATGAATGGTAGCAATGGACTTACGGGAACATATGGCTTCGTCATCACAGGCTTCACGAAGTCGTCCTCATCGGAATCACAATTGTCGGAGGACGTGCTCGAGGTTGTCATCAGTGAAAAAGCTGGCTCTGGAGGGACACTATCAATGGATGGGACGTTGTTGTTGGTTGGAGCGCTGTGAGAGACGTCAAAGATGCCAATTTTGGTGTCTGCCGGGGGAGAATTATCAGAAACGTCGAAGAACTCGGCATCGTCAGCTGGAGGGACACTGTTAGAAGCGTCAAAGATGCCAATCTTTTGCATCTTCACAGGCAGACTGGCGCCGAAGTCATTCTGGGAAGCGCGTTTGCGGGACACGTTGAAGGAATTCTGATTGGTCGCATCAGAAACCTGGGCAGACGTCGATGGCCCGGGCTGAAAATGTTTTTTTGAATACAATGACCGTAAAAACATTGAATAACTCACGCTATGACCCGGCAAACGCTTTTCCGGGGTCTTTGGAATCGATATTTCTGCCGTCCTCAATGAATCCATAAATCGTTGAGCCTCCTCACTTGTCGGCCGCTTATAGGGACTTGCATCGTTGAAGAAGTGCTCAATCTTGGCTGGAGTTGACATGCCGGAGCTTGCTTTAGCCCTGTAGACGGTCGGGCTCGATGGAACTCTGGACACAGAACGGCTGACAGTCAGCTTCGACGCGCTCCTCGTCGGCGCTCTCTGACTTGTGCGCGGCACCAAATCCTGCAATTTTTATATATTTTTCAACTATCAAACCTTGTAAATCGACCCACATTATCCTCAAACAAGCACTTGGAGCGAAGACTCAGTTTATTGTAGCTCTTTTCATCCTCCTGCAATGGAACGACCTCAACACCGTCGAGTCTCGGATCGGCGGCCATATCCGCCAACGCAAAATTGACAGTATTCATCTCGGCATCTTTTTGAAGCAGCTTCAAGTCTTCCTGGATCTCATCAAGGGCAGACAATACCTTTGAGCTGAACTTATCCACGACTTTCTTGACGTTTTCATCGACGACGATCTTGAGCTGGTCGGACTGCAAATCAATAAGTTCAAACCAGTCAAAAATGACCTCTACCCACCGAATCTTCTACCATCGTCGGCGGCATCTTCACATTGTATATCTCGGGATGCATTCGACGCAATCTGAGATGTTTGGCGATCATGTTCTGGCTGACATCAACGCCGGCGATAACAGCGACCTCTCGAGCGAGCTCAGTTTGATTCTTTGGCGCCATATAGTGGCGGGTTTCGTAGCCGTCGATGAGCTTCATGATGTCCGGATGCATCCATACTTGGTCGTCGGGAAGAACCATGATTCGGGACGGAAGTGAGCGGATTCAGCGAGTTTGGAATGTGGGCGATCGGTGACGTGGAAGTGATCGGTGAAAACGGGCGGGTAAAAAGACAGTGCACTGGTTTTACGCTGCCGTCGTGTTCATTTTTGTGGGAGGTATTTTTCGTCGTGCAAATGCTGGGCTGTATTTTAACTTTTTTGCAAAAAAACTTCACGTAATACATTGAACTGGTGTTAACATCAAAATGTCTTTTTAAAATATAAAATTATTAACATTTTTACAGTAAATTGAAGCATTATAAAAATGAAGTTTATTTTCACAGGACCTACTTTTCCCACTGCTTTCTTTCGTGGTGAGAGTACCGATCAATGCTGCGTGCAACATGCGATATCTTTTTTTTTCTTTTTTCTGCAATTATTGACGCGTTTTGCCGTTTTTCATTATTAATTACTCGTTTTTTTTGGGTTTTGATACCAAAGTTATGCGCAAAAATGATAACCCAGCTTTACGCCTGAACAAAACTTTGTTTCAAAAGTGGCACCAAAATCTACATAAACCCCTCCCACATAACAACGAATCCGTAAAATGGCGCCTGCGTCGCGGGGGACACAATTCCATGCGGCGCCGAAGGGTCCTTCCACAGTATGGGTAAGCGAAAGGCGCCCAAAAGCACTCAACTCGATGTTACTCCCCGTCCACCGGCACCCGAAGACTTCAACAAATACATCACGGAACGCTTTGGCCTACCGAAAGTCATAAACAATTCCAACTATGAGCTCATTCTCGTCATCCTGCAGAAGACATTGACAAATGTTGTAAGTTTTACATGAAAGGCCACCGTTTTCGAGGGACGGTGATGCTTATTACGCAGCCAAAATCGGGCTATTGAATGCCAGGAAAGCTTTTCAGCTCGGCATCCAGCTCACCGATGCGTGCATTGTGCACAGCGTCAACCGTGACGAAGATGGCGATGTCATGTTCGGGGACATGTGGCTCGAGTTGAACGGGGTCTGGATCGGGGATAAGAAGAACTTTTCACGCATTTATCGAGACCAATTACGTGAAGGAAATGGCACTTTAAAGTTAAAATTGAAAGTTTGTCGATTGAATTGCAAACAGAAGATGGATTTCAACCGGTTGCCCATGGACATGCTACCCCGTCGCGAGTATTGCTACCATATAGCGCTGGTATACGGTATACCTGGGATGCATCTGACCCTCGGTTTAAAGGCTATCAATGGAAAGGTGGCTTTTTCCATCCTGGAACATCCATAATGCCGTATTCCAGATCTTCGTCTCCGCGATCACCGAAGAAACCCTCGGCAAAATGTCCTTCGCCGTCGGTGATTCCATCCTCGAAGTCGAGCGCCAAATCGTCGTCAACATCGGCGACACATACGAGCTCATCAAATCCTTCCTAAAGTCGCAAGGAGTCGGTGAGGAACCCAGTCACTAATCTGACCCGCTTCGAATTCAGCGAAATTTTAGTCGCATTCCTGATTTTCAGTGACATGTGTCGTCGAACGTGCGGATAGCGAAAGTGCCAACTTTTACGTCCGGGAAGCGATTCGAACTGAGAAGGGGAACCGGGAGGAGCGAATGAACAAAGACGTTGAGAAGATTTGCCGACGGGAGAGAAGAAGAATGATACGAGAACCGAACTTGCGGCCGACAAGTATATTACGGAAGCCCAAAAGGGGGCATTCTAGGTTGGTTTTTCATAAGTCTTATGCAATTTGGAAAATTTCTTGGAAAAGTGGGCGGTGCGACATTGGGCGGAGTTAAAAGGGGCGGAGTCAGAAAGGGGGCGTGGTTTAAAGAAAATGATGCATTTTGTTTCAGTCGAAGAATAAAATACAATTCGAAGGATACAATAGTCGACATCAGTGCCGATATCAATCCAAAGTTGTTACAACCGGTTCCGAGTCGAAACATTGTCCCGATCGATACCATACGTAGGCAATTGCGTCCCCTCAGACTATCTTCATCTTAAAAATTGTATTTAGTTGCCCCTGGTCGGTCAGCCGAAGCGATACTCTCGGAGATTTCCTCCGAAATGTCATCCATGAAAGCCGAGTCCGACGCCGGTTCAAATCGATGTCCCCGCAAAAATCGATTCCCACCGGGGCCAAGGCTCAAAAAGTCCGCCACATCCGTTACGGGAAAAACGACAACCACGACCGAATCAAAGATTTTACCTCCGGGACAGACGCCACCAGGCTCCCCTGCTTGTAATAAAAAGATGCATCAAGTGGTGAAACGGAAAAAGAAGACCGGCACGGGTACGATTACGGTAACGGCGACCATAACGACGACCTCGGTGGAGAGCAAATCGAAGGAAATGGTTAATCTCGCGGGGAAATCGGTTGTCACAAAGGATGCGACGAAGGATATGGCATCTGCCCCAGAAAAGTCGTCGGTTACACCGCTGAGTGCACGGCGGAACGCTTCTTTACGGAAAAAACCGTCAATAAACACAGTCAAGACGGCCGAAGCAACAAAGCCGGATCCGAAACCGACCGATACAAATACAAATCCGACTACACGGAAGTCCAAATCAAAGACGGATTCATCGTCCAGCCGAAGGAGGTCAAAACCGAAGGAATCTAGCAGACGCGGTGAATCGGAGTCACGAAAGACAAAAAGCAGTCACAAAGATTCGAACGATACAGATTCGAGGAAGCGGAAAAGCACGAAACAGGAAAAGTCAAGAAGTAAAGAATAAGTTGATTAAGGTTGTTTCATTTGTTAAAAATATAAATGGTTTTCCCCGTATTTGATTTCAAACATCAGTATTAAGCAGGTCATCGATAAACACGATTCTGGTAGATGCAAAAAATAGCATTGATTGTATCCAACAATCGAGAAAACCTTCGATTGCATGGAAAACAGTAAAAAAACTTTTTGCTGTTATAGTGCATATCTGATTTTGTAATAATCAAAAAATGAAAGAGTAAAGTTTATTAATACAAAATAAATAAACGAAATACAGCAATAACAGAAGGAAATACCAAATATAACAACAACAAAAACAATAAAGTAATTGCTACTTCTGGTAGCGCTTCGTTAACGCCGACGATTCGAAGTATATCGTGGTGATGTATTCAACCTTTTCGGTTTTCGTTCGTGCCTTTGGGCTGCCATCGGCCGTTCCAACAACGAGGGTTCTTGACCCTCTTCGGCCAGGCACTGTGAAGCGGGCTTGCTTCTGACCCTTTTTGTTCAACGCTATGTTTGCGGAAGGGTTCGACGGGAGGTGCTTCTTGAGGTAACCATGAATTAGCTCTTGTGCTTTGCTCAGGCCTTCTTTGATTTCTGAAAAAACAAATTGTTAAACAAAGTATAAAAGGACAATAAGGCAACCTTACCAGTCGAGGGGTTCTTCAATACCCTTCGCAGCTCTTCTTCCGCATTGGCGCGGTTCAGCGTCTGGAGCGATGAAGTTGACACTTTCGTGATCAACTTCTGGAAGTCTTCCGGCAGCTGAGCCTTAACAGTACTCAGCTGCGGGACGGCAGCTTCCCATTGCCGGTGATGCCGCAGGAACGAGTGAAGCAAGCCATGCTTCACGTCGTTTGTCATCACATTGACGGCGTTTCGCCATACACTCGGCGCATCAATGGTCAAATTTCTTTGCTTCAGAAAGACCATATTGAATATTAAGAATATCACAAAATAACAAGTAAAACAATGGAATGAAGCAAACTTTATTTGTTGCCTTATATGGGGCGACAGTACCATCGTTTCGGCACAATAGTAATAGTTGTGCCTGGAGGGTCATCTCGTTTCCCGCGCAAGCGTAGATGTTATTGGCGGTGTGAAAGACGTTTATTTCATGCCGGAAGTACGCGCACGGCAACAACAGGGTCAGTGCGTCTCATCACCGGTTAGCTCCCAGGGGCACTTGAGATAGCTTAGCTTGGATGCTACGTCAGTAACTATCAACTTAGGCAGCCAAATACGGACAATCAGCATAACCACTGCCATTACTACGATAAATACGGATTTTTGTTCTTTTGCTTTATGGACATGTATGTGATCTTTTATGTCAAAAGGTCCTATATTGTCGTCACTTACATTTCTTGCCTTGTCAAAGGCGCTTTTATCATGTGAATATTTTCCCAAATATATCCGAAAACAACAGATGGCCATGACACGGTCATACGCGCCATGTGCCTTCTTATTTTTAAGCTCTTTCGAAAGCACTTGATCTTTCCCTGCTTTGATTGTGACCAATTACTTCAGTAATATTGAAGAAACAGCTTTTCTGTATTTTATTTGCATTGTTTCATGATGGACATGCAAGTTAATGCGTGTTTTGCAATAAAAGTTATACTGTAATCTGCTTCTGTGTCTGACATTATTTTGCAGTCTGCACTGTTTGACGTCTGTATGTAACATTTTAAACCAGTACAGTATTCAAAATATCGATCATGTAAAATTTTCTAGGTCAGAACTGCGCAACAAACAAAAATTTCAAAGAGGCACATGCTTGTTGCAATAGCAATCAGCTTTCGCGCGCTTTTTAGACACGCTCATGAGAATGCGGTACGATTTTGGCGGTAAAGCACTCTAGTTTTATTTATTGATCTTACTCTGCGATGGTTTCCACCACGAGTATCAACTTGGTTAATGGTTACCAAGCATTGCTTCTGATGTTAAATATGTATTTCAAGTTTACAAATTTTACTTTTTATTTCAAATTTACTACTAAATTATTTCAAATAGATGTCAAAGCCGCCTTTTTACACACGGAAGCTCTAACAGATCGATCGCAATCGATATTGTTCAGCTTTTTGTATGCATAATCACAGTTTTCGGTAAAGACTTGTCCACAGTTTTCTTTGCCGGGTTCATTGGGCTCGCCATCGTTCCACTGGAGGAAGTCAACGGTGCTGCCATCGGTCCATTTCCAGGATTTGTTGTTATCGGTGGTGTAGAGACCAACCCAAGTGAGTTGAGGGAGGGTATTGCCGCAGTCGACTGAGACGTTCATGGTTGCGAGTTCTGGAATTAAGTGATATTATACATGACAACTTTTTCTATCAAAGTTGCATACCGTTGATGAAATCGACCTCTTGTTGGCTGTGAATTGAAGCTAAATGGGCTGATTCCGACAGACATGTCGATTCGGCATCATCCCAGCGAAGGTTGTAGTAGACTTTGTAGCAGGCTTGGGTCGGAGCGAAGTAGGACCAAGTCGAGGGGCAGTGAGCCGGGCAAGTGTCCTTTACCGTGATTGACTTCTGCGAAACGCAGGCAAATGGCATTTTCGTTTCACAATCGGCTTCTGTCACCTTTCCAGAGGTGCCATCAATCAACTTGCACTTGCTTTCATCAGTAGAGGCAATCCAAAACATGCTCGGACCAAGTTTAGCCACAGACTTTCCGGCAAGATCGACGCTATCAGCAGCATTGCCGGCAGAAGCCAAACTACCACCAAAAACGGCGCAAACTTCCATCGCTTCAGCGTAATTCAAGGGTTGCGGCACAAACGTAAAGCATTTGCCGCCATCGTTGGATGAAACTGTTCCTTCAAGGCAGGCTGAAGCCAAAGCGAGAAGGCAAACTCCAACTAGAGCAAATAGCGTGGTCGACATGCTTGACAGAAATGAGGGCAATGCTGGCAACACGCTGGTTCCTTTGATTGTGCGGAACCAAACTTACGGCTTATCAGTGATAGGTTGGGAATAGTTTGGCCGGGGTGGAAGCACATGAGAGCACTGATAAGAGGTTGGGATGGGACAACGAGTTGAACTCCGTTGAAAAAAAGGGGGATTGAAGGTCAATGAGGTCAAAACTGTAATTATGAAGGGCTTTGATTGCTTTAAAATTACAGAATTACAGAAAATATTGTTATTAAAAACTGTACCATAACCAAATTTTTGAATTTTGTGTATCACAATGCTAAAGAAACCTTAATTATACAGAAGTGTAGGGTTTGAATAGAAAAAAACAAGTTTATACTTACATAGTCCAACATAACCACTAAAAATTTTGAATGGTAAAACTGCAAATCAATAAAAGAATCAAATTACCCCAAATAAGCCTCGCTGAACCCTACAACCCACGGCAAAGTCCACGTTTAACTTTGCACCCGGTTGAGCATAGACCATGTTGTTGATCACCACGTGTTCTCCTTATCAGAACAGGCGGTACCCGCATTGCGGACATCGGGCCCAGATGAACCTGATAACAAAGCACACATCTCAAAGCAAGTTCGCAACCTGAAAACTTTCTATTTTGGTAACCATCCTTATTCTGGCCATCCCGACCATGAAGCTTGTCGCTAGTTTCCTCTTTTTCGCGAGCTTAGCGCTTTCAACCTTGGCAACGAACTGTCCCAATAACGGTGTTCTATCTTCTGATGGCACCCATTGCTACCAATTTATCAATCAGAACCAGGATTGGTGGACAGCCGAAGGCATTTGCAAGGCTTTTGGAGTGCATTTGCCGTCGGTGACAAACCTTTTTGTGAATACTGATTTGGCTAGTGAGTATTAAAAACTGCATTTCTAGTTTTGTGTTCATTAGTGGTTTATAGAGATCGCATCAACTGGCATCACAAACTCGACAACCATCTGGATCGGCGCGGCTAACAACAACGCGCAATCGAAATGGACCTGGACTGATGGCACTAAATGGAGTTTCACTGATTGGGCAGCTGGCCAGCCTGGCAGTGCTACCCCACGTTGTGTTTACTTGGACGTGAAAAGTGGACTCTGGAGCTCCAGCGACTGTAACGCGAAACGGCCCTACATCTGCGCGACCCCGAATAACGCTGCAAAATGCCCTCCGACATGCCCTTCCGGATGGGCTTACTACGAAGAGACAAAATCGTGCTACAAAGTTTATCACAACGCAAACTGGGCCGATGCAAGGAGCTATTGTGAATCCGTTGGGGCTTCGTTGACGTCACTTTTGAGTTTGAGCGAGTTGCAGTTTGTCAATGGTAACCATGATTGAAATTCTGAACGTTTAAAACTAAAAATTTTATAGACTTCGCTCGCACCGGTGTCGACATGACAAATCTACAAGAAATGACCTGGATCGGCCTCTACAGCCCCTTCAAAGACGCCGATTGGTTCTGGGTCGACGGCCGCGAATTCGACTTCCAATGGTGGGCCCCAAGTCAGCCGGATAGTCCGGGCCGTGAAAACTGTGCCCAGCTCATCACTGATAACAACGGTTAGTTTTACTGTTTTTAAACTGCTCGGCTGGAATTGAAGTCTTAATACTTTCAGGCGGTGCCGGCGGTGATTGGTATGGCCACGTTAACGACAACGATTGCACGCAAGCAATGCGTGCGTTTGTTTGTAAGCAAAATGCCGTTTAAAATAGACTTTATTGAATAAAAACAAAAAATGAAAGAATGAAAAAGGAAATTAAAATTAAAAAAAGGAAAACACTACTAATCAGAAGCATCGCTTAACTTCAAATCTTAACGTTCAATGAGAATTGACGAAATGGTACCACTTTTCAAGTTAACCTGGATGTATGGAACCTTCAAACCATCTCTGCGCCGTTGATACATAAATTCACGGGCCATTATCTTCAATCTAGGCAGTAATTGAACCATCCATGTGCCGCTAACGTAAACACTAAAAATGACAATTTAAAATAATTCTGTTATGGTAAAATAAAAAAAAACATACCTTATGTTTTGGCGGGTCATCATGGTATACAGTTCCTTGACAAAGGTGTCGACTTCTTCTTCCGGAAGTAGCATCCTATCATTCGTTCTAACAGATTGAACGTTTGGTCGAATGAGACCAAGCAAAAGTTGCCAAGGGTAGCTACCATCGAGTTGAAGCATGGTATATGAACCACGAATTAAATCTAGCGTATCCTGGTGTTTTTCTGGGTAGTTAATGCGCAAATTTAACATTGCACAGACACGAACAACATCGTTTTGTGTTAACAGTTTGGTGTCTGTTGTGTATAAAAATTCAACCTTTTCAACGGGTTTTCGTAGCCTTCTAGAAAGCTTCAATGGTAAATGACCAGTGAGTTCGAAGTCTACAAGGGTCTTGGCAGGAGCCAGTTCGACAAGGCGTCGTTGGAGGCCATAGGGGAGGTCAGCGAAGGAAACCATGATTGTGGTCGAATTGGGAAAAACTTAACACTGCACCAACTTTGTTTGTGAACAAACAAGAAGGCAAATGCACAACCAAAATCACAAAGCGCAATAAAGCTCAGAATGGTCTAGTCACCGAAATGAGTGATGTAAACCGCAACAAATAATGATGACTTAGCTTTAAGTTCCCTATTTATGTTGTTGATGGAGGCCCTCCTTCTTGCAGGGTACCTTGCGGGTATGATTTCTCTGAGGATATTGCGCGCAACGCGCTACAGTAACCCTTGAGAAGAAAAAACTGTTCTTGATCTGCCTTTTCTTTAAGAAATAAAAAGCAACAAATTTTATTTATGTCAAAACTGATTAAGGAGACAATGTTGATGTGATTTTGTTAAAATCAGTTTTGCTCAAACGGTTAATAAAATTGACAATCAACAGATAATAGTAATATTTATTTTTTGGGGGTCTTTTGCCATTGGTGACTTGGTTTGTAGAAAGTTACACTGCACGGCTTGTTAGCCCTTCAAATACGGCAATTGTTTCTCTGTAGACTGCCGCGAATTCGACTTCCAACGATGAGCCCCAGATCAAACGGATAGTCCAGCCTGTGCATACTGATGACAATCGTAAGTTTTACAGTTTTTAAACCGCTCGTCATAAGTAACTTCACAATACTTTCAGTCGGCGCCGTAGGCGATTGGTACAGCCACAACAGTGACACCGATTGCATGCGAGCAATGCGTGCGTTTGTTTGTAAGCAAAATGCCGTTTGAAATAGATTTTATTAAACAAAAAAATTAAACAAAGAAAATTAGAAAAACTTTAATAGCACAATAAAGGAACTAATTAGACGCAATGAGCAACCGTCAATCTCAACCTTCAATAAGATGTGACGAAATGGCACGATGTGTGAAGTCAATCTTGATGTATGCAACCTTCAAACCATCTCTGCGCCGTTGATGCATAAAAGCACGGGCCATTATCTTCAATCTTGGTAGTAGTTTAACCATCTTTTTGCCGGTAACATGAACGCTGAAAAAACAGCGTTGATAATTTCATCTTTCAAAGTAAAGAAAAATAAAACTTACTCTAAGCTTTGGTTGCTCATTTTGGTAAATAGTTGATTAACAAATACGTCGACTTCATTTTTAGCAAGTTTAATGCCCGACCCCATTTCAACAGTACTAACTTTTGGTCGAATGAGGCCTATCAAGAGCCGCCAGGGGTAGCTACCACAAATTTCAAGTTTGGTGTATGAGCCACAAATCAACTCTAGCGTTTCCTGGTACTTCCTTGGCCGCTGACAGTCGAGATATAAGATTTTACAGACACGAAAAACATCGCCTTGTTTTAGCATTTCGGTGTCTGTTGAGTTGAAGAATTTGACTGTTTCAACGGGGGGATTTCGTAACCTTTGAGAGAGCTTTGCTGCTAAGTGGCCGGTTTCTTCAAATCTTACAAGACTTTTGACGGGAGCTAATTCGACAATGCGTCTTTGGAGGCCATAGGGGAGGGCGGCGAAGGAAACCATGATTGTGGTGGAATTATATATAGAGGTATACAAAAACAGGAAAACAAAACTAAATGGGCTATAAATGGCGCAGTATGTATGAGGTAGGTGTAGACCGCAACGAATAGTGATAGTTTAGCTTCAGGATTGCTATTTATGCTGTTTCACGACGATGATGGTGGCCATCTTTTTGTGGTTGCGGGTATGATATCTCTGAGAGTATTTGGCGCAACTCGCCACAGTAACCGTTGAGTGAAAAAACTGGTCGGAATGTTGTTTGCGAAAAATGTAATACCAGAAAGCAACAAAATTTAATTATGTCAAAACTGAACAGCTTTTTGTCATTTTTGTTAAAATTAGGTGTGCACAAATTGTTCAACAAAACTGGTCATCATGGTCTTTTGGCACAACATTGCAACAAAGTGTGAACAAACGCCCTGTGTGCGCGTGCCGTGCCTCTCACCAAGCCGCTCGCGATAGTTTTCGTTGTTCCTCGCGCTCTTTCACTTTTTTCCTCCATTCCGTGGTCCCTTTGCCCAATTTCAACATCATCCATCCTTCTCCCGTCTTTCCTGCCTTTAGCGCCCACTGATCGATTGTTTGTTCCCCAAACACCATCGAATCGAGTGACCAGCCATGCAGCCTGCTTTGAACGATGCTGTCATTTGTGAGTTTTTTGATTGTTTTTGTTATATTTTTGACCTTTTTCGATCAACTTTTCATTATCAAACTGTCATCTTTTCCGAACTGATTTATTTTCAGTCTATGTCCGTTGCATCGGCGGCGAAATCTGCGACCCCAGCGGTCTCATCAGCAAGGTCGACCCTCTCGGTTTGGTTTGTTTTTTTTCACTCCACCTTTTGAACACTTCAAAACGTCACCCCTTCCAGAACCCCAGAAAGATCGCCGAAGACATTGCCCGGGCGACTCAAGACTGGCATGACTACAAAGTCACCTGCAAATTGACCATTCAAAACCGTGTTGCCAGGATTGATGTCGTGCCATCGGCAGAGAATTTGATCGCCAGGGAGCTCAAAATTCCGGGAAGGCCGGCTTTAGGGGGTTGGTTTTGGATTTTTATATTCTCTTAAACTGTATACTATGCTTAAAATCCCAATTTCAGACAAAACCATCTACGACCTCACATTCGACCAATTGATCAACGTTGCCCGTCAGATGCGACCCCGCTCCGGTGCCAGAAAGCTGGAGGGCACTGTCAAGGAGATTCTCGGGACGGCCCAAAGCATGCATTACTGTACCATCGACGGGAAGAAGCCGTATGATATTGTTACTATGATTCGGAATGGCACTCTGACCGTTCCCGAAGAGTAAATCTGTTGTTTTTTTGCTGTGTTGTTTGTTTTTGACGATTTATCTGTCCTTTTTTTGCCAATTTACCGGTCTCTGTGAACTTTACATAGCATAAAACTGCTGAATATAGGTCAGTTCAAAGGATGATCAACAGAAACGGCAACACATTCAAAATTCAATGTACTCAAATTGAGAGCTTTGATTTTGTCGTGGGATAGAAAACGTGACATACAGTAGGAACTGTTGGGTTGGGCTGTGAAGTAGAAAGACTCTGAAATAGGGTTTTTATTGTTTAAACTGATTTGCAGCTTGATTTCCTCACCTATGCCTCTGATGTCTGTAATCCGAACTGCAGCTAACAGCAATCCACTTGACTTTGAATCAGGTAAAGCATCAACAAAGACACTGACAAAGCCCTTGTTGAAGTTCCGGTCCCCAGCCGGATGCACTCGCAATCGATAGCCAATGTTGTTCGACTCTAAGGCAATGGCATTTTCGGAGCTTTGAAAGTCCCCAAAGTACTCCTCGTTACAAAGTTCCGTCGAAAGTTGTAACTGTACGCCTTTTGAGAAGTCGAATCGGTAACCCTCGGCTGGCGATCGCTCTTCTGTCGGTTCCCACTCTTCCGGAGGCACTTCAAAAACAGCGGTTGATGTCATCCGGATCATGCCGTTTTCGGCAATTGCTGCGAGTTGTGCCTTTTTGATGGACCATGGCAGTGGAGCTTAAACGTAAAAAACTGACGACTCTATAGACTAAACGGTAAAAAAAGCTTACTACTGATGACGACACCCTTGTAATCAAACGAAACAGTCGCATACTTCTTCTCGATATTCGCCGAACTTTTAACTTCCACGTCAAATTCTTCACCGGCACTTTGGCCGTTTGGATAGTACCGAATCCACCATTCTGCCGTCTTGCAATTCTTCGCTTTACGCTTTTCCGTTTCAACATACTTGTTTTGTCCAGCGTTTTGGAATTCCGCCTTCGAAAACGAAAATGAAATGTGAGAACTCGCAAAGATGCACTAAATTTTAACCCTTAATCTTATTAATAAAGTGCAAACAACAAACCTGTGCGATCGGCGTTGCTGGAATCTCAAAAAACTTAATTTGACACGTTGCTATAATGACATCTTCTGAAAGAAGCTTCAGTGCACCGAGTTTTTGGTGACTTATGAATTCATATTCGCGGCAATACAATGCAAACGGCTTTGCATCATCGGCTTTTTTGACTGAAAAACTGATGAGACGTTGTACCATGATTTCGTTAACGATTTACCTTGTAAATCAGTTCCCTTAATACCAAACGTGCAGTACACTTTAAGTGACCCCACCGAAGATCGAATAGAGAAAGCAAGTTTCCCCCTGACGTTGGGTTCACAGTTCAGCCGCCAAAACGCATTGTCAAGTCCTTTGATTTCACGTTTTGGCGTTGCAATAAATTGAAGTTCTTCAGTGAAATTCAAAAGGAAGGTTGGAATTGACAATTCGACGGTGTCACAGAACTCCTGAAGGTACACATCAATGACAGTAATCGAAAAGTGCCAAACTTACAAAAACCATGATCAAAAAACTGGATAATTGAGGACAAATGTAATTTTAGGCAACGCGATTATAAGAAAATGCACAGTCAACGCTTCACAGAGATGCTAAGTGTCTTCTTATCAGTCTCGATGCTAGCACGAAACATCGTGAGAGGCGGAGCTATGGTCGTTTTTTTTCATTTTGTAATGTCAACCTTGGCTACAGATTCAACACAGCCTTTTCAAAGGTCTGTCGTTATGGAAAATCACTCGATAAGACAAAATTTGCATAACTGTTGTCAAAAACCATTCGGCCCCTGCCATTGAAAATATGTCCTGTTTGCCACTTTCTAGCTATGAAACGGTTTCAGCTGTTCTACATCCTATCGATCTTGGCCATCTGCACAGCCAAAAGGGCGTATGAAATTGTCGACAATGAAATGTAAGCTTTCAAATACCACAATTTAATAAAAAAAACTGACGTTTGTTTCTAGCCAGATCGTGGGCCCAGGCAAATTCAACATTACCCATGAAGGGCACAGTCTAGAAATTCTCGTCGTTAACAATGCCCATATCAATGGAAAATACTTCCTATGCGTCGGGCCGGCGTCTGAAACCGAGGAATTTTGTCCTGAGGGGTATGGGTTGATCGTGCTTCATTATAATGGTTCGTTTTAAACTGGATTTAAGACTTCGTTATGGAAGAATTTCAGATAATCAGCCAGAAAAAAAATACCTTCTCGACCATCATGGCAAGCTCAAACAAGAGCATCAGAACCAGTACATTCTGAAACACCACCATACCGGATATTTCCATGCCCCAGTCTTGCCAGAAAAGGCCTACATTGCAATTGCCGTGCCATCAGTTCTTACCGATGTGAAGATCTATCTCCAAAACGCAAAGATTTACAAGCCAAAGGATCCAAACAGGACTGACATTACTAAAGTCGTCAATAAGCGGTTCTTTTACATTTGTTTTTATGTTATCTTTGCACTGTAAGTTCGACTTTTGCCTTATTTTGGGCTTTAAAAACTTTCAATTTTCAGAACTGTCTTAATTTTCGCCATCGTATCGGTCATTCACTTCCGGATGGTTCCCCAAGCTTGATTATTTGTTTTTATAAAACTGGTACAGCCTCTTCCGTTCCAATTAAGGTTCCAATTAAACACATTTGGATTCGCGCTACAAAAACTTTATTTCTTCAACATAGTAATTTGCGATACAATTCTTAGAGACATTTGATTTTACGAGAGACAAAGTGAATTCAAACTCCGGATTGCCGCGGAGCGGGATGCCACAGCCTCGACCGCATTGATTGGAGCCACGTTCTTCCTGCCATAGAACACGCGGCTTCGCACAAGGGCACGTAGGGAGGGGATTTTTCTCTTGATGAAAAACAAAAACACAAAAATATGGGGTTAGTAGGGATTGGATGAATTTAAGGTTGTTATGTACACCTTAGGCACTTTTGGTAGGTTTTGTTAGAAGATATATTTTTTCGATTTTTTAAATAGTAAGCGATTTACGAGAAGAAAGATTTGATATGTTTCGACTACCATGGGGTTTTGACGCCCACGCAGACAGACAACATCATACACATGATTAATCAAGTTGTGTGGTGGTGTGGTGTGGTGAGTTACATAAGATTCTTAGATAGAAAAGTATTTACAACCGATCACAGTTTCAGCTTTTTTCGATTTGACACTTTTGCAGAAAGTCGAGGGCCCCATGGCCGCCACGGTTTCGTCAAACACGGGGCAGTGTGCTTTCAGAGACTGTAGCTGGCCAAATTCAACTTTTGCGGGATGATTAGAAACTATAGTTATGCTAAATGATAAAAGTTACGATTTAAAAAACATCACAATTATAGGCTTTTGAGTTAGCTTTGTCGATTTTGAAATTCACATAGCACCAGGCACCGCACCTGGGGAGGTACGGTACTCAGAAGCGAATTCAAGGGGTTGAATGTGGTGGACTACGAAAGTAAGGCGCTTAGAAAGGTAAAGGAATGGAAGTCTGATGAGCTCATGCGGACAGCAAGGTGTCGCCATATAGCAATCTTGATTGTGGTGGTGGTGGGTGGATTGTGGTTCAAAAACTACGATACGAAAGTTGAAAGATAATTAAAATAAAAAGGTATTTACGAGAATAGATTTGTTCTTCTTTGGTGTTAATTACCGACTGTTTGAAGGCAGGCGCCACCTGCGCGACTGATGGATGAATGTAGAACACGAAGTGGTGGATCGACAGCGACAATGGTGCGGGTTTTGGTCGATGAGGGATAGACGCAGGTCACTCCGGATTTGTCGAAGAATCCGGGCCACTAATTGGACCATGTTGCGTTGTTTCGAGCATCGAGCCAAGTTTGTCGTTCGGGTTGCGACATTGTGCTGGATGGTGGTTGGAATCGTGTTGTCGATGTCTACATCATCGGTTGGTACCGGAGTAGGGGGATATGAGCTGCCTCACGGCGTCTCAGGTGGTGCCTGCCTGGAAGGGATTGGGTTAAATGTGATTCAAAGCTTTCGAAATTGGTGATACACGAGACCCGACGCAAATCACATGGTCGCCCTCTCGCCAATAGAGCGCAAAATGTCGGAGCGACGTGGAAAACGCTTATTTATGGCGGCCTCGGGCTGGTACGCCTATTCCACGTATGAACAATCAGTGCGTGTGAGCATTGATTTCGTGTCTGCCCTGAGGCGCCCCGGAAAGGAAGTCAGCCGATGAGGTTGTTTCATTTCGGAAAATGAGACCATCGCGATAGGCAGGCAAGATTGCCACGCACCTACAGTATCCCCAGAACTCCCAGCTCGCCCACCGGATCCCAAAGACGGAAAAACCCTTAACTGATAGCCCTTTCCGCTCGCGTTTGACAAAAAGTACCCCGAGCCAGCATTTGCAAAGCCCCACCTTCCCCGGTCGACCTACAAAGCCGCCGCCACCGACGACCCCGACCTCTCGAGAGCAGCACCACGTCGGCGTCGTCGTCGTCGGTTGTGTGACAACGCAGGAATTAAATCAAACACAACGACGACGACGACGGACCAACCTCCGATTGTGGAGCACGAGAGCGCTGACCTGGCGACAATGACTGTACGGGGTCTCCGTGGCAGTCGGAGCCGCGGTACACGGCCTTCCACGTCGATCGGTAGCCGGGTAGGCGAGGGCCGTGTCAAGTGAAATGCGGGGCAGACGTCATATCGCCGTGGCTGCGCGACGCTATTTATATTTGGAAGTTTTGGAGGGCAGGGCTGGGACGCGAGAATGGGGCGGGCTCGATGTGGCATCGGTGCACGGATGGAAGGTGGGGGGTCTCGGACGTGGGATATGAGATGGCATTCTGATGGGGGTAGAAGGTTGGAATTTTGGGTTCTGATTGGGTTATTGGAGTTGGACAAAAACTGACGATGTATTTTTCAAACTGATTCGACTAGCATAATCAAAACCTGATGGATAAACGAGAACAAGGCATAGAGCAATAATTTAGACGTTCAAGCAAATATAATTCATTTAAACTGGTACGATGGTGTAAAGATGTTTTAAGACATTTAAAGCAAAACAAATGTGTAAAACATTCAAAAAGTCCCTCCCCAACCCTTCAACCAACCCAAATCTCACCATCAAACGACCTTGGCACTCGCCATTTAACCTTTACACATTTGCATTTCCCGATCTGCCCCCCTCTCTGCGCATCTATCCCCCATCGTTTTGTATACCCATACCTGCCCCG
>KB455561.1:169633-221418 GCA_000341325.1 Panagrellus redivivus | reverse complement strand
CTTTTGGATCCGGATCCCTCCTTAAGATCCGGGTCTTTTCTCCGGAGCTAACATCTCTGCTCAACATCGATCCATCTGCCGTAAACCGGCCAGAACCTCTCAAAGCCGCCTGCCAGACCGCAACTTTTCCGCCAGTCTAGCTAACTACACCTCGCCAAGATGGTTAAATCCCCATTCGACTGTATATTTCCATTCAATCGATCCAAGAAGCCAACTTCCGAACCCCAAAAATGCTACCCTTTGTTGAAGCTTTCCGGCGAAACACGTATCCGCCTCCGTGAACTGGCTTCACCCCTGGAAGCTTACAATCTCCAACGTGCCGATATCGATCAGACAATGAATTTGGTTCCATTTCAATACACTATTCGTGGACATTTTCGTGTCGATGAATTTGGATTGCACAGAAGGGCTCCCATCGGTAAAACTGCGCTGGTTGTCGACAGTAATACATTGTATACCGCTGAAACATTGGAAATCTGCAATATTACTTTCGACAATCCTATCTTTGGCCATCTGATATTAAACTCATCTCATTTGACCTTCACTTCATGCAACCTTGATCAACGCTTCCTTGATGCACTCAAACTTCGTCTAACTGGCACCTGTTTTAATTTAAAACTTCAATTCTGCAACTTACCAGAACCAAATACCCTAACAAAACTGGCGGAAGCCGTCCCGTCTGCTAATATGGTTTACATTCAATTGCGAAATTGCGAAAACTGGTATTCGATTGTGTTGAATGCTAACAAAACTTGGACATTTAAAGTTGAACTTCATGGAACTTTGGAAGACATTCTTCGTGACATTACAATTGAAGACTTCTGCAAACTGCTAAATACTGATTATTTTGGCACATTCACCCTGGAATTCCATATTCAGCCAGAAACTGCCACCTGGGAAGACACAGAAGCGGTTTTGGTTTCATATTTTGATGGTCATTTCCGTTCTACCGAGTTTGTTGGTGCGTTTTATGCCGGACTGAAGGTAATCGTGCAAAATGAAGAACATTTTTACACTTTGATCGAACAGAGCAATCGGCCTAAACGGCACAATGTTTCTGCGGCTAATAAGGGTTGTTTTGATCTTTGGATGTTGTGGCATGCTAATGATTGATTTGAGTTTTGTTTTTAAATGCTTAAATAAACTGCTTTTGAGAGTTTGGTAACAAATAACTCAAAGAAATACAAAATAAACGTTTTTGATTTAAAAAACTGTTGCTTAGTCGTTGTTTGGCGGGAAGTTGGCAGTGGTAGCCCTTTTTATGAAGGAGAAGCAATATCGTCAAAAGTTAAAGTTAGAAAAAAACGTGTGAAAACCAACATTCAAGCGCTAAAATTGCAAAAGTAAACTGCTACACGCGTCATTGGATGGTGGAAACAACAAATTTAATACAAACGCAATTATCCTTTGAAAGCAAAATAGCTTTTTATGGTCACGTGTTGGTTGCCATGTGGCTGGCGCTTTTCTGTTTTATGCATATTCATGTTGTGTAACATGAGCCAGCTTCATGGGTGGCTTATTTATACACCCTTTGAAACTTGATATTAAAAACTGCTGATTTGCCGTTTGTCATGCACAAACTTTTCCCTTTATAATGTCATTATCATAATTTAGTTAACTGCCGTAGTATTACTCGCTTCAACCCTCTGGCTTTCATCAAGACTACTTTTCTCACTGTTGCCCTTGATGTTTCGATAAATCGCGAGTGTCGGGAACGCCCGAATCCTGTACCGCTTTCCCGTGGCCGCCGGCATCGACCATTCCGTCCAAGGTAACTAAAACTAAGTTTCGTTCCGAGCCCTGTTCAAACAATTTACCTCATTAATATCCGCTCCATCGATACACGTCAAATTCTGCTCCAATTGGATGCCATCACAACTGTGTGATTCACTTCGGTGCAGGATCTTCCGAATCCGGGACAGACTCGTACTTTCGCCTTTATCAGTGCAAAAGGTTTTGCAATCATTCCAGTCCTCATCGGAGGGGATACATCCGTAGCAGGCGATGGCTTTGTTGACCTAGAATTTTAGGGTTGAAAACTGTTAATAGCTGATAATTAGTACATTTTCATTGATAGCAATGGCAAGCTTTACATGGTTCCGGGATACGGTGGCAGCAACAATAATGCCCAAAAGGGCGACGATAAGGTAGAACATTACAAAGGCCGATACGGCGATGATCAACGGCAATGGGTTGAATTTGGCTTAAAAAAACTGAAGTTTCTCAGGAATAGCCAATTTTGTGAACTCACATCTCCGTGCCGGCATATAAGCTATGTCAATCGCCTGTTTTTCCGTCATCATGTCCGTGATAGGCTCTGCTGAGCCACCAGAATACGTCCCCGTCATGCTTTTTTTGACTTTTGGTGTCGCTTTTCCCGATTTTTTGCAAATGCCAAAACTGCCCCGTTCTAGTGCATCCTCTAATGATGCAAATTTCATTACACATTACCCATGTTTGATTTTAGGCACCCCTCAAAAAGGTCCTTATCGAAAGAAATGCCAAACCACCTGATTCATGGTAACATTTTCCATCCAAAACCTTCCCATAATCAAGTTCTAATCGGCTTACGGTTGTCAATTGTCAAGACCAGGGCCAAAAAGTTCCTTTTCCACTATCTTTACCCATACTTTACCTTTACCTGACCAACTTTTATCACTACTCATCAACCTTTAGGTTACTGATACCGCACCGGATCGAGGCTGGGTAAAGTACGCCATGTCCTTCAGCCCGGGGCCGAGGTGAGCCAGCCATTGATTGATGCCACCGCCACCCACATATGCACTGTTTGAATAAAATGCAGTGACAGTCGGGCGGCTGCGCTGCTGTTGCTGCTGGCCCGTGATGATGGAACAAACTTTTCAATGGGGGTGATCGATGCGTTGTGACCCCGCGTGGAAAAAACGTTACTTTTAACCCCCAGTTGCTGTGCCACTTTGTCATGGTTGATAGTATCATCAGCAAAGTTCAACTTGGGTTCTTGTTTACATGATGTCAGATAACTTTTGCGTGGCCACGGGGTTTGAACGTGTTAGGTGCGTGGTTTCGGGGTTACTGGGCGGAATTTTCCGACTTCCATACATGTTCTGTGATAATGATAAAGGTTCAGAATGTTTTATTGTGAGTAATTTTGTTGAGTAAACTGTTTTCTCTGTTTATTTTTTTTGTATTTCTAACATTTTTGGCTTTTAAACTGTTTTCAATGATTGACAATTCAAATGTACACCCTCACAGTCCCAATTTTTTTAAAGATTGTAATAATTTCCAATCACCAAAACGCACCCACTCCCAATCACTTCCGTGCTCGCAACATTTTGTCTGCTTCCATGTTTCATGCAGCCTAAAAGTGCTCCGTTTCCTTCGAGGCCCCCGTTTCCCTCATTGATTTATCATTTCTCCCCCCGCAGCCCCCATTTTTTATTGTACTTTGTATTATAAACGCGAAAATAGGACTTTGCCCACCATTCTGTGCAACTTTTATAGTAATGACCGTCAACATGGCCCCAGAAGCGGTCGCAGCAGCGCCCGATGCCTCCAAATTGACCTATGTCCGTGGGCACTACTGCAACAAGCCGTATCCGGAGCCGAGTGCCTTCACAGATGCCCTCGTCAAGATGCAATATCTCATCATGGTGGCATGTGCCGTATTTGCTGAGTGGCTGAGGGTTTTGGGGTTGTTGAAGACGTACTTTCCGGAAGAACGGCCGGAAATGAAGGTATGATTTTGGAAACTGTCATTTGTTGTAGAAATGTTTTTCGTTAAACTGATCAACCAACCTTGTTTTTAGGACTTTGTCCCCCTCAAAAGCCACCAAGAAGCCGTCTACATCAACAGCATTTACCGAATCGCCTCAGATGTCGTGAATCGGCCCATCTCTGGCGTCCCATCCGCGACGACCACCCTCAAAGACCGCATTTCCGAGGATTTTGGATGGACTTACAAGTGGGTTTATCCTTTTTATGCTTAAAACTGTCCTATCGATTCTTTAAAGTACTTTATTGAGCAAATTTTCCTAATCGACAAAACCATACTTAAAAACATGTACAAAAATATCTGTCCAAAAATGTCGAACTTTTTCCCCTCTCCCTTACAAATGCTTGCCAATCTCGCTGTAGAAGGCCAAAACCAAGGCACTGCCCATGCCACGCAACACGTTGCTGCCGGCGCCCTTGAAGAAGGCCCGGAAGCCGCCCTCATCCAGGTAGACACGCTTCCAGCAATCCAGGGTGTTCTTGTACAGGACGTCTTCGCGGCCAGATTGCATCATCATGCGGCGTCGGACCGTGTCCCATGGGTAGCAGATGATGCCAGCGGACACGACGCAGCCCTGACCGATGACCCAGGCCGCCAGGAAGGGCAGCTTCTTCTTGTCCTCGACGACGTACTCGGTGGCTGTGTCGAAGAAGCCGAAATAGGCGCCACTGAAAAAAACATATAAATATGGGTTCTTTTTGAAAACTGGCCAAATTGAACGTTTTTTGAAAAGGGGCGGAGCCAACATTTTAGGGGCGTGGCCAAAAGGGGCGTGGTCAAAAATGGGCATGGTTTAAAAACTGGCTGGAAAAATCTTACCGATAGACGATGATGCCCTGAACGCTGGAGTTGAATCCACGATACAGGCCACGGATACCGTCAGACTTGGCGATGGTCGTGATGCAGTGAATGAAGCCACGGAATTCACGAGTAGCGCCCTTACCGACATCGGTGGCCAGGCGGGTACGGGCAAAATCGAGGGGATAGATGACGCACAGACTGGTGGCACCGGCCGCGCCACCTGAAGCGAGATTACCGGCGAAGAAGCGCCAGAATTGGGTGTGCTTGTCGACGTCCTGCAAATGTTTGGTTCATAAAACTGACAAGCAAACTGGAGCTTTAGTTGTTTGGAACTAGACTAACCTTTAAAAACGCAAGCTTATAAGTATCCTTGAAGGCAAAGTTGAGCGCTTGTTGCGGGAAGATTCGGACGACATTGATCCAATTGCCGCGCCAAAACGTCAATGGCCCCTGTTCCTTGAAGACTCGCACAAAGCAATCCGCGATACCCTTGTACCGCTGATCCACGGCAATAGTCTTCTGGGCATGTTGCAATTGCAGGAGCAGCTTGACACGATCAATCGGTGCCGTCACAGTACGGCCAAGAGCGGCAGAGGCGCCTCCGGCAAAGAAATCCTGGGCGAATTTAAGGGTCGGCGATTTGGAGGTCGATGGATCGTGGGGCACCATGGGTTCCAATGTGAGTGTCGGAGATAGTTCTTCCGTTTCATTGGGGATCGGGTGCTTTGCGTCGGTAGCCATTTTTAGATCGGGAATTCGGTTGAAACTGGCAGTGATTTAGGGGGACCCGTCGGAGATGAAGTGTGCAAATTGTACAATATGGCAAGTTTTGATGAGGATAGAAGCTGGTTCTTTCCTGAAAGAAGGGTACGAAATTTGTATTTTTGTTGTTTGGAGAATTGGGGGAGACACGAGGCGAGACGAAAGGGTAAACAACGGGAAAAAAGGGGGTCCAAAGGGCTAGGAAGGGCAAAGATTGGGGTTTGTGAGCATTTAAACTGGGTTGTTCTGCTAAATTCAGGCACTTTAGAGAGTTTGGAAACGTTAAAACTGTTCAACACTGTAAGAAGTGCCAAAAACGTCGGTTAATTTTATCATTTTTACGAAAACTGCTATCCTGACGCTATAAGTTGAACGAAAATCGCTATCAAAAAGTTGCCAAAAGCCACCTATCCATCCAAAAAGCATCAATCGACAACCTCTGTCCAGTAAAAGAAACCTTCCCCATCCGTATGACCCTGTTTATATATACCCCAACCGATTACCCGTCCTCGAGGAGTTGCTGGCCACGTTTATTGACGGCGGCCGGCCCGACACAACACACGCGCCAATCTTGATCATCCACCTTTGGAGGGCTCTGTCTCCCCTTGGAAAGCCATCGGTCGGGTTCCCCGCCTCTCCTACGGCGGTGATCCGAAGAAGCACCAGAGTACTGTGACCGTCGACTTCGAGTGTTCTTTGGCAGAGTTCGAGACAATCGAAGCCCAGCCCTCTGCGATAGTCGGCAATGCGCACGCGGTCGTCGGGGTCCGTGTTTCGCGTTCTTTGGTGCCTGTGCTTCTTGGACTAAGCAGCTGGGGGCCGGAGGGGGCTGGCCAATGTCGAACGCGATCGGACCTGTTATCCAACCCTAACCAAAACAACTGAGCCCCGAGCATGGTGCATCTTTTATATGTACAACCAAACGGCCCCTGGCGACCAGGAGAGAGACATCAGCAAGCACGGAAAGGACGACGACTAGGAGGTAATAGTAGTCCGCGGGGTCTCTGCACGGACACCGACTTCGAGATGATCAATCTGTGAGCGAGCCCTGATGGCGTGGACGGACTGAGAAGTGCGCCTATCGGTGAAAACATGCCTGCGGCTTGCTAGGGGTAGAGCGGTTCGACCAAAAATTAGAGAACAACGGAAAACAAAACAAAAAAAAGCAGCATGTGAGTGAGTGATTAAAGGGGGCAACACGTGGTTTCGGTTGATATCGAGTTGGGTTATATTGGGACTTTATTGGTGATACTTTTGGGTAAGATAAACATTGTTTGTTAAACTGACTCTAACGCATCCCAGGTTTCGACCTTTTCTCAAATTTGAGCAAAATACCCCTTAAGAAACATTTGCCCCTCACATTTGAGAATCCCCCTCAAATTTAGAGCCAATCCTTTTGTAAAAACTGTTAATGTTCCTCGACTTTACAGATACACAAACACATTCACCGATGTGATCAATGTCGGCTCATACAACTATCTCGGCTTTGCCCACGCTGAAGGCCCCTGCTCTGACCGTGCCGCGGCATTTGTTGATCAATATGGGCTAGGAACTGGGTTTAGTCGGAATTCTTTTCGTAAGTTTTTTTCGTAAATTTAAACTGGAAAAAAAGGGTTCCTCTTTTTCCAGCCAATTTCGATGCCCAACGCACCCTCGAAGCCACGGTCGCCCGTTTTCTCGGCACTGAGGATGCCGTCGTCTGTCCGATGGGTTTCGGCACCAATGTTATGAATCTCCCGGCCATTATCAACGAAAACACGCTGGTTTTGTCGGATAAGCTTAATCATGCGAGTTTGGTCCTTGGGCTTCGGATGAGCAAAGCTAAAGTTGCTGTTTTCGAGCATAATGGTAAACTGCGGCACGCCTTTAGGATACTAATTTCAACATTTCAGACGCAAAATCCTGCGAAAAGGTCCTCCTCAAAGCCTTTGCCGATTTCAAAGCCGCCAAAGGCCGCCCACCTGCCAAAGTACTGATCGTCGTCGAAGGCATCTACTCCATGGAAGGCACAATTCTCGATTTGCCATCGTTCATCGAGGTCAAAAAGCGCTACAAAGCCTATCTCTACATCGATGAGGCCCATTCCATCGGCGCCCTCGGCCCGAACGGTCGTGGGGTCATCGACTATTGGGGGGTCGATTCCAGTGAAGTAGATATTCTCATGGGAACGCTGACAAAGAGTTTTGCGAGCGCCGGAGGCTATATTGCTGGATCAAAAGCAGGTTTTTCTCACTTTTTGCAACTTTTTTCCATCCAATGGGGTTCCCTTTTCGGCTGTCAGCGTCGCTTGGGGGTATAGCTCAGGGGTAGAGCGCTCGCTTAGCATGCGAGAGGGCTGGGGTTCGATTCCCCATACCTCCAGATTAACATTTTTTTTATTTTTTCTAAATATTAATTTTATTTTTTGCAGGCACTCATCAACCATCTCCGCCACAACTCTGCCGTCACCGTCTACGGATCCCCCATGAGCCCAGTACTCATCGGACAGTTCCTCGAATCCGCAAAGATCATCGCCGGCGAGGACGGCACCACCATTGGCAAAGACAAAATCGCCAAACTCCACCGTAATGCGCGGTACTTCCGAAAACGCGTCCATCAACTCGGTTTTCTCGTTTACGGCCAGGAGGATAGCCCTGTCATCCCGATCATGACATTCTACACGACGAAGGTCGTCGCCGCCGGCCGCGAAGCCCTGGCCAAAGGCATCGGCATGATCTCGGTCGGCTATCCCGCGACGGCCCTAACTCGAGCTCGGGCAAGGATCTGCATGTCAGCCGACCACACAAAAGATCAATTGGACGTTGTTTTGGCGAGTCTCGACGAGATCGGTGACCAAATGAGGTTCAAATACGGGAAGAATCCCTATCCTGACGGGTACGTTGTCGAATATTAGCATCGCCTCAGGGAAGTCTTGTTCATTTTTCATTTTGCCAGTGATTGTATTCAGGTTGACATTCCTTTATTGTTGTTACAGTTTGACAGTCAAATTTTGGGGTATACTTTGTGGATTTTCGTATTTAATTACTCGTAAAGCATGTTTCCAAATAACGGTGAAAGACAATAAAGTTGGTTCAAATGGGTTAAAACTGTGCGGTTGACATTAAAGAATCCTTTGATGATTAAAACTGTAGATTACACTGATGCTAATTGAAAAAGTCATCATCACTATCAGCAGTTGTTGCCTGTGGCAGTTTCAGCTTTGAAAGAAGGTCATTCGCCTTTGCGGGTGGTGGCTTCACTGGGGGTGCTGTTGTGGAAACGGGTGCCTTTGACGGTGGCGATGTCACATTAGTTTTAGATTTCGGTCCGAAGACAAGCTCAGTCGCATCGCTATCCGATGAATCCGTCGAAACTTCAATTTTTTTCGGTTTCAGCAATTCGAGCAATGTGTTGTAGGATGACGCTGGCTTCGGTTTTTCGGGGACAGCATCGTCGGAATCGCTGCTGGATGGGTTTGGTTGTGGTTTTAGAACTGGCGAGGCCTTCGGAGCCACGTTTGAAGCCCCTGGAAGCACAAACGACCGACTCGGAGCAATCGTTGGTTGTGTCGGTTCCGGCGATTTCGGTTTTTCTTGTGGCACCGGCTTTGGCGGCGGTGGCTGTTGCTGTCGTACCGGTGCCGATGCCGCTGGTGCTTCATGTGCTTTCACTTCTGATGGAATTAAATCTGCGTTATATTCATGTTTTCTGTTAATCAACTCTTCCACGGCACTCGGAGGCTGCTCTTTCAACCAATCCGGCATAGCCACCGCATCTGGAACCTGAGAAGGTATCCTCGTCGAAGTCTCCTTCCATCGCTCGCGTCCATACGCTTCATCCAGAATCTCCCTTGTTCTACGCTCAATATTCAAATCCAAATTCAATATCTTTGCTCGCAATTCAGCCAAAGATGGGATATCAGCCCGTTCAGCTGGACCGTAATAGCTTTTTACATTTCGGAGATCAGCACGGAGGTCTGGGGCGACTTTTCTGGAAATTATAAACTGCGATTCTATTGAACGGAATGCTAAACGTTACCTAAAGTATTCCGTCGTCGGCATCGACAATCGAAAATCCTTTAACTCATCCAAATGCTTCCGAATCTGTGCCAATCGTTCCCGAACATTCGGAAGATCCGTCTCCAAGTAAACGGTGCTCATCGGAACTGGCTCAGAAACCGGAAGCAGTTCCACCGATCGATAATTCTGATTAGAAGCATTGTTAAGTACGGATACAGCTTCAGGTGGGCCACGATTCCAGAAGTATTGACTCGTTTCCAGACGGGAGACGATGGGTGTTCGTGGTGGGGGATATGTAGGGACTGGCGCAGTGTAGTCGTATATTTGGCCCGGGAGACGATATTGTTGCTTCTGTAAAGAAAAACTGAATAGCTTAGACTCAAATTTGGACATTCATACCATTGAACGGCTCCCATAACCCCATTGGGGATACTTTTGCTTTAGAAAATCCAAATAGTTGTCCTGAAAATCGATGTTTTTGTTTATATAAACTGTTCTCCCGAAAGAAGACGACAAACCCGCGTTTTCTGTAGCTCAACCAACTTATCACCATCACTCTGCTTCAAGTCCGACACATGTTCACGACTTTGGGACCGATGAACGGATGCACTTTTCACGCGGTGGCCGACATTGTGACTACTTCGTGATCGGCGGGGTCGACTGTGGGTACGGCGGCGATCTGATGACATTTTAATAAACTGTCCTTTAATGCAGCTAGTTCCAATTACAATAAACTAGCATAGAAAACACCAGTCAATACCCACAAATACAAACTTGCATCAAGCAAGTGAGCTATGCGAAATGCCACCATTGAAAGGACAGAAAGGGAAAGTGCTTTCAATTGGCAACGGAGGTTTGGTCGGCATGCATGGGATTTTGGTAGCCATGGTTACGAGTGGGGCTTCTGGGCAGTTTTGGGCATGTTGGGTGGACTGCCTGCGGGTTGCGCAAGACATTGGGGGTTTTGACTTTTAAACTGTAACTTTTAAATGCATTAGGTCAACTAAATGTCATTTTTATTAACGCAAAAAATATCTTTCCTTTATTACAATCTCGACATTGACTAGCACCTCTTATAATGGCAGTACATGACAAACTTCCATCTAAACAATAATCGCATATTAAACTGCGCAGTATGCCAGAATACAAAAGGAATTGAAAGTTCGTTAAAGCAAAATTTGCATAAATGATAAAATTCTTCTTTTTCGATAATCGATAATCGCAATTAAATAAAATTTCTTCTTCGAATGAAAATTAAAGGCGTGTCGGAGTCGCTCGGGGGTTTTCGATGCTGAAGGTCTGGTTCCTCGAAACTTCTTCGCCCTTGACTTGGCGCTCCTGGGTCACCTTCGTCACGTGGAAGAAGGCGCCCGGTTCGGCGCCTGCAGGCCGTACGACGAGATCGGCCGTGCTACGGGCTTCACCGGCGGAGTTTTCGGCGAGGCAGGTGAACTGGCCGGAATCGACGAGTTGGACCTTTTCGATGATCATGGAGTGATGGCCGGCGCCTTCCTGGAAATTGTGGGGGTTATAAACTGTCAAGCGGTCGAGCTGTTGAAAACTGCAGTTAAAGATATTTGAACGCTTACATCAACAAGTTGAACTTCAGGGCAACTCGGAATCACAATACCATCCCGAAGCCAAGTAACTTTCGGAGCGGGGTCGCCGGTGACACGGACCGTCCAACGGAGGCGTTCGCCTTCGACGATTTCCTCGGAGATGAGACGTTTAATGAAGTCGGGCGCGACTGTTTTGGCTGAAAAACTGTTAATTTCTCGCCATTCTCCCAAACAATGCCTCAACTCACCCCGAACAACAAGCTGCGCCGAGCTGGTAGCAACCCCTGAGGCGTTCTTCGCCGAACACATGTACTTGCCGCTATCCGGCAAGTCCGTGCTGGGGAAAGTTAAGCTAATCCGGCCTCCAATGTTGGAGAATTCCAAATGCGGATGCGTCTGTTTCGTAATCGTAACCCCATCCTTCGTCCAAATAATCTCCGGGGCGGGTGCTCCGGTCACGACGCCTTCGAATTTCGCGGATTCGCCGACCGTCGTCACACTGGAGACCAGCGTTTGGACAAAATGCGGCGGCGTTCCACCGATATTCGTCGAACTTTCATAGGTGCCATATTGCTGGTTAGTGATCTGATTCTGGATTTGACGCTGGCGTTCCTGCGTGTAGCCACCACTCTCATGGAGTTGCGTCGTCTGGATGCTGTGGGTTTCTGGAACGTGGACACGCTTCGCTGGCGGGGGCGTGACTCGCGTCGATGGGGCGTGTTTTTGCGGAATCTGAGATTTCGGTGCGACGACTTCATTGTAATCGATCTCGCCGAAAGATTCCGAAACGGTTTTATGTTTCGGGGTGACGATCTCATTGTAATCCACAGCGCCGAAAGTTTCATAAACGCGTTGATGCTCGATAGTGTGCGGCTTGCGAGGCTTTGTCGTCGGCTGAGGGATCAGAGATCTGGGACGAACATGGATAACTGTGTTGGTGACGGCCTTTCCTTTGATATTTTCGGCTTCCATACGGTAGTAGCCAGCATTTTCAAGCTTCGCTGGGCTTAGGACAATCGAATAGGTGTCGCCAATGTTGATGAATTCAGCGAACTGCCAGTTACTCTTGATAGGAGCATCATTGAAGTACCAATGGACCTTCGGGCGGGGATTCGCGACAAGCAGACATTCAATCTGTGACTTCTCTCCCTCATTGATGGTGTATTCGCTCTGGAAGGGGCGTACGAAATCCGGGGCATTGGCAATGCTGCTAAAGCCGACTTCAGTGGCGTCTTGTTGGTGGAATTCTTCAATGTTAGTAGTAATCTTGTGCTGAGGGACTGGTGGTGGCGTCGGCGTGCCAGCAGTGTAGGCGCCATCTGACCAGAATCCTTCAGATTGGATCATAGTGACGCTTCGTTGCTGGATTCCGTGTCGAGGGGCATTGTCAACCGGAGACACGATGAGGGTAGCTCCACTGCGAGCGATGCCGGATTCGTTGATGGCTTCAACGGTGTAAAGGCCAGTGTTGACTGCAGACGCGTTTTCGATGGACAACTTCGACCAGCCATTGGATTCTTCTTCGATTTTTACAGTCTTGGAAAGCGTTACAGGGGCTTCCTTAAACTTCCATGTGACTTTCGGTGGTGGGGATCCGATAGTCCGGACTTGGAACACTGCAGTCTCGCCTTCAGTGATCGTCTGATTGACCAAACTTGGCGAAAACGCGGGGGCTTCTGGGATCGGCGTCTTTGGCTTCGGGGCCGTCGGTGGTGGGACCTTTCTCGGAGAAACGTGAATCTTGGCGAAGTTTGTCGTTTCGCCGACTTCATTCTTCGCAGAAACCTTGTACAATCCGGTATCGGTCGGCTGGGCGGAGTTGATGACGAGCGAAACATTATCACCCCTGAACTCGAGCTTAATGCGCTCATCTTCCTGGATCAGCGTCTCCTCCTTGTACCAGGTGACCTTCGGTTCCGGAACTGCCACGACAACGGTGTCCAATCGAGCCGTCTCGCCCTCAGTGACGGTGACATTGTTAAGTTGCTTCACGAAACGGGGTTTGGCTTCATCCAACTGTCCGCCAAGAACGGATTTCGACTTCACAGTCAATCGAGCCGAAGATTCAGCAGATCCAAGCGGATTCTCAACACGAAGTGTGTAAACGGCAGAATCTTCAATGAAAGTCTCCTCAATGGACAAAGTAGCTACACCATTAATGAACTTCTGGCGATAATCAACATTGGACTTGATATCAATGCCATCCTTGGTCCACTTGACCTTCGGCTCAGGTTCGGCTTCAACACGGGCAGCAAACTCGAAGCGAGCACCCTCATCGACAACGGCATCATGAAGTTCAGTCACGAGGCGGGGAGCGCTTTGACGAAGCTGTTGCGAGTCGTGTTGATGATAGGTTTCAGTTGTTTTGGTGGTAGTGTTGTCGTAAGTCTTGGCGGGTTGTTGAGGGGCGTCTTGACGGAACTTTTGCAGATCTTGCTGTTGGTAGGATTCAACGGTTCTGGTGGATGCAGCATCGTGTTGAACGGGTACTTGTGGAGACTGACGGTATTGTTGCTGTTGCTGAAAAGATTCAACCGTTTTAGTCGACGCAGCATCGAAATGCTGGGGCACTTGTGGAGGAGCGTTTTGAAGAAGCTGCTGAGAATCATGGTGGGCGAAAGTTTCGATCGTCTTGGTAGAAGTATTGTCGTAAACCTGGGCGGGTCGTGGAGAAGCGTCTTGGCGGAACTGTTGGGAATCTTGCTGCTGATAGGATTCAACGGTTCTGGTGGATGCAGCATCGTGATGCACAGGCACCTGTGGAGACTGACGGTATTGTTGCTGTTGCTGATAAGATTCAACCGTTTTAGTCGAGGTGGCATCATAATGCTGGGGAATCTGTGGAGAAGCGTCTTGACGGTACTGTTGCGATTGCTGGTAGGATTCAACGGTCTTGGTAGACGCAGCATCGAAAACTTCAGGAATCTGTCGCGGAGCGCTCTGCCGAAGCTGATGCGAATCGTGCTGATGGAAGGTTTCGACTGTTTGGGTGGTCGTAACCTTAGTTTGGACAGCCTTCAGCCGGTTTTCAATGTCGCGCTGGGTTCGGTTCGCGCGTTCGATGTTGAGGAGCGATTCTTCGTCTGAAATTTATCTTATTGACTATATGCTTAAACTGTATGGGAGTCTGACTTTGCTTCTCAGTAACAGTTTTCGCACGCTTCTCCGGCTCAGGTTGAGGTACAGGCGATTGCTGGATGTTGAAACGCGATTGTAAGCCTGAAATTTATTGTTAAAAACTGGACATCACGATAAATGATTCATATAATTACTTTGTTGCTCAGTAATCGTCTTATGAGTCTTATCGGCACGACGTGGTGGTTCTGGCGCACGGTCAATATTGACCCTTTGAATTTCGCCTGTAATTTGGATATTAAACTGCTGTCTTTTGTCTGTAAGTATTCTGTTACTTTGCTGTTCGGTAATGGTCTTGTGAGTCGGCTCCAAACGGGGTTCAGGAGTACGGTCAATGTTGACGCGTTGGATTTCGCCTAAATTTGTAAAATTAAAACTGGTGTTTTCGGTATGTGAATGTTACTTTGCTGCTCCGTTACACTCTTATAGGTCTGATCGTAACGGGGTTGCGGTTGTGGGGCACGTTCAATGTTGACGCGTTGGATTTCGCCTAAAAAGTTGTGTTTCAAAACTGTTTTTTTTTCTTGGTATTTTAAAACTGTCGAATAAACTTACTTTGCTGTTCAGTTACGGTATTACGGCTCTCATCATAACGAGGTGAAGGCTGTGGTTCCGGAGCACGCTCATGGTTGATGCGTTGGATTTCGCCTAAAAGTTGTGTTTTAAAACTGTTTCTTATTCAATTAATTTACTTTGTTGTTCCGTAATAGTCTTATGAGTCGGTTCCGGTCGTGGTTCTGGCGTATGCGAAATGTTCACGCGTTGGATTTCGGCTTAAATTTGTCAATTAAAACTGTATTTATGTATTGGGGAGATTACTTTGTTGTTCCGTTACAGTCTGACGGCTGTTATCGAAACGAGGTATAGGTTGTGATTCCGGGGCACGTTCAACGTTTACACGTCGGATTTCGCCTGAAATTTGTCACTTAAAAAAAACTGCAAACCATCGATGGACTTACTTTGTTGTTCTGTGATGCTTTTATGGGTTTCACGCTTTTCGGCTTCGCGTTGCTGTTGGGCGGCACGTTGAATGTTTAGACGTGTTTGTTCGTCTGAAATTTGTCAATTTAAACTGCTAATGTTACGCGATCGCGAATTACTTTGTTTTTCGGTCACAATCCTGTGTGCCTGATCCAACTTTTGCTGTTGAACTGGAAGTTCTTGCAACTTTTCTTCAGCCCGTTCGTGAACATCAACCCTTTCTTCGACGGTGACGGCCTTATCAGCGCGTTCTTCGAGGGTTCTGATGACTTCGAAGGTGTCAACTTGCCACATTTGGACTTCTTCGATAGTTTTCGTGGCAGTTCGAGTTTCAACGACGGCACGTTCCCAGTTTTGCCATTTTTGACGAACTTCCTCCAAAACTTCCTGGTGCCGAACAACGTTGTTTCGGACGGAATCCACAGCAGCGTCGCAGTTCAGATGGACATCATGGGCGGCTAGGGTCTTTGCGTCATGAATAAACTGATTAGCTTGTTCGCGTTCCTGGTTCAGGGTGTCACTGACCATCGTGATGACATGGGACATTTGTTCAGAGACGGCGCGATTCGAGAAGTCACGGTTAGAATCAAACAGGTTGGACAACGTCTGGAAAGACGAATCCAACTCTTGGCTGAATCGCTGAACCTGTTGGAAGTTGTGGCCCAACTGCGATCGGGCATCGAGAGTCTGCTTCAGGTTTTCGTAGCGTTGCTCAAATTCTGCCAATTGGCGTCGGTCTTCGGTCGAAAGCTCGTGGGCGCGGTTCAGAAGCGTGTTGACTTCTTGCTCTTTGTTCTAAAAACTGTTCTTCTTCACGCGCAAGAAACAACAACGATAAAACAGACCACAACTTCTTGAATAAATTGCCGATGCGAAGTCACAAACTCGGTGCTGCTTCGAACATCATGACCAACATTGCCACTGGATGCCAAAAACGGCTCCGCGACATCCTTCATCCAGGTAGTCAAGTTCGTAATTTGCGTTTTCAGGATCTTATTACCGGTTTGGATGCGGTTACGGGCTAATTTTTCAATCTGGCTCAGACGTCCGGTCAATTGGACGAGTTTATCCGACACTTGGATGCTGCGTCGAACTGCCAGAATCTGCTGGCCCTCATCGATAACGGCACTTGTCTTTTGTTTAGCCAGAGGTGCCAATTCACCAGCGATGGCAGCGGATGCATTGGAAAGGTCTTGTTCCATCTTGTCGAGTTGGGAGAGGATCTGAAAACTGGTTCCATAGGACTTTTGTTTTTTTTTAAACTGCAAATTCGAATTCCGCGTACCGTATCCGCATTGCTCAAAAATGTCTTAATCCGGTTACTGAGCTGACTACGCTCCTCCAAGCTTTTCAAGAAGGTGGAAACAGCATTCTGAAGTTCACGGCCACGCACGACAAGAACTTCGCTGTTTTGAGCTTCAGCTTGGGCAATCAGGGTTCCCAGATATTCAAACTGTTGACGCCCCTCCGCTGTCAGCCGGTTCAACGTATCTTGATCGGTTTGACCATGGGCAATGTCGGAATGTGCGTGTCGGAGCCAAGTTTCAACGGAATTCAGCTGATCGGCGAGTTTGGCATCGATTCGAGGGCTCGGTGCCGATGCTTGCGACGGTGCCTGTTGGAGTTGCACGCTTCCGAGACGCTCTTTCTCGTCGTTCCACACTGTTTCAATGGTTTCCCACTCTTGGGAGAGTCTAAACTGGGATGTTTTTGCACATCTTTAAAGTTTTCAAACACTCACTTCAGAAGGATATGCTCAATAGCCAAACAGGCATTAGCAGTTTCCGCCGGACGCTCAGCATTGTCTGCGAGACTACCGAGAACGCGAACCTGCCTGATGATAGATGCTCCGAGATCAACAGTGAATGCGGTAATGTCCAGCAGGTCTGAAAAAAATCGATTCGTGAATTTTTTGCAATGATATCGCAGTGCAATGGCACGTCTTTGCAACGCCTTTGACCAACTGCATCGTTTGTGTAGTAGTGTAGGGCGCTGATTTTGTGCGCCCGCACACTCTACTCGCTTGGGTTCGAGCCCGCTAGCGAACAAAAACATTTTAGCAGAGCGCTGACGACATTATAGTTCAACTGAACTGCAACCTTGTTGAATTTGAGTATTGTCTTTCGCTCCTATCTGAGCTCTGCTTTTTTTAAACTGTTGGCTGTGTTAGTAAACAGACTTACGATTGAATCCAGCCTGTGCGTTGGCAATAGCTTGAGGATCTCCGCTAGCCGCCGCAGCCCTTAACAAATTATGGATACTTCCAATGGCTTGTGCGTGCTTATTGGCATGATCATAGAATCGAAGCGTATCTTCCAAGATGTAACCCCTCAAATCGAGCTGACGATTCAGTTCCCGCCAGGCTACACCCAGCGATTCCGCCATAGCCTCATAAACGACGACGCCGTCCTCGGTCTTTTGTTCGGTTACCAGTTTGTCGGCACCGGCGAGAAGTTGTTCGACTTGGTCTTGTTTGGACTAAAAAATAGCATCATAAACTGGCTAAATGTCGTCAGGTATAAACAATACCCTCAATTTGGTGATTAGATCACGATGTCCATAGAGCAAGCGTCCAGCCGACTCGGTATCATTGCCAAAATCCAACAAACGGGGGTGCATTTCATCGATTCGCAGCTCCAAATAGCCCAAGGATTTCAGCATGGCAATGACGATGGTGGTGTCCCGACCGGAGCGAACCCCGATCAACGACATCGTCGTCGTTGACGGCTTCGCGTCAGGCGACGACACGACATCAGCGTTGGGGGCCATTCCCTAAGTGCTGGAAATGGGGGTTACTGTGGTTAGATGAAGAATTGGCACCGTGGAAATGTTTTAGGGCATGAAAACTGGTTGGGAAAACACGTATTACTGAAGGGGGTTTAACGAAGTTTCAGAAATGGGTAATTTTATGGTAAGTAAAGCACACAGCAGATATCTTTGAAACCGAACTTCGTTCTAATACACAAAAATAACGTTAAATTTCGTATTAACAAACAATGCGAAAGGTCGATAAGGAGTGTAAGATTAGTGTAAAAAACTGATACAACGTTATCTCCGGCGATGTAACCTGGCATCATCTACTTCAAGTATAAACAATGAACCATCAAAGCGATTCAAGAAAGCGAAAAGGCCAATCTTGAAAGCATCATGCCAAAAAACAACAAAACTGTTCGCATCTTTGTAAGCGTGCTGCTCAAACTTGCCAGCGGCCACCCAGAGATCAAACAGGGAGTGGCTTAAATGCCGCTAAAAGGGCACTTATGACGTTTGGAAATTGTGAAAACTGGTCACGTGTGAACATTGAAGAATTATAGGTTATCAAAACCAAAAAATCATTAATTGTAAACTGCTTTATCCACCCCAAAATAATGCAATGTTAAAACACCAAAACAATCATAGCCATTAACAAAACTGGAACGGATACATTTCAAGTTTGATAAAATTCCATCCACGTTGCCCGATAACAACCCCCCAAAATCAATGCCCACCGCTGCCACCACATCGATGGCAAACCCCACGAAACTGCCCTCATAGCGCCTCAAGGCAAACAATCGTATAAATCCGAAACAAATATACGCACAAACATCTCGTTCATCGGCGGCAACGGCGGCGGTGGAGGTGATCAGGAGTGGGAGGACAGCGCCTGCAGGCATTTCCAGTCGTTTCGTTTTCAAAGCTACTTTTTGTGCCGCCTGTATCGCCTATCGAGCCGGGCCAGCTATCCAAGCTCTAGGGCTCGCCTAGCCTAGCTATATCCACTCTAAGCTTGCTCGTAAGCGTGTCCCGTTCCCCCTTTTCGCCTGGTTGTTAGCCGGTGCCGCCATCGTCGACGGCTGTCGCGGCGTCGATGTTACACCTCCGCAGGGGGCACGGGTCGAGATATCCCGCTATCCGTTCGATAGGCAACAGCCACCCCCGTTCGGCCGTTGCCTCGAGGGGCAATGTTGCGGCGGGCTGCGGTCGGCATCGAAACACAATTTAATGGATTTTGGGGGATCTGATTAAAGTGTCAGATCAACAACTTCAAAATGGTGTCAAAACTGATTTCACCGAGTCTTCTTTTTAAATCCTGTATTCTCTACAATGATACACTTTAGAAATTCAAATGTCTTCCAACTAAAACGAGTTGAGAGGCTGTCTAGTGGTGGCCGGAGACGTCAACCTGACCGGGCTTGCGGAGAGGATCGTACTTGGCGAAGTACTCTTTGTCCTGGACCTTCTGGCGGATGCCGTACCAGTGCTCGACTTCGTGGTGGTGGGCATCGATCTTACCCTGGGAGTAGAGGACCTTGTGGTGGGGCTTGACTGAAATCATATCAATATTGAAAAACTGTTTAGCCAGGTACAAAGAAGAAATAAAACTTACTTGGCAACAAGAATTTGTAAGCACCGTACAAGATGAAGCCAGAGTACACGTAGTACCGGAGAACGGGCAGGTACTTCCACATGTGGCGCCATGAGGTCATGCGAACCTAAAACTTTCACCATAGCATACAAAACTGGAACGCCAAAGGTATTAGGCTAAAACAAGACGAACCCATTCACCAGCGGTCCAAGGACGAGCAGGCATGCGGGGATGGAGCTGGGATTCCGGAACGGGCGCATTAGGAGAAGCCAGAACGACGGCAGCGCCGCGAACGGTTTCGGCGGTCCACTTGGTCGCTTCCCAAACCTTGCTGACAACCATGGCTGTAATTGTGGACGATTAGACGTGAAAAAGTTTTCAACGCGCACGTATCAATTACGCGGATATATAAATCACAACATCATCGTTTTCGCCGCCGTTTTCAACTAAACTGATGATTGAACTGCTTGAACGGGGCAAACCAAAGCTAGTTTCAACTTTTTACATCCGTACAGTTTCAAGGGACGGAAAAATGGAACGAAATATATAAAAAAAACGCAGCAACGGTGTGTTCAACGTTTTGTCGAAAGAAGCCATCAATTTCCGATAGAAATGTCCATAATCAGACGGATGACTCCCTCGCAAAAGATTGCCAGTGTTGTCAGGATCCATTTAACATTAAAAACGGTACGTGAATTATCGATTGAATTCGAGAAAATCACGTACAAAAATCAACCCCACCCGAAACACGCACCAACCCAGACGAACGAAAACTTGCACAGCCCAAGGCTTTCCCGGCGGGACCAACTCTGACGTCGTGAGCGTCGCAGTGATGTAGGATGTGTTTTACGTTTTAACAAAAATGTCCGCAAAATCACGGTATTTTGTTCTAGTTTTTTGCCAATAGCAAGGAATAAGCGATAGAAACATTTTCAATCAGAAGAAATGTGAAAAAAACTGAAAAAACCTTTTGTATTTGTTTTTGAAAGTTTTGCTGACTAATGTGGATGAATTGGCATGGATCTCTTAAAACTGTAGATCTTCAGTTATTGGCATTTTAAATGAGGTTTCAAATCCTTTAGAAATTTGAAATTCCAAATACGATTTTTCAATTAAAAGACAGAAAAGTACGGTAATGTTTGACATGCGGATGTACCAGTTTGCCATTTCATGAAATTTGAAGTAAACTGAAAATTTTTTCGACCTTGCGTCAATTAAGTAGATAACACAATCAAACAGCAATGAACGAAACTTACTTTAAAGCATATTTTGTTCCCCTTCAGAAGCAGTGATACCATTTATCAGTACAATTTTTATATGCTTAAAACTGTTCGACCTGCGATAAGCCACTTTGTTTTACGAAAATTTTTATTTTGCCAAAACTGCACGGTAGAAGTAAATAAGTCAGATCAACTTACAACATACTTCCTATATCAAATTCCAATCAAACTTCTTGCAACTTTTATAAAACTGTTTAACTTCGGTCATTATGCAATTGAATGAAAAACCCCAATTAGCTTATAGGTTATAAGCGCATTAGCGCGACCTCCGGGCAGACTGAGCGCTTCCGATTGACTGATCGCCCATAAAAAGATAGGCTGCCTCAAAAAAGAGGATGGAAGCATTCCTGGAGACGGCTACCCTTAAGCTAAACCAGAAGCCAAAAAGGCGGAGGACGCTGACTTCGGTAACCTTTGCTTGATCTTTTTTTTGAGTTTGATGGACCTTAGGTCGGGTAGGGTCCATTACCGGCTTTCCTGTATCATTATTTTGTTTCAGTTAAACTGTATCTTCTGCGCTCTTTATATAAATCAGTTTTGAACCAATCACATTGACCATTTTCATGAAAACTGCTGAATCAGTTTTGACACCTCTGTATCCGAACCCAAGTACCTAGACCACTGTGACCACTTTCAAGTAGCTTTACACCGATGCTTTGACCATTACAGCTACTGCAAAGCTAGCGTGTACTTTGACATGTCCCGACTCAACCATCGTTCAAAGAATCTTTCGCCTCTGGTTCATTTTTTTTCGCACCTTGGCTGTCCTTTGACATTAAGCTAACAAGCATCATTGCCGAACGGGGCTAGAGGTCGCGCAATCGCGGACAACATAGCCTATTTTTAAAGACAACGTCTAGTTAGTGGGGGCTCCCTCTTTGCAACAAACAGCTACACGACATAAATCGAGTTCCGATTAATTCGGGCATGAAGCCAGGCAGCTAGCAAAACCGAAACCAATCCGCGACAGGTTTCCATTGTATGTCCAATGTCCTCCAGGAGACAGGGATCGAGGGTCAGAGGCCGATCGACTGTCAGCGATGGTTTGATTAGTGGCGCGGGAAAAAACTGACTGGATTTGGTTTTTTTTAATTTTAAAATTCAATGATTTAAAAATCATTGAATTGGGTTTCTATTTTTTAGGCAAAAACTGCTCCATTATGCATAGGCGACGTTTACTTAATTTTTTATAACAAGATTTTTTTAAACTATTCGATCGACTTGTTTTTTTATTACCACAGCTTGTGATAATCATGCGATATGACATTATCAACGTGATACGGTCATTCAAAAAAGACATCAATTGCCCTTCTTCAACTTCATTCTTACCTTTTTTTGAAGATTTCTGAATGAATTCATGGCAATAGCGATCCATCCGATACCTTCGCTCCCCCTGTTCATTGTTCACACATCGCGTGTTGTAGCCAAAAACTTGTTCAATCACATTGCTTCCGTCCTAACTTCCAATCCCAAAGTACACAAACAAAAATACTCAAAACTGTAGGACCGGTCAATGGCCATTTCCGTACAGACACCCTCAATCCCGCATCCCTTGGCCCCCAAAACAGCCCGAGGGTGCATCCCTTTCGCGCAAATTGACTCATCACCTCTATTTTGAAGCACTCTGTGCAAAACTGAACATTTTTGCCTGGATTCTGCAGAAAAAAGGGAAACAGGAAAATCCGTTTACTGATTCATCGTGCTGTCTATCTCTTATCCCTCCTGAATCCCGTGGATGTATGAAAGCATCCCAATTACAAGCGATCCCCTCATTCTGATCGTTTTATTTCATTATTACAGGTGTTCCAACATCCTCGTATTGCAGAATCAGAATGTCTATATCCATTGCTATGATTCGAACTTCAATTATTGCTTTATTGTTTGCTTTGCCGATTGCAGCAACGAGACTCAGTCTTTGCGAATACTACAATGCCCTTGGAATTTATAAACCAGAATGCGCGCCAGTGCCTACAGTAGCGCCGACTTTTGATGAAGATTCAGAAGAAACTGCGTCGAATTTGGTTTTCGAGCGACCGAATCCGAATCTTGGTCGCATCTTTTCGATTTCGAATAGCCTTATTTCTAAATTGTCCTTGTTGAACTCATTTGAACTGACTGAGGCAACAACGACGAATCCACTCTTATTTTCGATGGAAGTCGATGATCCTATATTAAGCACGCCCCCGCCGAGATCTATTGAAACCTTCAACGGCAATATGAACAGTGATAGCCGTGAATTCCCGGATATTGGCCTCTGCCAGGGGTACTTCCAGGGTTGCTTCCCTGATAGAGATTGCGAAAGTGGAATCGCATGTGCTCAGATGCGAACGAATCGAAAGTGCTGCACCGCTCCGGATACACGGTGCCCCACCCCGACAGAACTTGGCTACACTTGCCGGAAGTTCAACCCAACAAACTGGTGTAATGCTGATAGTGATTGCAATACTGGGCGGACGGTTAGACAGATGTGTTGCCCGACAGGTTGCAGCTACAACATTTGTCTTATTGATAAAACTGCGCCGGTCATGGCCGATAATGTAATTGGAAGGATTTGTAAGTTTCTAATCCTTCAATTCAATTTTTAAAACTGATTTAAGATCGCACGTCAAAGTACATGTCTGAAGAATGCCCCGATCCGTACTCGATCGATCTCCGATGTGATAAGCCAAACCCAACTCATTGGTGTTACAGCCAATCCGAGTGCCCATCACATAATAAGATGGCCCCTCGAAGATGTTGCATGACCAAATGTGGATACAATACATGTCTGGTAAAGTACAATGGTCATTGGGTTATTGGATAAACTGAATGTCTCGTTGTCTCAAAACTGAATTAAATAAGTCCCGAGTAGTTAACTCACTTCCCTCAAAGGTACGAATAATATAATAATATATCCAGTCTCGCCGATCCGTCAAATAAATTATGTTTTTACGAAAGTATTTATGTCAAGGGGATTAACATAAACAAAAATAACAAAACAACATTTAATAAATTCCAAGGGGGCGATAGATTTACTCGTCGTCGTCTTCGCCAGCAGAGCCACTGCCGCCCTGGGCGCGCTTGAGGTTGCGTCGCTTGACACGGCCGGGCTTGCCTCCGGCGAGCGAGGAGTTAACTGCGAAATCGATGTGCTTCTGGGAGTCGAGTCGGACAACAAACGAGGGGACGTTGACAACCTGGCGGCGGACACGGATGTGTCGTTGACGGATGAGGACACGAGCGTGGTGGATGGACTTGGCGAGACCAAGCTTGAGAACTTGGGTTTGCAGACGACGCTCCAAGAAATCGTCGACACGGAGACCGAGCACGTAATCGAGCTTCATCTTATCTTCGGTAAGGACGCCAATACGGACGAGACGGCGGAGGAGGGCATTGCCTTCGAAGAGGCGCTTGGGGTCCTTCTCCTCAAGGGTAAGCAGATCACGGGCAGCCTTGCGGATCTTGGCAAGGGTCAGCTTGACGCGCCAGACTTCCTTCTTGTTACGGAGGCCGAACTTGCCGATGAGCTGGAGCTCCTGGTCGAGACGCTCCTTCTCGAACGGACGGCGAGGCACAGTGTAGACGATAGACTCGACCTTCTTGACTCGCACCATGTTTCCCCTGTAAATAGATTGAGATGAACTATGTCCGTGGAAGGAAGTCACGACAAGGATACACGTAACCGAGTGGAAAATATATATAAAAACTGCTGAGAGCGTGTATATGATTCTGTTAATCGCTGCTAATATTTATAATTGGGACGTAAACTACAACTGGTAGGTTTAGACAGACTTGGATAATGAACAAAACTGCTGAATGGTTGAAGAAGTTCAGAGCAAGTGAATGAAAATCAACAAAGGGAAGTGGTCAAAAACCATCAAAAAATCGACAATTTTTGGGTCAAAAGTGACCTAAACCATGGATATAAGCTTGCTTATCATCGAGAACGAAGAAAAACGCAGAAAAAATGAACAGATATAAGCTAAAATGATGCGAAATATATAAAAATGCATCAAAAACGTGCAAAACGACGACTAGCAGCAACACAAAATTGGGCTGGCGCACTCACAGAATGCAGACTCACTGCGTGCACGCCTGCGTCCCGCCACGATCGTTGCAAGTACGGACAGAACGCGGGAGGGACAAAACGGAAAGGGAGCCGGCTCGAACGCAGCCACTGACGACAAGGTGGACGAAATTGGCGGCAAAAACAACCAACTTTTGGAGCCATTCCGGCTGGTTGGTAGTACTTTATGATAGCGCGAAGAACTAGCACGGGTCAGAGAGTATTATGAAGCGGATAAAGGAGTTGAAAGGTGAAAGTAGTAAGCCGGTGACAGCGAAAAGTAATGGTGTTTCGAATGGGGCTGCCTTGAGGGTACGTTTTTTGGATTTAATCTTCTTAAATTGATAGTTTTATATATATTTTTCATGTCTATGAGTTTCAGGAGTTTGCTGCGAAGCTTCCCGTGCGTGAGGTTGCTAAGGAAGTGCTCAAAGTGGTGCAAGAAAACCCGGTTTCGATCATTATTGGAGAGACTGGATCGGGAAAGTCGACGCAGATCCCGCAGGTTCGTTTTTGATCCTTTTTCATATATTTTTAAGCTTATAAGTCTTCTTCAGATCCTTCTCGACCATTTACCATCATGCTCAAAGATTGCGGTGACCCAGCCAAGAAGATTCGCGGCCCGAGCCCTCGCCCAACGCATCGCCGATGAACGCGATCAAACCCTCGGCGGCGAAATCGGTTATGCTTTCCGTTTCGAGCGTGTCACCGACCCAACGACAAAGATCACCTTCATGACTGATGGCATTCTTCTCAATGAAGCCTTGAAAGACCCATTCCTCGAGGAATACGACGTCATTATCGTCGATGAAGCCCACGAACGCGCTCTTCACACGGACATGTTGCTCATGATGTTGAAACTCGTCCTTCGGGGTAAGAAGAAAAGAGAAAGGGAACTACGGGTGATTGTGATGTCAGCGACATTGGATCCGGGAAAGTTTTCAAAGTTTTTCGAGGCGCCGGTTTACTATATTTCGGGAAGAAGCTTTTCGACTTCTGTAAGTCCCTTTTTGACTTTACAGTTCTACAAAACTAACCAAACACCTTTCAGCTCTTCTATCTCCCCTCCCCCGCCCTCAATGAGCATTCCTACGTTGCCAATGCCGTCGAGACAGTCTTCACTTTGAATGAAACCGAACCCAAAAACCATGGAATCCTCGTCTTTCTCCCCGGCGTCGATGAAATCAATGCCGCCGCAAGGTTAACAAAGGAACGCAGCGATGCGAAGAACCTTGGAATCATCTCATATCCACTGTATTCTGCCCAATCTACCCTGAAGCAGCAGTACATCTACAGGGACTATCCGAGGGTTCGCAAGGTTATCTATGCCACGAATATTGCCGAAACTTCTATGACCATTCCTGGGATTCGGATTGTGATCGATTCGGGGAAAGTTAAACAAAAGTAAGTTCGTTTTTTACATTTTTATATAATAAACTGAAAGAATGTGGCTTTTTCAGTGATTACAACGCGACCAAAGGCATTGAAAACCTCCGAATCGTCAACATCTCCCAAGCCCAAGCAGTTCAACGAGCTGGTCGAGCAGGACGTGAAGGCCCGGGGAAGTGTTATCGCCTCTACGCTGCCGCTGAATTCGATAAGATGTTGCCGTCGCAGGTTCCGGAAGTTTGCAGGAGTAATTTGTGTTCGGTTGGTTTTGATTTCGTGATGTTTAAACTGGTAAATGTCGTGTTTGTGTTATAGTTGTTGCTCCCCTTCTACTCATTCGGCATGCGTCGAATGAAATCCGTCTTCTTCATCGACGATCCATCCCCCACCGCATTGAAAACAGCGATCACAACGCTACTCCGAAATCGGCTCATCACCCCCTGCGATTCGCCGAACAACTCAAAGTTCCGTAAAAACGGCCTTCTCAACGGTCTTGCCAATGGACACCCGTCCGGAAGCGTGTCAGCATCATCCAGCGACAGTGATGCCTACTCCGATGTGCTGAAAAAGTGCTATAAATTGACCCCAGATGGTGAGAAACTTGTCAACTTCCCCATCGACCCTGTTCATGGCCGAATTCTCCTCCAAGCCATGCGAAACGGCTGCGTCAGTGAAGCCATCACGATCCTAGCCTTCATGTCGAGTGACAGTCCCTTCGTGAATGACGGCCCCGAGAGCGGCGATTCGAATATGACCGAGATGCGGCGCAAATTCGATGATAACGAGGGCGATCACGTGAGAATGTTGAAGATTTTTGATTTCTACAAGAAGAACAAAGGCAACAACAAAGTTGGGGTAAGTCTTTCGTTACATTTTAACATTTTAAACTGCGCGAATTCGCCCATGCGTAATTCATTTTGGTTACATTTTAAATTGGGAAACTTTATAGCCCGCCTTCCATACAATTGGCCTCAACGAAACCCGTCTATCCCACATCATGGCAGCTCGAAAACAACTCATTGAACTTTTCAAGAAGCATTTTACCGATTCACCCATCATGTCCTGTGGAACCGATTACTCCCGTTTGCGGAGAAGTATCGCCGAAGCGTTATACACGAACGTTTGCGTCTACGATGCGGATAAGCGTGCCTATCAGCTGCTTTCCGATCGCAAGAGCTACTGCAAAATCCATCCATCTTCGTGTTTGGGGCGCGTACGTGCCAATGCCATCGTGTTTACCACCATGATGGAAACAACCGACTGTTATGCCAAGTAAGTTTGATTTAAATAAACATTTGAACTGTTTAAAAATTGCTTTTTTCAGTGATGTCAGTTTAATCGATCTTGACTGGGTCAAATCTCTGGTGGGATCATCTTGATTGTGATTAGCATTTCCCGTGATCGTTATTGTTATTTTGTGCTAGAATCTTGTTGGTTTTTTGTACCCTGTTGTTATCTTTGAATAAGTTATCAGAAGTAAAGTTCGTGTCTTAACTTGTTGGATTTGCGATTATTTGGTTTGAAACCAATCTTATTGAATGCCATTTTTCTTGCTTCACATCTGCATTTGAAGCCATTCAGCCTCACGATGAACTCTTCCCGCGGTTTCAACCAACAGCCCCCGCCGGTACCAGACCAGCCACTACTTCAGCGCTCATGGCACAATCCCGAGTTTCCAGCGAATCTGATCAATCCGGACAATGCCGTCATGTACTTCTGCCACACTGCGAATCCGTTCTACGATCCGACGTCCGACAATCAGCAACTTATCATGACTGGCATGCCCATGGATAATTTGGTTCAAATGATCGGCATCCAATTCTCCTTGGTTCATTGTTGCGGGCCGTTGTACGTGATTGGCAAGCACAAACGTATCAGCGATTCCAATGTGCAGCCGTTGTGCTACTACTACATTATGGAGGGCATTGTGTATCAATGTCCCGACTTTTTCACGCTCATCGAAAGTCGATTGACGCAGACGGCGAATCCGTTGAGGGAAGCGCTGCTTCAGGCTGGGAAGTATGCCAAGTAAGTGTTTTGATTAAAAAAAAACTGGTGGACAGAGACGATTTTTTGAGTGAAGATGTCTTCAAGAGTGATTCAATTTTAGATTCGACGTGAACAAGGGATACAGCTGGCAATTCGACGTCGAACCAGCCAAGTCCTCAAAGACGGAGAAGGAGGAAAGCGAGAAGAAGGCAAAGAAGTCGTTCCAGGATCCGACCAAGGTGCGATCCACGCAATATCAAGTCAATCGGGTTGAGAAGCTGTTGGGCTTGATGTTCAAGAGCTTTCCGCCGAATGCTATTGTTGTGAGTTTGCTTTTTAAAGTATCTTTCTTGTAAGTGTTTTAAAACTGTTACTTTTTTTAGCCACCATCCAACGCTTCTGTGACCAGCGAAGTTCCAATGTCGAATCCGGGTTCCGTCATGACTAATCGATAAAAATTGCTGTTAATGTACCCCGCTTTTCCTTAACTTATTGCATACCATTCAGTATCAAAGATGTCAAATGTACAAATGTGTTTAAATTCATAAAGACAATCCAATTGCAAAGATCCATTCTCCAAGCTTCAACCATCTTGTTGGTATTGCATTTTTTGCCTAGACAATTGCAAATACAATGCTACACCGTAGAACACGTTGAAATGGCAGAGTTTCGCAACAAAAGTACACAAAGAGGTTGAAACCCGACCCAAAAGATCCTCAGGTTCATGCGGCACCGAGCACGCGATACGTGCAGCGGCATACTGTAGTGTGGGCAGAATAGAATTCATTATGGCCTTTCCCATTACCTTTCTTTTTGTTTCAAGGGAATTTATGCCGTTTTTGTGACCGTTTCAGCATTCTGTGTCCGAAAAAAACGGCTTCACGAGGGTGGGGGCATTGCATATCACTATGGAATGGCCGGAAAAAATTGTTTGCATTCTGCATTTTTTAATGATGTGAGTTGGAACTGCGGCCGTAAGATAGGCTTTGTGGTATCACATAACTACTGCATAGTTTTTTGCAGTTTATAAAAACTGAGGTGATAGTTGCGTCTTGTCTAAAGGTTAGCTGTTTCATACTTTACAATGGTCATGAAACTTGATCTTGACTGTGTTTGTATTGTAAAACTGTAGCTGCGTTTTGCTCACCTTTAATAAGGTTAAATAAGCTTTTTAACACCCCTAGATTGGGTACTGTAGCAGTATCATAAAAACATAAATAGGAATTATGTCACCCCCACTTGACTCATGCAGCATTAATCATAAATGAACCACAAAACGGTCACCAACCATGGCATTGCGCATCTTATCAAAGATGACACCTTCTCCGACCGACCACCCGTAATCCCTTCCTGTTGTGACTACTTTTGACAGGGTTCCTTCATCTTTGCTTCCGATTATATTTAACTTTGTGTAATTGTCAGTCATGGCAATGGTTATTGACCAACCGGGTCGGTTGCAGACGCTTTTTTGAAATTTTAAAGACCCAATTGCAAACTTCAAGGAAGTAAATTCTCATTCCATAATTTCAAATTTCAAACATCTACATGACATCAATAAGATCTTCAGAGCGAGCCCGGAAGCGTCTCCTTTCTTGCCATATTTTGAAGCCCATAACAGTACACTGCTCTATTGACAGCTAGCTTCCCCTAAAAATAACATTTAATTTTTAATTTCAATTTTTACAAAGTCTGCAGAATGCATTGCGCGAATGTCTAATTACCATTGGCATGGTCAGGAGGCATCTATTTAATATGTGTACGGTAGCCAGTCTTTGCGTGTCAAAGGTTGCAAGGAGGACTATTTATGTGTGACGTTGGTGGATTGAATGTTGTTAGGGAAGTTTTTTTGACAAGTTTTGGACAGTTTAGTATAACTACGCTGATTTGAAAAAGTTTTCAATGCCAAAATGTAGCGAAATAGGATTTATTTAAACGGCTTTCTCACAGTTTTGTCTATTGGCGATTGAAAAAACCGTTGAAAGTGACCTTTACTCTTTTTAGGAAGCTTATGTGTGAGATCAGTTTGTATTGTGCGTGTGAATTTGAATTAGTTTTATACGGAAATGGTCTTGATAAACTGTAGTTGTTCATTTAAACTCGTTAAAAAACAAAAATCACACTTGAAAATTTTGAAATTTTAAAACTGTGAAGAACTATTTTGCTTTTCGCCCTCGCCCCTGTCAACCAACAAAGTTCCCTCCTGACCTTTCACAATATCACCCCTGCGGTCACTGCCATGTCACCAGTGCCAGAAAACACGTCCCTTTCATCACAGAAAGTTGATTACATACTCCATATAGCCCCGCGCAAGTAAGTGCATACCCTTATTTGCCCCACTTGGCCTAAGAACCAAGCAACGTAAGAATGAAAAGGCAAGAATGGCATTCCTAAGCTATAATGAAAGGCCTAATTTAGGTCGACACGTGGTTGATTCTCAGAAAATTGGCATAGCACCATCCGGGCAAGTTATGCTTGGTGATAGAACCCCTCAATTTTCCATGTTTTTTATTGACACCCAAAGTAAGAAAGAGTATGTCAACCAAGCAAGCGGGGTATGCCGGAAGTGCTCTCCGATTTCCGAGTAAGTATAATTGCATTTGAGTGTAAACTTTTTTTACGTTTCAATAAAGCCTTCTTTGCGATGGATGCCCCAAAGAAGGCTTCGAAAATCAAGCAAATCTGGTAGGACTTAGGTTGGACTGGGATTTCTTTGTCTTTCTTGGGTTTTGACAGCTTTTTGTGCTTCCGTTTGTGGCTTTTTTTGGATCTTGTGGGAGGTAACAAAAAGCAAAGCAACAAAAGTGTGTGAAAGTGCTGAATAAGCACAACAATAGGCATCCTTTTGCCGTTTTGTTGTCAAAAAACTGACCAAATTGTTTTGTCGAAGACAAAGTTTAATAATGCACTCGCGCAGCCCTCGAGACTCGCATCAGATTTCAATTGCCCTTTTTTAATTGATACGCACGTAGACAAATAGACAAACAAAAACACGTACCGAAGCCCCTGGGGTCTGATGCGAGCTATCTGTGACCGATGGGGATTCTCTAATAAGGGGGAGGCTCCGTCAAGTTGAGTTGACCAGAAATCGTTCGTATTTTTAAAGGTCTGTAACATCATTTCAAAATGGTTGGCACGGTTGCTTTCTAATTAAGTTTTTATTTAGCATGGCTTTTCGCGGTAAACAGATGATTATGGATGTGCCGAGTGGTACGGATTGAACTATGGATGGGTGGTTTTTGGTGTTTTGGGCATAAACTGCTTTTGGAGAATCACGGAAATTTTACAAAAAAATGCTAAAATTGGCATTACCGAAAATTTATGCATGTTCTTTGCCCTGATATGGGCTCAAATTGCCATATTGGGTCAAGTTTAACTTCCTTGGCATAATTGTCAGTTTCAAATATACATTCATCAGTCGGGTAGTCAGTTCAACAGTATTCTAATGGTTTTTTTGCTTTGGATAAAAATTTAAACTGCAGTTAAGATTTTTTCTACAATTTCCAGGGGTGATGCAATTTCAAACTTTTTTACGGCTTTAACTTTTGAAACATCCTTAAACTTTTTCACGAAGTCGTCTTCCAACCAAAGAACAAACATTCCAACACTCCATTTGAACAATAAAAGCCACCTTTCACCACGGCCATGGTCCATCCGCATCATTTGGCACGTTCAATCAAGTCACGTTTAAGCTTTGTTGTAACAAACTCCAAGAATAAAGATAGCCCTCCATCCAGAAATCACATTATCATCCGGTCAGGTGCATCTTCACAGATGTTTTTTTCATCGCGTGCTCCACTTTTTTCAATACTATCGCTATTCGTCAGCTTTACTCATTCCTGACTGGACAGAGGTTTATCCCATAAACCCCAAATTTATGGATGCCCTTGGCACTGCTCCTGCTTGCAAAATGAGCCATCCGACAAATCTAAGTGTGTCTTTTTTGCTTTGTTTCAGCACCTTTTTGCAATTCCTTGCGGAGAAGAATCTTTGCAGACAGTGCAGTCATGCATGCTTTTCTGTTTTTTGTTTATATTGACAAAGTTAGAAGTTAGAAAGTTAAAACTAAAAAAACACCTCGAGACACCTACCGATACTAACATGTTTTCAATTAGTTTTTGGCGGGAGAACAAACACGTAAGATTGTAACGTCAAAAGTCGTACGGGGCTACAGTATTTTTTGCAGAATCCAATTTAACTTAACAACATAGAACATAGTACGGTGGAAATTGCGTTTTTGGTGGCATTTCCGATTGCCAAATTGCTGTTTTGACTTTAATCAAGGCGAAATTAGTAATAAGTACATTTTAACCACCTCCGCGAGGAGTCCAAAAGTTGACAAATATGGCGTTTTGCTAGGGCTATATTTGGTTTTACATTTGGCGTTAGTAATGTTTTTCGACGGAAATATAAAGTCAAAATAACAAAAAATACAAAGATTTATTATTCTTTGTATTGTGTTATGAGGAAGAAGTTAGACAGAGTGCAGTATTGTTGGGTTGCTTTTGGCGAAAAACTGAGATGGATTGTGACCTTTGTTCGCTAATTTACAAAAGCCTTTTAGGCTGTAAGATGGCTGAGATGCATCTTATGGGTTTCGTCCAATAATGTGAAACGTGCCTGATATGTTTTGTCGTTAAACTGGTAGTTTGTTTGTCATCAAATTAGAATTTCCGGGCGTTGATGGGTTTGATGGCACTTATTTGGCTTCTCGTTGAGATTTATGGGATTCTGGTAGAATTTGCCTTTCTTTGTTGTTGTCTTTGGCTTTGAATTGTTTATTTGAACGTGATTTTGTGGATAAACTGAGGGAGCATTTACTTTTTACGCCATAAATTTGATATTTTGAGAAATTCTGTTTTTGAAACACCTTTATGACGCTACAACTTGTAAAAAGATAACAAAAATATGTGTTATTGGCATTAACAACCTATCAAAATGACGCTTCAACCAAATTTGTATTGTTTCCAACACTTTTTTCTACCTTGAGCCCATGTCCATTGCCGTTCCGCGACCTCGTCCGCTCGCATCCGTCCACATCCCAAATGCCCCGCCCCCTTTTGCCGCATGGCCCAGCCCCTTCGAGTCCCGAGGGCCGATTTTTATAAAAGCCTCCCAACCCCGAGGCCTAGAGCGTTTCGCCCAAGGATTCCGTCTGTTCCTCCGAGTCGACACTCAAGTTGGCTTTTTCCAGCCTCGAGAAGTTGGTGTTGCACCTATCTTCTACTTTGCTTCAGAATCGGTAACTGCTCCGTTGCCTGACTGACATTTACGGTGCCAAAGAAGCCTTTCAAACCTCAGACTCAGAAAAATGAAATTCTCTGCTGATCTGTTCGTCATGCTCAGCGCATTGCTCATCGCTATTGCCACCTTCGCCATGGCAGCACCCGCGCCAAATGCTGTCCCTGCGAGACCACTGGCACAGGGACCTGAATTTGTTGGCAATGATGTTGATTACAACAGGTTGGTGAGGGTTACTGTATCTTTGAAAACTGTCACAGATCACATTTTCTTGTAAAATTCATCCCCAAATGACGATAATTCAACATAAAACTGCGAAGAAATTTCAACTCTTTCTCTAAATTTCAACCACTTCAGTTAAATCCCCTCAAAAACCCCCTTTTCTCCGTACCAACCCCAACCTGGCACCAATTCCAGCCACCAAAAACCTAAAATGTTTCCACAAAAACACATATGACTGTTTCTTACCCCAACATAGCTAAAAATGTCAAAGATCTGTCGAAATCGGTTCGGCATTCCTAGTCCAATACAGCCACCTACACCACGTTTCAAAGAACCTTTCAATCCGTCTATTCATTAGTGCCCCTAATCACGCTATCAAATTGCGTGCCAATGGAAATAAAAGCACACTCATCGAATATAGCATATTGCCTTGAGGGTACAAATATTAATTTGGAGTCTGTGTATTCACATATGAATGTTTCAAAGGTCGTTTCGGAAAAGGGTAGACACGTTTTTATGATTTATAAATGTTTATCGCACTTTTAGAGGATGTCGGGGGGATTTGAAAGCAAACTTTGAAATTTGACGTAATGAGATCGGAAAACTGGGGAAATTTTGCATTGGTTTATAAAAGAGGTGCTAACATTGAAGAAAACTGCATTCTGTCGAATCACCAAGCCTATTAATGAGAATTTACCATTTCAGATACCTGACCAAAGTCAAAAAGTGGTACAATGAACCTGAAGTCTCATCGGACAGTTACAAATTGTAAGTGTTTACGTTTTATTATCTGATTTTTGATGGCATCGCATTCCCGGAGTACTTAACCCCCAATTATTCATGTTATTACACATCTTTTTGGGTGTATTCATAACATTATGCACGCAAAACAGGCAATTAACGGCTTAGTTCAAAGCTCGGTTTACGCATTACTTTGGCTTCCCCGTACTTTTGAGGATTCAGCTAATAGGGCCATCATAATACGATTCCATTATGGAAATGCATTCGTATACATAACACCCTCAAGGCTAAGTAGAGGTTTGCAATTAGGGATGGGCTCTATTAACGCCCACATTGGCCAATCTGAATCTGCAAAACTGCTTCTCGCGTCCTTGGCTGTACACGGACAATAATGATGGCAACAATTTTTGATGGCTGACATATGTCAATTTAAAAGTGCACTATACTATGAGTGTACTGTAGATTGCTTTCGCGTTTTCGATGAGCACAAAAAAGATGGGCATTGCTACTTTTTTGAGGTTTTTGAACATCCATGGAGCACCCAACGAACATGGATAGCCATCGTCATTAATGGGGGTGCTGTGTTGTGCACTTGGCATTTATGAGATTTACATTTGCATTAGTCACTACATGGCATAATGGCATTGACGGTTTGCGTATATAATCTTTTTAAAGAAAGGAAAAGAAACAATGCAGCTTTTAAAGGTGACGAAAAAGTATAGTTGAGTTGCACGCAAGGCGCTATAATGGTGTTTTTTGGGTTGGATTGTTGGTAAACTGTAACATTTTGCGAGGAGTAATACATTTCAGTTTTGAAAATTTAGTTGGTTTTTAGTATCAAAAACTGCTATAAACTCGGGAGATTTTCTGCATCTTTTAAAGTTAAAAATAAACCAAAAAGAATGCTAAATGCGAATATCAAATAGCACTTTTCACAGCATCTTTATAAAGACGGGCTACAAAGATGGCGGATATATGGATATTTGATGCATCTGTTTGCAATCCTCATTAACAGCGGCACAAATGAGGAAAAATAACTCTTTCTGCTCCCAAAATAGGCGGTGGTGACATCAGGAAATCTGATGGACAGTGAAAATAACTTTTTGCATGGGAACTTTGGGGGTTATTTTCGGCTATAGGGGCTAAACATAGCTTGGATTTATAAAAACTGGGTTTCGGTTACCACTTGTAATGTGTCCAGTTGCAACATATATCGATTGAAAGTTAATCTTTCTGTCCAACTAAAATTGTAGAAAGTTAGTGTAAAACTGGCTCTCAAAGGTGTAGAAATGCAAGATAGGGAGACAATAATATCAGTAAACTGATGTTTTTGGACGTTTGTTTCATAAATCCCAATTCCAGGCGCCCGTACTTCCCCATCTCTGAGAAGCGCATGGATGGCCAGTTCATGAACGACTTCCCCGGCGACCGATTCGAGTGGAAGCTGACCCGTCTGTAAAAACTTCGCCAAACTTCTTCGGATTAGAATACAACTCCTGTGAACAAAAAAACTCTTTTGACAAACTGGCAGCATCTTTAATTTATCGTCAAGACCGTAAACACACACACACACCACACCACCCCATCGGCTTAAAAACCAACCACCGTACAAGTTTTAATCAACGCTAATACCATTATCATTGATCATGATCTCTTCTGCTTTTTTGTAATCTTAACTTATGACTTACACGCCTCAGACAGTATACCCATAAAGGACGTAGGTTTTCCCGTGTATAGTTTTTTCGTCCCTGGTCAGAGCAGCCGTGATTCCAAACATGCTTCACACACGCAATTCCAACTTGAACTTGTATTAGCTTACTTTTTGACTTTGTTGTTCATTGCATAAATTTTAGTTAAACTGAACGGATTTTCATTCTCCAGTGTCAAGGAACAACATTGATCTTTGCAGGCAGTAAATAAAATGCGTGTTTGTTGATGGCTTGGTGGGATTAGTACAAAAAGTGAGACAGAACCCTGTGAAAGTGGTCGTCACCAGACATGAAATGTGTTTATTAGTGGAGTTTCTCTGTACTCGCATTCCGAGAAGGTTTCCAATTTTTATAAAATGCTTATAATTAATGTATAGCTTAAAGATTTGTGAAGAAAGGTCGACGTTTAAGGTTGTAAAAGATTCATTGAATAGCGCGACGGCGCTTTAGTCGGGGATGTATGGCGGCTAAAGTGACAAAGAGCACTTGTTAACAGCAATTTAAATGAATTTAGTGGTGGTAATTTGTCATTGGGATTGGGGGATGGATAGCAGAAATCACATTTGGTTTTGGTTTTGGGGGTTTAAAACTGATATCTCGAGCATTAATTTTTTATGATAAAATTAGGATGGTATCATCAATAAAAAATGATGGTGAAGAAAACACAAGTAAGACCATAACATACTACATCTTTTGCATTCCTTGTAATTAACCAGTTTTTTTGGCAATTAACATGTGTCAATGCAAGTTGCAACAATGACCCCACCGAAAGTTATACTTTCTGTCTCTATTGTGTTTTATCAATCACAACCTCGGCACATAATTTTGGGTTTTACCGTTTTCAAACATGTCTGGATCAAATTCATCACAATTGAAATGTAACCATGTACCCAAAAAAAGAAAGGTCACTTTCATTTTTAGGACCACCCACGATGGCCCGGCTTATTAGGTCAAAAAGTATCAAAACAATCAAAGACACATCAAATTTATTGTCATGATAAAAAAACTGGTACTTCCTTTGTTTCGCATCTTGACAGTTTCCTTGATATATTTACTACTCCCCATTTGATTGCACTGATCGCACCCTCCAAACCACATAATGATCACAATTTAATTTGAATATCATTGACCTTTCTCCCCTCGTTCAACTGATCTGCACCAACCACAACGACTTATCATTGGATTGTGATTACACTGACATGATGGGATGATGGTTAACCTGATTATCGAATGTCGTCGAATCTTGCGCAGGTGTGTATCACGCCTAGAGTGACTTGTGACCGACCTATGGGCTGGTGAAAGGCGTTTAAAATGTCGTTGCCCCTGAAGGCGACAGACGTAACTACACCAGCCATGAAAGTTGGATGTAATTGAATCGGACAAAAGTCAATTGTCGTTTTTGAAGTTGTAACTTGTCTATATGGGACATGCACCTGGTTTTTGGTAGTTTTTGATAGTGTTGTGTAGATTTTTTGAAAAAAAAACTGAGACGATAATTAATTAGTTTGACCTTTAAGAAAACTATAGATAATTTGTAACAAGGGCATATTTTGAGCTTGCTAGCAAAGTATGTTTTCGAATGCGCGAAAACTGACTCTTTTTGAGTACAAATTTATATAATTGCTCAGCTTAAGCTGCCCAAAGTGTCCAACTGTCTGAGGATTATATCTTACTAGCATTATTTTGTTTTTGAGGCCCCTATTTCAACTCACTTTCCCTTCTTTCTTTAAAAACTGCCATAAGTTACGAATGGTAATCGTGTTTAGTCTTCACGCGTGTCATGAAAATCAAAACTGCTCCGAATTAGAATATGAATCAATGACTTTCAGCAGCAATTGCGCTCAAAAATGTCCTCCTACCGGTCGCCAGATGACCCCTACCAACCAACAACATTCACAAAACACCCTCAGGCAAATGGCTCTAACGGCTATGCTCCTGTTCAGACGACATCCCAGAAGCCAGCTAACGGAAACGGCAAAACTGACGAATTTCCCTTCGAAGATGATGTCTTTCTGACCGATTACGAGCCAATTATAGCCGTCATGACAGAGGACGATCCCGACATATTGGAAACTCATGCACATGATAAGCCAGTCGATGAGGAACATCCAAAGAATTATGGCGATTTCATCAGTTTCGGATGGTACACATTCTTCTTCATGTTTGCATATGAGCTGCTGATGTTGCCACAGGTTGGCAATATGACTTTTATGCTTTATGGGGGTAAGTTTTTATACTTCTTTAAACTGCGCAGACGTTTAGTAAGATTTTATTTACCTTTTTATATAGTTTTAAGTAAAACTAGAGCTTAGCAATTGAATTGCAGCCTACACACCCCAAGTCGTCGCCTGTGGCAATACTACCTTCACAGACATGCCCCAAAGAGACGTCTGCAAAATCCTTCCTGAAATTATGAACACAACTGGCTGTGTGCCGACAATAGAATCCCAATTTGGATCACTTGGAGCAGAATTCGGCTGGTATTGTGACACTGCTAAGCAGGTCAAAAAGGCTGTCAGTGTCCAAATGTTTGGGGTTTTCATCGGGGCGCCGATCATGGGACAGGCTTCTGATCTCTTTGGACGGCGCAGGGTCGTTTTATGGTGTTTGGCATTTATTTTTGTGTTAGATATGCTTGCTGTGAGGACTGTCGGATTGGTGGATTTCACTATTGTTCAGACTATCAATATGGTTTTTGTTGGCGGCATGAGCACGTGGGTGTTTTTTTCTAATTTAACTAATTTGTAAACTGTCCATTGATACTGTGAGTATTTGATTGATTGATTTTAGGGCCATGCACGTCTATCTAGCCGAAAGCATTCACAAAAAGCATCGAGTTTGGGTGATGATGTTACTGTCATTCTCACCGAATATGGTCATCTTTGCTGTAATTGCATATTTTGCACAGAACTGGCGAACATTGATGTTAATTAGTGGTATTATGACTGTTCCGGCCTTTTTGGCGCTTCTGTAAGTTGTTTTCTTTACATTAGATTTGACTTTAAACTGCAAATTAAGGAAAAGTTGAGGTAGGAAATTCAATTTTATCAACCTTTGGGTTAGAGAAAAAAAAGCAAAAAATATGTAAAACCAGAGATGTTAGCTCCGGATCCTGGTCGGAGCCTCCGGCTCCGTATCCGGAGCCGGCACCTGCCCTTCGGAGGATCCGCTCCGGGCTCCGGTTCCGGATCTTGCGGCCCGGAGCCTCCGGCTCCGGAGCCTGGTCGCGGATCCGGAGCGGCTCCGTAAAAATTCAAAAAGATTTTAAAACGGGTAAATTGTCTGAAAAATAGCCGAAAACTATTGCGTAAAACAAAATTGTAAATTTGGATCATTTTGGGCCCTCAATTTGAGGTAGCTGCGACACACAGTTGTTTTCTGTGCGTTGCCGATGTCCGTGTATTTGCAAATGGCGCGCCACTAACAGGCCATTGAAATGAAACTTCAATGCTACAGACTTTTTGAATACACTCATGTCACTTTTTGGTATTGTTCTTCGAATTTCACGCACAAAGTTGTAAATTCACCGACGGATCCTGGCTCCACGGAGCCTCCGGCACCGGCTCCGGATCCTATTCCGTATTTTCGGAGGCTCCGGAACCGGATCCGGCGCCGGATCTTAACCTTCGGAGCCTCCGGCTCCGAAGTCTCGGATCCGGGTCTTTTGGATCCGGATCCCTCCTTAAGATCCGGGTCTTTTCTCCGGAGCTAACATCTCTGTGTAAAACAACAACATCTTACAAGTACGCTGATCGATTCTGTTTTTGACTGTTGTTGGGCATGTTGCTGGGTGAAGATACAGGTTTCGCGGTCGGTTTCGGGCCTACGGCGTACTTTGATTTGTCTTTGTCCGCTAATGGACTGTTGGCAGGAGGCGTCTCGACGATCATACTTCTGTCCGCGCCGGCGGGATTCTTTTTCTGATTTGCTTGTGTTTTGGCTTCTAATAAGTTGCGTTCCAGGGTTAGGGATCGGAGATCTGTTTTGTCGCTGTCGTCTTCTGGAAGTCAATTTTTTAATTTTAAGAGGTCAAATCGGTCATATTAAACTGATGGATGATAGTTCTTTCTTTAAAAGTGTATTTTTGGCAACTATAAACTGCTCATAAAAATCTTCCAAATGTAACTCACTTTTCTTATCCTTCGCCGTTTTCGTCGTGTTATTTGCCTTCTTCGAAGGTTCTTTCACGTCCCTGCTTGACTTTTTCTTATAATCTTCCTTGCTGGGTGCCGCTGACATCTCGGCTTCAATGTCCTTTTTAAGTTTTTCCTTATCATGAGCCGGATCGACCTTCTTCCGTTTAAACATGGCATCATCGACTCCATAAGTTGACTTGTTTTTCGGGTCATCATGATCGGCAAATTTAACATTATTCGTGTTCGATGTCGTCGGCGTTGTCGAATTGGCCGACCCACTCGGAGGCAATGGTGGCCCTGATCCTGAGCTCGCCGCAGATACGGGCTTCGTGGCCATCTTCCTCTTGGCACATGTCAGCATGACATAGATGATGACAAAGTTTGCATTTAGAATGATATTGGCGATTAGGAAGGCGAGCCAGTAGATCGAGGAGGTCAATGGAAAGTTCATTGGAGCCTGTGGGAGGGTACAGTGTTGGAGGTTAGAATCTTGGATGGGTGCCCTCCGACAGGTGCTCCTAGAGGGATGGGAGGGGCCAGCATTAGAGGGACAGGATCCGCATCAGTTGGCCGGCGGTTGGCCAAAATGGCTTTATTTCACGGCGAAATGGGCAAATTTGCATATTTTTACACTTTTTATAAACTGCCATTTTTAAAATACCCGATTCCAGCCTCTGCTACGAATCTCCTCGCTGGCTAATCGACAAAGGCCGCATCGCCGAAGCGAGGAAAGTCATTCATCGAATCGAATGCCTCAATGGCAGCCTAACTGAAGAAAGAACAGCCGGTCTAGAGGAATTGCTCACTTCCGAAGCCGCAAAACTTAAAGATGGCCCCAAAAAGAAGCAAAAATACTACTTCTATCATCTTTTCTACACTGCCAAAATGACAAAATGGATTCTAACCTTTTCCTACGGCCTATTCTGCACAGCTGTCATCTCCTATGCCATGGCATTTAACATGGAACAATTCGCCGGTACTATCTATATCAATTCTGCCTTTTTGGGCCTGTTCCGAATGTTCCTAAATCTCAGCCTCGGCGGTCTGGACTACTTTGTCAAAGGCCTGGGCCGGAAAAAGCTGCATCAATTTGCGATTAGCTATGTGGTCACCATGACGGCGGTGGTTTTGTTTATGAAAAGCACCTGTAAGTTACATATTTTCTACTTAAAACTGTCTCAATGCTAAGTTTAATTTAGCCTACGGCAACAGTACCCTGATCACACTAGCAACCCTATCCGCGGCCGGTTTCTGCTCCCAAATGTTTGTCGTCATCGGCGTCATCTCATCAGAGCTGTTTCCAACGTCAATCCGTAACATTGCTGCCTCATTCACATCCACAGTGGCACGATTTGGTGGTATTGTGTCACCGAATTTGTTTGTTTTGGAAGCCTATTGGATCGGATTGCCGTATTTGGTGATCGTTGTGTGCATGAGCATTTATCTCGTCCTGTTTCAACTGAACATTCCTGAGACGAAATCGGCTGTTCAGAGTGATGCCATGCCGGAAAAGTCTGAATGGGGTCGAAAGTCAAAGAAGGGTGATAAACTGTTAAAATCGAAGACTAATGGTCAAAATGTTTGAAATTAATGTTGATTAATATAGTTGAGCTTTTTTGGGTTAAAAACTGATTTTATCTTTGCGATTCCGAACAGCTTTTACAAAAAGCAATGAAATAAACAGTATGAAACTGACTCGTAGGTTCGATTCCAAACAGCTTTCACAAAAAGCAATGAAATAAACAGTATGAAACTGACTCATAAGTTTGAGATTTTTATTTTTGATAAAAACTTCCAAAAGTACTACATAAATACCCCCGCAACCACCCCACCCTGAACCGACAATTGACATCCCCTGAGGCACTTTGTCAAAAATCCGTAAACTTGGGCGTTAAAGGCCGCCGTCGTCGCAGCATTGAAACCGGAAAAACCGAAGAGCCGGTGGAAAGCCGCCAGCTGGCGGCTGTATCGGATCAACAGATCCCCGATCCGCTGCGTTGATCGGCTGGCTGTCTCCAGGCGAGGCAGTCTCTTTTCATCATCCCATCCATCTGGTAGCAGCAACCGGCTAGTCCGTTTTCACTTTTTTTGCAGACACGCGCCCACGTTTAGGAACTGGATTCCAAATTGGATGGGACTTCTGAGTGAGCTCACTTCAATGGTCATTAACCAGTAAGGATGTACTTCTTTTGGAGGGTTTTGTTGCTTTTCGTGATTTTGAGTGTTTTGAATATTCATGTTACAGATTTTTATGCTTTGAAAACTGCAAACTGTTTTCTCAAAATATCGCTGTTAAATTTTTAAACTGTTATTTTTTAACAATGCGCTTTCATGTGTCAAAATTCTCTTTTTTGGTTATAAAAACTTAATAAACCCCATTTCAAGTCCAAGCATGCTGGGCGCCGTGGCGTACATGATCTTCATGATGAACTACAGCGGTCTGCTCATCGTCCAAGCCGGTTACTGGTTCATCGAGACCTATTGCCTCGAGCATCTCGAGCCCAGCGCTTTTCTCAACAATCCGGATGCGCGTGTTTACAAACTTGGGTTTTAACACTATCCTACACTTCCACTTGTTCCTTCACAGTTTATTTCGCCTAATTATCAAATCTACGAGTAATCAATCTAAACTGACATATGTTTTTTACTGGATATCCCAATTTTATTACCATTCATCCTAATAACTAGCCTTTATCGATATGTACTACGGTAATACAGTACCTATTGTAAGGTCTTTGAGCTTCTTTTCAATAAATGGCATTGAAAAATGGTGTGATGTTTGGGTTCGGATTGCGATTGTTGCGTCCTGAAAATGTTAAACTTGGTTTTTATCAAAATAAAATGCTATTTTAAACTGCCATATTAACAGACCGTTCCGGCGTAATTCAAAATAGCGTCCCCACCAGGATGCGAACCCACATAGCTGGTTACATCGATAACCCGTCCATCGACAATCATCCAAGCACTATCCGCCGTGTTGTGCCGTGCCACTTCGGCATAGCTGTATCGAAACATTTTGACGTCTTCATTGACGGCTCTAGCTTCCGGCATGTCGACGGCGCCCACCTGAGGGGTCGCGCGACGCGTGAAGAAATACCGACGACACCAGTCCATGTTTTTCGACCGACAGGACTGGCAGGAACTACGCCATCAAATATGACATGCAATTCAGGAATTCAGGCAGACCAATGAGCCCACTAAACGGGGGTCTCAAAAACAGGGCGCTTGCCTCGCGTGCAAGTGCCGTTGAAACCGTGCGAGACTGACACGCCTGATGCTGGGTTGACTGCCATGGGGACTGCGGAAGACATTTCCTCCAGTCGTCGGTCGTCTGTGCATGCGAAAATAGCCTTTGCTCGACGACACAGCAAAACAGGAGCCAATTTATAGCTTGGAATGCTTTTGCTTTCGCTTGCTGACGCCATCAAACGGTTGATGAATGTGGTGTGGTCGCACCAGATGATGAGGATGGCAACATTTGAAGTGTTAATTAAAACTGATGACTCAAAACTGCGCTGTGCTAACTTATTTCAAATTTCAACACAACCAAATTCAAAAACAGCTTTATTACAGTTAAAATGATTCCTCAAAACCATTTTACAATCAGTGTGATCAAAACAATTACTCCTTCTGAAGAGGGGCGCCAGTATCGCGCGAGTTGCCGCTCAAAATAATGTAATGGCTTCCAGTCTGTTCTTGCTTCTTGACTTGCTTGGACAGCGTGCCCAAAGGTGTATCGAACGAGTTCATCTTCTTCATCTTTTCCTTCTTCTCTTGTTGACGCATGCGTTTCTCGATTTGGTTCTTGCTGGAGCCCTTGCCATGGAATCTGAAAACATGAGATTAAAAGCAAAAACTGTAATGGAGTATGCCCGAAACTTACTTATGAGACATATCACGGAAGGCAGCCTTGGGCTCCATCTCACGGCCCTGCGCATCGGTGTAGACAATTTCAATCTGCGGATTGTAGTCTTGTTTGTCGACGAAAGGTCGGATAGGGCCACTGCCAGTGGTGCCGACGCGCTCCATCTTTTTGAGGTATTTGTCTTCGATGTCACTGAAAATATAGAGTTAAAACTGAATGTAAAGCCTGTTCTTTAGTGCAAAAAACTTACTGTTTCATAAATTCAACTTTGGCAAAGTTCTTGCTTTCGAGATGCTTCAAAGTTCCGCCACGATTCTTCTTGGCATTGGGGTCTTCGAGATAGCCCTTTTCACTGGCAAGCTTTAACATGCCAGCAACACCTTTGGTGACATCGCGTTCCTTTCCGAGCACGTTTTCATGTTCGCCCTTCTTCGTGCCAGATTCCTCGGCAGCGGCCTCCATGTCGACGTCCTCGTCTTCTTCCTCATCATGGTGGCGACGCTTGCGATGATGACGGTCGCGGTCGTCCTTCGACGAGGATTCTTTTTCCTTTTTCGATGAAGCAGCGAGCAAGTGCTTCTTCTCTTTCTTGACACGGCGACGCTCCTCTTCGGCGGCATCGGCTTCACGTTCCTTGCGACGACGCTCCTTCTTGGCAAGTTCGCGGGCTTCTTCGGCATGTAGTTCGCTGAAGTCAACTTCATCTTCGCGATTGCCAGCGAGACCATACGTCGGACGCGAGCCAATGGTTTTGTAGTATTCGGCGGTGGCATCGAAAACGACACCCTTTTCCTCATCGACGTCCATGTCTTCATCGGCGGGTTCTTCTTTCTTGATTTTGGACAGAAGTTCGGTGACTGCCGTGGCACCATCAGTGAGAACAGCAGCCTGGGCGGCGAGGCGCTCTTTCCGGGCACGATCAAGGGCAGACGCCAGTTCGTCCTCGACTTCGTCGTCGATGACCACACCCGCGAGATTATCAGCCGGTCCGAAATCGTCCTCATCGTCAGATTCCGATTCAGCCGCCAATTTCGAAGCTAATGATCGCAGACGAGAAGTATCGACAGTAGCGCCCATCGTGTTCCGGAATCGCGTCTTTTCGGGCTTCGGAGGCTCGATGATTTCGCCATCTTCGGCATCAACAGCTTCGGGAATGGGCTTGAAGTCCTCTTCCTTGACTTCCTTGTCCACAGCGCGACGGCGTGCTCGTAGTTTGGCTTCACGGGCTTCCTTCTCTTCCGTTGTTTCGGCCTCCGGCTCCAATGGCATCAAATCATCAGCCTTTAAAGCGGACGACTTACTGCCACGCACCTTTCGGCTGGATTTGTCCTTCTTCTTTTTCGGCTTCCGGAAGCTGATCATCTCCTCCTCCGTGTAGAACTCGCTGGCAATCTTGTACTTTGGCGTTTCCAGACTCTGAAGCTGCTTGTTGGCCATGTGCAGCTTGCGCTTGACACGAAGCTCTTCCTCTTCCCTGGCAATGTCCAATGTGCCACGTGAGTTGAGTTTGAAGGTTTCCCTGCCGACAGGGCCATCGACGCCTTCATCGTATTTGGCGAGAACATTCTTCTTTTGGACCTGAAATAATATGAATTGTTAAAAACTGATGCAGTCGATTATGTATGCAATTTGGCAAAGTAAAAGAGGTGGATTTTTTGTGACTGAAACGGAGGCTAATGAAAACGGAGTAAACTGCTGTGACTTTTTGTTTTGAAAATAAAAGAAACAAACTTATGCAGAAATCCCATCTCCAAGGACCCATCAAAACCACCAACTTTCCCTGCGGCGCCAGCCATCGGGCGGCCGCCACCGTGACTACACCGGCCGTTACAGGATCCGTAAAACATGCCTGCCGTTAATAATGTCTTCGGAGACGGCGTGAGAAAAAGTAAAACCCTACACGGCCTCGAGGATGAAGAATACTATCACGGATACCTCGATAAGGACGACGTCATGAGCATGCTGGAACGGCCGGGAGAATTCTTGGTGCGCGTCGTCGAGAATGAAAAGATGCAACGAATGTTGGTCCTGAGCGTGCGGAGAACTTGTAAAGATGATACTCCACCCGAAGAAGTCACAAAGCATTTCATCATTCAGATAATGCAGAATAAAAAGAACAAGTTCCGGATTGAAAAACTGTGCTTCCCAACCGTACAACAACTGATACAGCACCACATCAACGCAAGGACACCTGTATCCACTATGGTAAGATTTACTTTTCTAATTTTCTAAACTGCAATAAATCCGCAAGGCTTTGCACGTCCAAACAGTTTCCAGATGCCCTCCTAGTCCAAGGCGTATTCCGGCAGCCATGGGAAGTCAGTCACGACGACTTGCAAACGGTACACAAAATCGGAGAAGGCACATTTGGCGAAGTCTATTTCGGCTACATGAGGATTGCGGGCAAAAAGAAGCGCCAATGCGTGATCAAAATTGTAAGCCATCTATCCATTTCAGCGTTCAACAAGCATTTGCACTAGATTTAGGCAAAACACCAAGGCAACGCGAACAAAAACGTCCGTGAAATCATGAAAGAAGCCCGAATTATGCGCAATTTTGACCATCCAAATGTGGTACGAATGTTCGGCGTAGCGATTGAGAAGGAACCCATGGCACTTATTATGGAATTTGTAGATGGTGGATCACTCGAAAAGTATCTCAGAACCGCTAATGGACCGATTTCACAGCAAGAAAAGGACAGAATGTGCTGCGACGCGGCTTGGGGTTTGGAATATCTGCACGAAAGCCACTTTTTGCATCGGGATATTGCGGCGAGGAATTGTCTATATTCAAAGTTAAAAGTTGTAAGTTGTTAAACTGGCATACGCTTTCTACATATCACTTGAATCCAAAATGTCAAAAGTTTAGCTCAAAATCGCCGATTTCGGTCTATCAAGAATGGGCGACGCGTACCAACTAAAAGGACCCACAAAACTACCACTAAAATGGCTGGCACCGGAGACGATCGATACAGGGGTACATACACAAAAATCTGATGTGTATAGTTTTGGGATTTTGATTTGGGAGATCTATACACAAGGAGGGACCCCTTTCAAGCATTATGCGCAGTCTCATATTCCTAACTTGGTAAGTTTAAACTCAAATTTTGCCGTAAATGCTGCAAATATTCCAGGTCATGCAAGGCGTCCGACCAGAATTCCCCGATAATACCCCTCTCGAAGTCAAGCAAATTGTGATGCGGTATTGCTGGCCGACTAACCCCAAAGAAAGACTAACAATGCAGGAAATTGCGTTCGAATTGGAACACTATTCAAAGATATCTCCGCCCTATTGCCAATATCGGCTCCGAGATGCTGTGGACGATGACCTGAACAATCCGCCAAGCGATAAGGTATCAAAAGAGGGGCCAAGTAAAGAGCAAATTCAAACAGCGGCAGTGGCAGATGGCAAGCCTGTCAATGCACCTACAGTAGTGGGGCAGGCATCGAAAAAGGGTATGTTTAAGGTTTCAAAACTGCTAATAATGTGAAGTTTGGTTGTTCCAGTCAAAAACAAGCAAATAAAAAGCAACGACAACTCGAGCGACAACAGCGGGAAGAAGCCAAATCGGCAAAAAGGATCCCTCGGACACAGGAGAAAAGAAACAGATGACGATTCTTCACGGAAAAACATGCGAAAGAATAAACCCGCAGCAACTACAACTACGGCAGGCATTCCAGAAGCATGTGGCTCAATGCGGGGAGAATTGGGCGACCCAGGAAGCCAACGGCGAGTGGATAAGGAAAAGGTCAGAAGGAGAACAGTGGCAAGGCAGGTTTTGGTGGGACTGAGACAACTGATGGCTCCCCGTTTATAGGAGTAACTTTCAGCACGGATAATAAGTTGAGCCAGCTACGGAAACGGTAACCCCCCTCTTTTTGCGAGTTGTGTTTTTGTAAAAAGATAAAAATTACTTACCTGACCGAATTCATCGACCATTTCATCGTCGTAGGGGTTGTAGCCGGGCTTCTTCTCGCGGAGTTCCTTGTTCTTCTGGAGCTGCTCGTTGTACATGAGGGTTGGATTGACAAGGACTTCTTCGCCGTCGTCGTCGAGGACGTCTGGAATGATTTAAAGGTTAAACTGTCTAAAAATGGTAACAATCCACTTACTTTTATCGTCAAGAACAAGAATCGTTTCCTGGCCCGTCATGAAAGACGTCTTTGAATGCCCGACGGTCATCCCGGCCAGGGCATCATATTCAGATGGTCGTTGTGGCCGTTTTCCGGCAGTTGGAGCGCGCTTGGGACGTTTAACAGCGGCTTGCTCGATTTCGCCGTCGAGTTGATCGTATTCGTTGGCCTTAAATGAGCAAAATTAACTCAAAATTTTGAAAATTATATAAAAAAACTAACCTTTTCCTCAGCCTTCCGTCGCTGGGCTTCAATCCAACTCTCAACACCGCCTTCCTCCTCATCGGAACTGTCCGCGAGACCCTTCGACTTCAAAACCTTGGATTGAACCTTCCGCTTCGCCGCATGCGTTTCCAGCTTCTCTTTCAGCTTTTCAGAGAGCTTCGTCTGCGTGACACTGACGGCGGCCTTGTGAACGAACTCGATCCCATCCTGTGTGACGACCTTCTCGGCAGCGCCGCCAGATTCGGATTCTCGCATTGTTGGAGCCGCCTCTTCTTCGACGAGTGGTGCCATACCGAGCTTGGCACGGAGAGCATTTGTTTCTTCGATTGACATCGATTCGACACTGAAAACGGGATTTGTTAAAAACGTACATCACCTTTCTAGATGCCAGAGGGGATTAGGGTTTAGTTAATTGAAGAATACCAAAACTGTGCTTCGTGGTAACAAAAAAAATATATAAAAACTCACTTGCCACCACCATCGTCTCGCTCGGGCGATCCGGAAGCTTCACGACGTCGAGACCTTTAAAAAAACTCAATTTTCGACAGATCAGGGAGGTGATAGCTAATCGGACGATCACTGGCTATAATCTACGCTCGTTTCTGGCCCAAAGAAATATATAAAGACTCACCTTTTGCTGGATTTTTCGGGACTCGATTCGTTGCCACCTGTGGTGTCGGAATCGAGGTCGTGCTTACGCTTCTTTGCGTATTTGGACATGTCTGAAAGCTGTGCTATATGAGGATCACGATAGACAAGAAAACGGGGTACAAATATGGGTAGGAAAGACGAAAATGAACGACGCGAAGCTGGAGTGTTGAAAGGAAAACAAACTCGTTGGTGGCGGCGAAGCGATTTCTGCGCACGGGGTTGAACGTTAAATGGACTGTTTATGGATGATGAGGGCGGCCGTTGTCAAAAAGACGCACGCACTTTCTTCCACTGGCATGTGTTCGTGTGTGCGCTTTGCATGTCGATTTGGCTCGACGCAAGCCAATGATAACTTTGTGGGACTGGTTTTCGTTGTAGGACACAGTCGTCTGTGGTTTTGGGGAAATATATATCTTTGAAACTGCTGTTTTTGCTTTGCGATTTGCCATCATAAACTGCGTCTCGTTTCTACTGTCGTGATTCTGAGTCCTGATAATACATGTAAGCACATTTCAGACAACATTAGCCATGTCAACTCTCAAATTCAAGCCCATTTTTGACACTCTTCAAGCATCGTCAACAGTCGCCGAAGCCGCCGTCTTCAAACACGGAGCCAGGGCTATGAGCGATGCAGCAAGTGATACTAAAGTACATTTCACCCAGTTTTCAACCTCTTGATGAACTGTTCATGTTTTCAGGAGTTTCGATTCCACTGTTTCGTCGGTATCTTCCTCTCGCCCATGTCCCATGATAAGATTACCCATGAAGCCGTTATGGTAAGCCATATGATACGATTTTGAATGAAAACTGATCTTACAATGCAATTCAGAGTTTGAAAGCCCTCCCATCCGGACTGACCCCTCAAAGCATCGTCGACATGGACTTGGATGTGCTGAAGTCGAAGTTGACCAAAGTCAACCATCATAAAGTACGTTTTTAAACTGCCTACAGTGTTGAAAAAATTCTATGTACATTACAGTCAAAAGCCGAAAACCTCAAAACCGCCTGTGCTCGACTGCTTTCCGAATTCGATGGCGACGTTCCGTCCGAAGTGCCCGTCCTCCAGACATTCAAGGGCATCGGGCCCAAGATTGCCCTTCTCGTCAGTGAAGTTTGCTGGAACAAGTCCGTCGGGATCGTCGTTGACACCCATGTTCATCGAATTTGCAACAAAATTGGCTGGGTAAAGACGAAGGACCCGGAGGGCACGCGGAAGGCTATGGAGGCCCTTGTTGATAGGTACGGTTTTTTGGATGCCATTTTGGCTAATTGGCTGAAATTGATGTCTTTTGTTTTTAGCTCCGAACACGTTCTCGTCAATGAATGTCTCGTCGCCCTGGGCCAAACGATCTGCAAAGCAGCGAAGCCGGATTGTGCCAATTGCCCGATTCGGGAGATGGTTGATTGCGCTTTTGGAAAAACTGGCACCCCTTCGAGCATTTCGTCAAAGAAAGAAACCCCCGCTAAAACCCCAGCCAATCCCGAAGCGAAACCAAAAGCCCCCAAACGACGAGCCCCCAAGCGACAACATGTTTCTGTTTCTGGCGATTGATTACGGTATCTTTATTCGGTTTTTCATTTTTACGAACTGGTCAATTTATAATTTGGGTAAACTGTTTCAAGAATTTTGTAATACTTATTGATCCTTTAACTTTCCATTTTCCAACTCCGCTGGCAATGCCGTCTTTCCGATGCACAATTCAAAAATCCAATCTTCTAACCCTGTCGGCAGGTAACTCAATGGAATGAAAACCAACAATGAGTACCATCCACATCGGTAGCGATATCGTGGAAAACGTGCCGTAATTGCATGATAGTAGTCATCGACGACGTAGTGCAGGTGAGGTGAGGCCATGTCATGGAGGGCCGAATTCCATTTTGTCACAACTAAAACTGACAGTATTTAGTCTTCTTTGAAATTCGTTAACTAACAGTTCTTTTTGTAATCTTCACCATAGGCAATTTTCACCCCATTGTCCAGCTTTGACCACACTTGATCAACACGCTTTTTCAAAGCATCTTCATTAATCAAGTTCGTACTGAAGACTTGTGGCTCCAAAATACAGCAAGTGATGCCGTAGGGTTTGAGTTCTTGTCTAAACTGAAAGCTTAATTTCATCATGTACGAATAAACTCACCGAATCGCATCCATGTAGGCTTCTGACGCAAATTTAGCCATGGCATATGGGGCTCCACAGGGGACTGAAACACGGCCAGCAACACTGGTGACAGTGATGATTCTGCCTTTGGACTGTTTCAAAAGTGGCAGAAATGCCTGAAATGGGGTACAAAACTGATCCCAATACGTTAACAAATAAGAAAAGGCACTAACATGGACACATCGAACATGTCCAAAGGCATTCACATCCAACGAGAATTTGTATTCGTCGATGGATGTCCATGCATCTGGACCGTATGACGTGAAGGCGCCGGCATTATTGACCAATGCCCAGAGGTTCTGGCCGGGTTGAAGTTTCGATTTGACGAGTTCGGCGGCGTTTTTGACCGATTCATCGGAGGTTACGTCCAGCGGAATCGGAATGACCTTGCCGGGGAGGTCCTTGGATTCGGCGACCAGGGATTCCTCTGACTGTAACGTTTAAGTGTTGAAACTGTAAGTAACGAGAATTGCTTTTACATTTTTAGAATAACACCCAGCAAAAACAGTAATCCCATTCTTGGCACACTTCAATGCCAGAAGTCGTCCAAATCCTGAATCGGCACCACTGATAAACACTGCTTTCGAAGCCAAATCGAAAACCGGAATCAGTTCCCAGATGTATCGAGCAGCATAATAGACGGCAAACGTTAATAACAAGTAGAGAAC
>KB455561.1:121162-136482 GCA_000341325.1 Panagrellus redivivus | reverse complement strand
CTTTAAAACCGTGGAACACGCTGTACGAGTCGTATTCAAAAGTAATGAGCCGCCCGGTTAATCTAACACCGTCCGATTATCTGGAAGTTTACATGGGTCCGGATATCTGCCCTACAGCGTTGCTTTCCAAGATAAATGAGAAAACATACCGCTCTCTTCACATATCTGGTCAATACCATTGGACACAAGTTATTCCCTTTCTCCATACAGGCACCAATGTTAGTGTGTGTTTGTACGACAACATGGACCTGCCAGAAGAAGACATGGAAGAATTTTTTAGAACTTTATGGAATTATAAAATTAATGAGTTAGTTGAACAAAATTTACATAACTGATATTTTTAATTATTTTTCAGCTTTTCTTTGTTTAACACAAACTGTGATAAGACGTGGCTAGATGCCGCCTACAAAACATCGTCTACAATGATTGGCACTGTTTTTAAATCCGTGGAGGTTATTAAAAGCTTATATTCTTATTTTCGCGTAACTGCAGTCACTAATAATGACACAGTTATGACGTTGTTGATGGTGGACTCCGACATTGAAAACAATGAGGAAGAATCAGATGACGACGAGCTTACTGATGACGATGACATTATTTAAAGCCTTAGTTAGGTTCTTGGTTTAACTTGCTGTCCATGAATATAATTTGATTTGTTTTGTGTATAGTTTAGTTTCAAGGTCAAAAACCAAAAATAAAATAGTTATTATTATTATCTAAATCATTTAATATATCACAAATCACAAAAGTCGAGACAAATAATCTTATTTTATAACCAAACAAAAACCGCTGTCTTTAAACTCAGCGAAAGTTAGTAGTCGACGCGGGTCGATAGATTGGATTCATCAAGGAAGCCTCCGATTCCGTCCGTCGGTAGCTGTTTTCGACGTTGCTGTTTGGATTTATGAAACGGATCGACCTTAAATCCATGTTTGATGGCATTCTGTCCGTTTTGACAAGATATGCCAGTGTTCCGAGGCCGACGATTCCTATCACAAACATCAGGAATAGTAACACTGATCGAACTGGATGGGATGAATCATCATCGCCAGAGGTTGAAATTGGCTCTGCTTTGTACCATAAAGAGAAGCCACGTAAACTGAGGCTCAGGTCTGACGTGAAAAGGATTGTGAGTTCGTTTCCTTCTGATGAGACCAGGCTTTCGAGTTGTTCCATTCCGGAGAGGCTGAAAATGTTGAAAATTACGACAATATGCGTTCTTATAAGACCTACAGTTCCAAATGCGTCGTATTAGTCGTATTTCCATTAAAAATGCCCAAAAAATCCTGATCAATCTCCGTCAAAAAGTCAGTAATGTTCACAATGACCCGGTGCCCTTCCGGAGCCCTTAGATGCCAAGTGCAATCCATGTTATCACAGTATGGTGTCGGGTAATCGGGACTCGTCAAAAGTGTCCAATCATCCACTTTCGCTACTAGATCACCCGAACCACATTGGCACCGCTTTCTCCAAGAATAGTTGATATTCAGCTTGCGTTCACCGGCAATGTCATCACCTTCCCGATGGTACCACAACTGAACATAGGGGTCGCTACCATCGAATTCGAGAAACCGCTCCGCTGTGCCACCGTCATCGAGAATGGCATCAGCTTCAAGGCGGAGTTGGCTTCGATCGGCGACTGGACCTTCACCGTTCATGACTGCGATGAATTCGTTGTCAGCTGTCAGTTTGTAGTTGATTTTGAGCACGATACGGTAGAGGGATTCACCGGGCGGAGGGTAGATGCGCCAGAAGCAATCCATGAATTTACAATCCTCATAGAAGGTGTGGTTGACGGCGCCAGTTGTTGTGGAGAAGATTTTTGGAGTGTCGGGACATGCACAAACTGAAAAGTCGTACACATTTAAAAAAAATGAAAATGTTGTATTTATAATGTGTGCGAATCAGCAAATCACACAAAACCAGAGTGTTAATGGTTTAAATCAACAAAATTTGAACTTGTGCAAATTGCAAAAATCAAAAATTGTTTAAAATTACAAATGTAATAGTTATTCATAAAAATCAAAACAAAAACTTACAATACGGCTTCTTGTAAGCGCGAACAGACAAATTGAAACCTTTTTCCACAACGGAATGATCGGTCAAAAACCGAAAATCAACGTCTTTGTGATCAAAAGTAAACACTTTCATGCCTCGGGCGTCGTCAGTAAGACTAAAAAAGCCAACTTCACAAACTTTCCAAAACAACACCAAAAACCAACTTTAACAATGACGTCTTATCAATAAGTTGCAAAAAGTCCGTATCCATCTCGATAGAAAGGTTGTTAATTACCGCCTGCACAACTGTATTGTATTGTCGTCCAGTATTATCAGCTTTTCCATGGAGTTGAGCGCTGACACGAGTCGTACAGTTGATGTTGTCACAGTATTCGAACGGATATCCTGGAGATGTGAGGGTTTTGAACGTTTCGTCGACTTGGATGTTTTCTTCTTTGCAGCTGCAGACTGAAACTTGACAGTTTTGTTTTGGAGGGGGGTAATGCGTAAACTTGCCACTCGGAACTCGTTTGTATTCAATCAAATACGGCTCCGATGCGTTTGGGGACTGTGTAAATGAGATTATTATGGTCAAACTTTCGGTCCGACTCGAAACGATGTGCGGATAGTCGTGGGTTGTGAAGCCGTTGAGGTTTTCAAGGACATCGTTGACGCGATTACTGCGGAAGTTTTCAGTTTCGATGAGTTTTATGTAGACTGATGTCGATAAGTTGCGCACTGTAACTTCAGTGGCTAAAGTAGAGTTGATCATGATGACACAAGCTGTGTCATGGTGAAATGGGACGTTATTTGCTGGGAGGGCGATGGCATTGTCTTCAGCTTGATAAAATGGAAATGGGCAAGGATGGATTGTGTTACTTACTAAAATTGGATACTGTAGATGTCACAATTAGCTTTGAAACAGTGAAAAATGACTAACAATGCACATCAAATCGTGAATAAAACATTTTAAATCCACTGAATTCATTCTCCGTGGCATCCGTCGAGAAAACGACTTTCAAGCCACCGCCTTCTGACGACGTGAAATGCCGTGGCTGATGGCCCATTGGGCCACTCAAGCTGCAAAATAATGCATTTCAATTGATAAAAACAACAAAATCTAAAACCTACACATGCTGTTTAGCACTATACTGCTTATCTTTATAATAAAACGTCTGATAAATCTCCACAAAATCATGCAAATACTCCGTATCGAAGAATTCAATCGACAAACTGACAGCGAAGCCAGCTTTTGGCTCAATTTCATAAACGCATTTCAGATTCGAGCAATAACTCGTCGGGAAGCCCGGACTTTTGAAGATCCCAGAAGGCACATCTGGTCCATAGCCAACACTGATGTCTCGACACCGCTCAAATGCCAATGCCGAAAGGCCATTTAGCAATAATAGTACAGTAACCCACCGGAAATACATTTTAAACGTGTATCGCAACATTCCACTATCGATGAAGCATCAATGACCCTAGTTACTCGCAATTTGTTTATTGTTATTCAAAAACGACTTTACAAAAACGGTTCAAATTTCAATGATGTTTCCTAAAAGTGAGGATAACGCGCACGATAAACGTAAACAGTCACTCAGTGGCCGATGTTTCTGGTTGTGATGGCTGTGGCTGCCTACGTAGGCGCGAATATACGGTGGGAATGGCGAAGAGGACAGCGATCGCGTAGAAATAGGCCCCATAAACACGGAATTGGGTCCGAATATCTAGCGCAAACCCGCGAGCATCAGCCACGGCAAACGTCAAAATGGATTGAAAGATGAGCGCACAAAACGTGTTGCAACCAAAGATGAAGCTGTAACTGGCGGAACTGAGCTGGGAAGCAATGATGTTGGAGGCGGCAGCTATGAGGACGTGATAGACGCCATCGACGATGATGTAGAGGACGTAGACGGCGATGATGCTTCGGAGGAAGGTCATGGCGATCAGGAATGTGCCGATGATAACGGAAGAAAAGAAGAAGATTGCAGCGCCGTAGTTTTTGTACTCGAGTTTGAAATATTGGAGGTAGAAAGTAACGATTGCGCCTACAGTATGCCAATTAAGACAAATTTCGAAAAAGCAAAAAGGTTGAAAACGAACCGAGAAGGGTATTGATACACTCAACAACGCCATTACCAACAAATTGACCTTCGGTTTGAAGTTCCGCCCATAAAGTTTGAGCGTAATTAGCCATTTGGTAGATGCCACAGGACGCGAGTGCCCACCAAAGCGACCATGATAGGACTGTTTTGTTGTTTTTGAAAATTAAAGCCTTTTCCTTCATTCCGGCCCAATAAGATTGATCAACTTTTTTCTTTTGAACTTCTTCGCCATCCTGAGGGCTCGTAATCGGCTGAGATTCGCGTTGAAGTTCGACCTCAGAATCGACCACATCCGGTTGTAACATTTGTTTCGAAATCGGCGGAAGCACCATGGCCACCAAGAGCACCATGCTCACAGCACCTAGTGAGATCTACAAACCACATTTTAAATTGGTCATCAAAACTACAGTACCCTCATACCTGATTAAGAAGCAAATACGAACTCGAACCCGTCATTGAAACCAAAGTCTGCGCCATACCAAAAGCAAAGAATTTCCCGATTAAATTTGCGGTCCTCGTGTAGGATGTTATCTTTCTATAGTGCTTTTTATCAACCACGGCATACATGTACGAATAATAAGCAATTTCGGCCGATGAAGCGAGACCTAAATTTTGATAACTTTTATAAAAATATATAAAAACCTAAAATTCACCGAAAAACACCTGCATAAGTTTCATCTGATTGACCCCGCTTCCCCAAACTAACAAACTCCATGTTCCAACAAGGCTCAATGCCTCCAAAATGACTACCGGTTTGTATCGAAGAGTATCAGTAAGAAAAAATACCGGAATCTACAACAAAAACATATTTACAACACTAGCCTAAAACTAAAAGTGCAAACTACAGTCTCACCAAAAAGATCAAATAACTGTATGTCCAAATGGGAAAAACTTCCGAATAAAGCTGTTCATTGGTGAGATTCTTGTAGTCAGACTCCAGAAATGGCGTCAAGAACGGTGTTGCCGGCCTGAATTCTTTGACGACGCCGTAGAAGCAGACGAGGGCCGCGGTGAGCTTCCAATGCATGATCACGATTCGTGAACGGTCGAACTGAAGACGTTTTTGATGTGATCAATGAGTTTGTTGGCTGCGAATTGTGTAGGAACAGAGCAGCTGGGTCAACATGACGACTGCCGAGACAGGACGAAGCTTATCGCCGTCGGCTGTCAAGGCCAATCTTTGTTTTTTCGCGTTTTCAAAATATTTGACGGAAGTGCATTTCCGGGAAGGGAGAGAAGGGTTTTGGGCCGAGGCTAATGGGTTAAGCATTTCTGTTGGGGGATTTTGTGCTTGCAAAAAATTGAGAAATTTTGCAAAAAGTTAGCAATTTTATTGCAAAATACGATAGACTAACGATGTCGTTTGTAACAGCGAAAGTAGAAAAGGCAAAGATGAAACGATTGACTGGGAATGCTGGTCTTAAAAGGTCAAAGAAAAAGACGTAAAATTCCCATTAAAAAAGTGATGTTTGCTCGACCGCCGCGTTGGTCACTCATGACTCTTTGCCAAGACCCCTCGACTTTGTCATCAAATTTCCGCAAACGCAGCGCTGCGCTCTCTCCGCGTCTTCTTTCCCGATTTACAGTTTCAATCCACTTCAGATTCACCCCATTCATTCTTCCCGACATCATGGAACGCTTCCTCCGACTGAGCAACATGTCCGGTGGCATCACCAGCACCGCTGTCGACTCCAGCCAGGTCGATACTTCTGAAACCGTCTACATTTCGTCGCTGGCCCTTTTGAAGATGCTCAAGCATGGTCGCGCTGGTGTCCCCATGGAAGTAAGTCTTTCTCATCTTTCTCATTGATATTTATATATAAAACCTCTTCAGGTCATGGGCCTCATGTTGGGCGAGTTCGTCGACGAGTACACCGTCAATGTGATCGACGTTTTCGCGATGCCCCAGTCCGGTACGGGCGTTTCCGTCGAAGCCGTTGACCCTGTCTTCCAGGCCAACATGCTTGACATGCTCAAGCAGACTGGTCGCCCCGAAATGGTCGTCGGATGGTACCATTCCCATCCGGGTTTCGGTTGCTGGCTCTCCGGCGTCGACATCAACACCCAGCAATCGTTCGAAGCATTGAGCGATCGCGCTGTCGCTGTCGTCGTGGATCCTATCCAATCCGTCAAGGGTAAGGTTGTCATTGATGCGTTCCGGACCATCAACCCGCAGACGATCGCATTGAACCAGGAGCCGAGGCAAACGACTTCAAACATTGGTCATTTGCAAAAGCCGAGCATCCAGGCCCTGATCCATGGCTTGAACCGTCACTACTACTCGATTCCCATTGCTTACAGCAGCCACGACTTTGAACAAAAGGTAAGACTCATTTTCCAACCATTTTGACCGATATTTATATATAAACTTTGCAGATGCTGCTCAATCTGAACAAGCAATCCTGGATGGACTCCCTCCAACTCGAAAACTTTGCCGCCCACGGCGAACACAACGAGGAGTCCGTGAAGCAGATGCTCAAGCTCGCCAAGCTGTATAAGAAGTCGCTCGAGGACGAGGAGAAGATGACCGATGAGCAGAAGGCCATCAAGAACGTCGGTAAGCAGGATCCCAAGCGCCATCTCCACGAGACCGTCAACAAGATGCTGTCGGACAACATTGTCCAGAATCTCGCTGCCATGATGGACACTGCTTCCTTCCAGTAATTTCTTTCCTTCCATAATATCTGTGTTGTGTAATGTAATCTTTATTTAACCGATTTTGTTCCTTCGACGCTCGCTTTGAAGGGCTTTTATTGTAATTTCATTGTGCGTCAATAAGTTATTTTTTACATTTTCGTTCAAATTAGTCGTACATGGCGACAACAATGATGTTTCGGGGGCTGTAGTGGTCTCTATGAGGATTCTGGGAAGCGATGACGGCGATTCCTACAGCCTGAGCTCCGGCACATTCGAAGTAATGGCGATGCCAGTGGCGCATTTCACGGTTCCAGGTGTCGACAATCTTGGCTGCGGTGGATCCGACGGCGAATTGGTTCACAGGTTCGGGGCCGATCCAGAGATTGAAGCGGCCATGGCCAGATCCGGGCCGGAGTTTGCCGTCTAGAGCGATTTCGAGAGCGATGTCTTCGGCCTTCGCGGCAAGGATTGATGTTGGCTGGAGGCTCGGGACGTCATTAGCCCTTCTGGCGTCGTTAATCTTACTGTAGAGCCTGTCTGTTAGGTTTCGCCGATTAGGGTTGTCATTAGTTGAGGCTACTGAAGGCGCTCGGAGGACACGGGCTTCTCGGACGACGGCAGTGTTCCAATTGTCGAAGTAATCGGCTCGGTCGTGGATATTTCGCAGATCTGAGCGGTTTTTCTTTACTTTTTACAACTTTAAATGGAAATAACAACTCACCACAAGAGTCAGCTTCACTAACATCATCCCTCGAAACCATGGAATGACGACACGGTGCCACTTGGACCGGATTCTGGACCACCATTGGTGCTATCACTCCCGGGACTGATTCATCGACTGGGACTCCGTTGAAGAATACAGTACGCTGCAAATACAGTACCCATTAAGCCAACTAACTTAAAACTAAACAAGTCCAAAACACTTACTTTAGTAGTTTCCGATATAAGCTGCCCATTAGGAGTCCGTCTCTCGGTCTTCTCGATGACTACAGTCTTCTTTTTACGCATGTTCCACGCCGACTAATGTAAAGCTTTCAACCAAACTTTGTTGGAATTCAAAGAAATGGCCAAACGAAAAGTTGTCATTCATGGTAAATAGGACCCTCCTCCATCGGAGGCTTGTGTACACTCTTTTTCGGACCTTTATGGGTGAAATGAATGGTTTTATTAATCGAATTTGGGATGACAGGGCAATGCTAAAGGTGATGACGGCTAGGTTGGTCCTTGTTTGTTTGCGTTTGACCACGATGACATGCTTTTTGCTAAATCTGTGCTTGTTGGGTAGGGATGGGTGATTTTGAAACTGGATTGGAATTTTTCTAACTTTGAAATTGGTCAGTGAACAAGAAACATAATCTTTTTTACTCAAACTGTAAGATCGAAAAATTTATTAGTTTTTTACATTAATTTGCAGTTAATTTGTTTTTATACGGAAAGCGATCCATAAAACTGTAAAGTCAGTCACCCCTAAAGTGATAAAACAGAAGCTTCCGTGTGTACTCTCAACACCAGGAGCACAATTGCCTCAAGAAAGACCACAAACATGACCAATTGACTGGCATCAAAACTGAAATATCCGTTTGCTTTTCCACACGGGTGCAATGATAAACGCCAAAGGGTAACAATGATGTGTGGTGCTAATTGGACCGATAAAACTAAACTGATGCTGATCTTGATAAACGTCGTAAAGTTCGAATTTTGCAGTTGATATAAATAAACACGTGGAGACCATGAAGACCATTTGCATCTGCGACATAGGAATTGGTCATGCGTCAATTGCTGCTCGGCTTCTTGTTTTTGGTCGCTGTATCGGCGAATGTGCCAAATGGGTACTTTGACAATCTCGTTGATGTCGCGCCGGAAGAGGTTTTACCGAAATTGGTTACCAGCAACTCGGCGTTTGGATTGTGCCCGAGTGAAACTTATATTGACTACTACAATGTAAGACTTAGTTTCGGTCAGGAAAAGTAGTGATTTTGGCAAATTTCAGGAAAAATGGGAAACATCACTTGGTCTAGACTCATCTCTGACATGGCGAAATGCGTCGATTCTGTGGGAAAAAGTGCGGACAATGATTAATGAAGGCAACATTGGCAACTTCCAGAAACTGTGCCAGTATGTAGACCCGCCAGTCAAAAGTTGATATCAAAAACATTGTCGAATTTCAGCTCCCGAGACAGATTTTACTACAATATGGGCCAAATCCTCTATTATCAATGCGTCAATCTCTTCTCCCTCCTTCAATGGACCGATGACATCCGAGAAGCCGCCGCCTATGTCCGGATGTGGCAGCACCTTGATTTCATGTGCAATGTTGGTTTCGAACGTGAGTTTTTTTCAACAATAGCAGCTAAAGTATACTGTATTATAGAGCTGTTGATACCGGGTGATCTGAAATGCGTTGAAACAGCATCCACTAATTTAACGTGCGTTCACGAATTTGAGCACAACACTAATTGGAGTAATGTTTGCCCGTAAGTGTTTCGGACTTGTGTGTTTTGTTTCAAATATGTTTTACAGACTTGTGGATACGTTCATGAACTGCCAGAAAAATCTGATTGATACTGCATGCGGCGTTCCTGTAAGTTTAACTGTCTTTTTTCCATAATTTAAGATTTTTTTAGAATGGCTATTATGCTTGTGAAGGCATCCGCCTCGGCTACGGTTCATACTGTACCAATTTGCGATGCAACGTTCAATAGACTGATTGCACTTGTTTTGTAATATTTAAATACTGTAAAAATTGATTTTTGTGTTGTTATGAACCAAGATATCAAAACTAACTGCATAAATAAAGCCAGCTTCAAAACGTTCGCAATTTGTCTTTGACGCAACATCACCGCTACTTTGCTTTACTTGGGCTTTGCTTTCAACCGCTTCTACACATAAAGCTTCGGCGCTAATTCATTGCTTTCGGCCCTTCGCGCATGAGTCCAGTTTGCTGCCACCCTTGCCGAATTGATCGAATTTATGTTGCGCAAAGCCAACAGTCATGCGCCGCGCCGACAGCGCTGTCGTGTGGCTCTAAGCATAGCTAACGTCATGTGTTGTTGTTCTAAATTATTCAAGTCTTTATAATATTTTCACCATGAATGCCCACGAAAACGAGCATCTATTCTTAAGCAAAGAAGCTTCTGATGTCACGCTTGTCATCGACAATGTTGAACTTCCCGCGCATCGGGCAATCTTGTCGAAGGCATCTGAATATTTCAAGTAAGTTGCAGACTGTTCACAATCATATAGTTTAACGAATGTTTTAGCACCATGTTCTCATGTTCATTCACCGAAGCCAAATCCGATAAAATTATATTGAAAGAAACTAATTTGAATGCTTTCAAAGTTATTTTGAAGTACATCTATACTGGCTCGACGTACATGTTTAAAAGTTCACGTTATACTTTAAAAGAAAGTATTGAAATACTTTCATGTGCACGATTCTACATGGTCCAAACCGCAATAGAAAACGCAGTTGAACTAGTTAAACATGTAGGAGTTTCATACCTTTATTGTTCAACATTACAAATATGTTTTTAGGTTTTTGATACCATGGTCTACAGCCCAATTGAAATGCTGAACTATTCCTATATTCACCGTGTCGATGAACTTATTTCATACAGCGAAGCTAAATTGTGGGAAAGTCAATCTGTATTTGATGATACAGAAATTCAATTCTTGAAAACACGTTCACATGTTTTGCCAGAAACAGTGGCACACATTTTGAAATTTTGTATAACCACGCCGGAACTTTTCGAAGCAATGATTAGTTGGATGAAACATAATTCCAGATATTCAAGTTTATTTCCCGAATTGTTGCAATACATTGAGCTACCACTTCTTACCGAATCAGAATTGGACATGTTATTTGAACCTACTGAACTTGTCGACCGTAATTTTTGTTTAAATTTACTTAATGATCAGCGACAACTAATGGATAAAGTTTTAAAAGTTGACGACCAGAATGTCATTAAAGGCGTTCATGACCTCCGCGTTGTTAGAGGTCAAAAATACCGTTATAAAGTCGAAACGTTTGTCAAAAACAAAGGCGTAAACTATATTGATATTGATCTGAAACAGCAATATTTATTAAACTGTATTACATTAAATCTGACGAAACTAAATGTGGACCAGAACGACAATGATATGTCCTATACCGTATCGGTATCATTAGATATGCGCAATTGGAGCTGCATCATTGATCATTCAAGCCATAAGTGCTTCGGGAAACAACTTCTCTATTTTAATGAACGTCCGATTCGCTTCATTCGCATCGAAGCAAGTCCTCGTGATTCCGATTTTGAATTTTGTGTAAAAGCCAACAACATCAAAGCACTTTATACAACAGATCTAATAGAAATTGATCCTGTCACCACCTTTTTGATTCCAAAACGGAAACTCGTAACGAAAGACTTAAAATTAAAATCATGCGATCATTACAATCGTAGAACCAATTTATATATTGGGAATGACATTACTTTTCAATTACCTCAACCCTGCATTATTGATAGCGTGAAGCTATTGTTCAACTACCCAAACAGCTATCACATTGACGTTTCAACAACTGCCGGAAACTGGATACGCGTTTTCACGGAAGACGAAATTACTGGATGGCGAATAGCAACGTTCGAGAAGCAGCCCGTATCGTTTATCAAAATTGTTAGCCAAATTCCTTCCTGTAAATTATGTTTGTATAAGTTGGAATTTCCTGTTATTAATGCTCAAAATGTTACTGTGAATACAAACAGTATCTGATAACATGTACTGTGATCTTTTGGGCTTATAGCGCTTTTCATCTTTATATCCCAGATCTGTGTAAACGATTTTTTCTGTTTTTGCTACAAATTTTATGTAGTTTTCTTTAATTTGATAACGTTTAGAAAATAAGATGTGTGAAGAAAAAACAATGTGTTCTCCAACAATGCCTTATGAAATTTTGACAGTAATAACAGTTCATTTGTGCGAACATGCGTCCGCAGTATTTGTACTACGGTCTTATCGATCGCGTCTGTTGCGCAAAAACAAAGGATACCGTCGCCATACACACAGCATCGTCGTGTCACTTCAAACAGAGCTGACAACACATTTGTTGTCGGATTTATTGCGTTTCTCAACTTCTCAATTTTTGTTAATATTAGCTAAAAATGAACACCGGCAACAATGGCCATCTATTCTTATGCAAAGAAACTTCTGATGTAACACTTGTCATCGATGGCACTGAACTTCCAGCCCATCGAGCAATCTTGTCCAAGGGATCTGAATATTTTAAGTAAGTCGTATAAACTGTTTACAACCATATAAGTCTACAAATATTTCAGCACAATGTTCCTAAGTTCTTTCGTCGAAGCCAACTCTGACAAAATTATATTAAAGGAAACAAACTTATACGCTTTCAAAGTTGTTTTGGAATACATCTATACTGGTTTCACGTATAATTCAAAAGAAAGGAATATATTCAAATTAAAGGATACTTTTGAAATACTTGCATGTGCACGGTTTTTTATGGTCGTCGAACCGTTTTTCAAAGATGAAGTTTCCTGTATTAAAGAGGTAAGAATTTCATCAACCTTACATAACCCCCGTTTTTTGTATTACAGAACTTCTACTCATGCAACCTTGTCGAACTGCTAAACTACGCAATCACTTATTCCGTCGATGAACTGATTTCGTATATTGAAGATCAAATTATTATAAATTCAGTCTGCGCCGAGTCGTTTATCAATGCATTTGAACAGCTAACACCTTTAGCGCTCAAACAATTTTGGAAATATAAACGTCATCTAAATATGCAGGAGTCAACAGTTTTCAAAGCGTTAATTCGTTGGATGCGACGTAATGCACACTGTTCATATCCGGTTCTTGAATTTCTGGAACACATTGAGTTACACCTTCTCACTGAAAACGAATTGAACTTGTTATTTAAACCTACTGAACTCATTGACCGTGCTTCTTATCTAAATTTACTCCATCTACAACGAGAACAGGCGGAAAAGATTACAAAAATCGAGAACCAGAATGTCATAAAAGGCGGACACGACTTCCGCTTAATCAGCGGCATAAAACGTCAATATACAGACACAACAGTTGCGACAAATGGAAATGAAAACTACATTGATATCGACTTGAAGCAGCAATTTTCGATAAACTGTATTAAACTAAAACTGAGTAAATTCATTCTACCCAATGATGAAATGAGCTATAAGGTATCGGTATCAAGAGACACACGTACTTGGAGTCCTATCATTGATCATTCAAGCCATAAATGTTTCGAACCACAGCTACTCTACTTCAATGAACGCCCTGTCAGATTTATTCGCATCGAAGCATGCCCCAATTATTATCATTTTGTATTTTGTTTGGATCCTAATATCGAAGCTCTTTATTCAACTGATCCAATGGAGATTGATCCCCTTACAAGCTTTTTGATTCCACAACAGAAGACACTGGCAGCGAAAGATTTGAAACTCAAGTCGGGCGATTTTCATCAATTTTCACACACGTATATGGGCAATGACATCATTTTTCAATTACCCCAGCCTTTCGTTATTGATAGCATGAAGCTATGGTTCGATCGCGCAAGAAGCTATCACATTTATGTTGCAACAACCGGAAAATGGATGCGTGTTTTCACTGAAACCAAAGTCGTTGGATGCCGATGTGCAACTTTTGAAAAGCAACCTGTATTTTACATCAGAATTACCAGTAAAGATTTTTCTGGTTTAAGTTTTAGAGGGCTTGAGTTTCCGGCTATCTGAAAGTTACTGCGGATGGTCTAAATTTTAAAACTCTATGAAAACGTCATACATACGTTTTTTGTGGCATGTACTGCAGTTAACTTTTGTCTTACACTATGAGTCTTACTTATTAATGTTATGAAAAGTTTATTAAAGTGTGCAAATGTTAAATAACCTTTTAAAAATTGGCTTCCAAAGACGAATTTCAATTAAGATTGTTTAAATTACTTATTAAATACTGGATTATAATTAGTTTCGGAAAATAATCAAAAAAGATTCGTTAAACTAAATACATTCAGCGGCTGTTGATCAATGACGGTATTACCATTAATAAATTTTACAGTAAAAGTGGTCCGATTATCGACATAATCTTTTAATTGCGGGTTGAATGCATTCGTTAACGCGGGACTCCGAATAATGATCCTACAAAATCAACATTATTCAAACAAAAAATATCAGTAGCTGATTTAACTTACGAGGTGGCGTTTTTCTGGTGTTTACAATACTGCACTATAGCTTCAAAAAAGTCATCGAAATCTTCAACTTCAAGCAGCATACCATCATACAAAACGACGTCTTCTATTTCTTTGCTCAAATTCATAAAATAAATAGCATGTTTCCAAGTGTAAGGGCCCTCAAGTTTCAAAATATAATAAGTTGTACTAGAAATAATTTTAACAGCATGATCGAATTTTTCTGTTGAATTCAAATGTAAATACATTCCGTTTTTAACGTGCAAGCTATTTGATTTCAAGAAAAAGCTGGTACTGACGATGTCATGATCGAACCTTTTAGAACAATCGCTTTTTATATTTTTATAGCTACTGTTATTCCCAGCAATCAATAAAAATGCGGAAAACAGTCCGCGCTTTTTCATATATTTTGTAGCCTTTTTTCCTGCCAATTTGAAACTGACGCAATCGTGTGGCGGAAGTAAAGCGACCAATCGGGATTGGAATTCGTATGGCAAATTTTTAAATGGAAGATTGTCGCCTTCAAACTTTTCTTGCAAAAAAACGGCTGAAAACTTTTCTTGCAGATGTATGACTTCACGTAATTTTGTCTTTCCAAGGGCTAATAAAGAAGCTCCCATATTGGGCTTATGCAATAACTCGATGCTTGATAGTTGATTGGCATTACAAAAGACAGAGATATCGTTCAGTACTCGATGTAATTTTAAATTGGCATCGTTAATGCGTAGAGAAAATTGCCATAAGCTTAGACATCGTAAATAATTGGTATCGGGAGAAACGCGATGCGCGGTAGCCAACTTCGCATCGAAACTAGGGTTAAGTTTTTTCCATTGTCTTAGTAGCGACTTCAAATGGTAGTGAACATAAATATATTTCTGATAGTCAATGCGGTCCATTGTTAGTACCGCACTACCCACAAGCGTTCTGACGTGAATCCTCGAGGACGTGTATCGGCCTACCTCTAGGCTCTACCGCAGCGATGTAGATCTAGCAATTGTATGTTGTATCGCAATACGGCAAATACACAGTAAAATGTCACACTAGATTATGCGAATTTGTGCATGTGAGTAATAAAGAGAGGTGGTGAAGTTGAATTGGTTGAATGGTAAGGAATGGGTCTACAATGGCCTTTTTACATAAGCCCTAGTCCACCGAGGATCGATAAGAAGAGCCGAACACAACTTGCCACACTGAGTGAGGTAGTTCGGGGAGAAGCTCGAAAAATCGGTTTAGGGGGCCGCCCTTATGTCCGAACTACTTGTGTCATGGTCGGATCGATCGCATCAGTTGTGGTGCGCAAAGGCAAAAGATACTGTTGTCTACACACCGCGTTGCTTTGTCACTTCAAGCAAAGCTAACAACAAGCGTTCCTCAACTTC
>KB455561.1:44805-62086 GCA_000341325.1 Panagrellus redivivus | reverse complement strand
ATTGGTTACAAATGCTTCTAATGTCATATGGCATTGTCACAACCGTATTGACATTGCGATGATATCATAATTGTAAACTTTATTATTCAAAAGGAACGCGCTAATTTCGTTTTTTTGTTTACGCGTATGTGCAAATGATTCAGTTGCGTTCGTATGAGGGGATTGCGTCAATGGGGAATGCGCGTGCGCTGCAGAGTCTTGGCGAAACGTCCTCTCTGACAACGAGGTTTTTCTCTCGAAAGACGCGAGTCCCCCGGACGAAAAGTTTTGCATTTTTCGCACTCTTTCTTCGGCATTTTCATGCCTTTATGATTTTTTTAAAAATCCAATTCCTTTTCCAATCAAAATCTACGACAATTCTGCGTCGAATAAGACCGATTGCAGTCGAATTGGACAAAATTTTTCTTGACCTGCCGGTCCCTAGACAAGTCCCCTAAAATGTGTGTTCACATTCGGCGAGGAGACTTCATTCCACATCCAAACCTCGAATCACGCACCGATTTCGTCGTCCCAGCGGTGCGTCTCATTTATCAGTTTCTACACAACGAATCTCGCATTGATGACTTGTCACTTGTGTTCATTGGCATCGAACCCGACTTTTGGAATGCATTGAACATTACTCAAAACTTTGGCACATATTTCAACCATGTCTATAATGCAAGGCTGTCGTCTCGCGGTGAAGACCTCGCTTTTGGAGCGACTTATTGTGATTCGTTTCTCATTTCGGCATCAGGATCTACATTTGCGTGGTGGATGGCGTACCTCGGAAAGCCTGCAATGCCGGTGTTCTACAATGGACAAATTGGCGAAAACGGGAGACATTCGAAAGACATTCATGACTATGACATGTTTTTACCTGAATGGCACAAATTGGCACTCGACAATGTGACTGGGGAAGTACGATTTGATAAATTATGGAATTTTGAGAAAACGAAAAACCAAAACTCAACAATTTTCGATCAAAAGCCTAATCTTTGATGGCATTTCCAACCAGTATTATCATTTATTAAACATTTTTAATAAAAACATCACTATTTCAAATGACTCGTGCTTATCATCGGCACCAAAACAACCGTTCCTGTTCGCCGTCTCCACAAACTTTTCACAAACCGCCTATACGGTGCCACAAAGTACAAAGTTATCAACATATCACTTAAAAATGCACAATTCATGAAACAAATTCCACCATTGATAGCCAAATTTATCAAGTCAAAGCTATTTGACGATATTGCCGCGACAATAGCCAACATAGGTAGCCGAGTGAAAAACATGGTCGTTAACACATTAGCAACCACAGTTTTTGTCAACATTTTATGCAGCCTGACCACATTAGCCGATGACGTGCTGGCGTATTTGATACCAAATTTCAAGTTCAAATAAACAATTGTAATGAAGGCTGTTATACGTGTAATTTGATAAATACCAGTAATAGGCAAGAAAATGTCCTCCAAAAAAGTGAACTTGACAGCAATGTGAGTTGGATAAAGGCTATACGACAGCAGGAGTAGCATTGTTAAACTTTCAATAATGTTAGTAATAGCGATAAGAACGTAAAATGTGTAATAGACAGATCGACGATGGCTGACTATGTGTTTCGAAACTGTGTGATATCGATTGATAAGGATGATTAATAGTATATCCGTCGTCACAAAGTCGTTAATGAAGATAATAATGGCGAGAACAGATGATAGGACGCCATCTTGGAAGGGTACAAACCCATGAAAGAAAAACCGGCACGCTTTTCGATCGTAAAGGGGTACTGTAGTCGAAATTGAAATCGTGGTAAGAGCCGAAAATGGAATGTAGGCTATCATGAGGGTTCGATAGGTTGACATGAGATGACTTGATTTGTAGACGATGGCATAGATGAAAAATGGGGCCACAATAAGGGTCAGAATGCCAGTGGAAAACATAATTATCATAAGCATGATGATTAGTAGCGACGACATGGCAAACACAGGCAGCAAAGTTTGGACAATGCGTGATATAATGAAGCATTGAAGCATTCAGGCAAGCATGAAAAGTTCTCTAACATCGAACATTCGATACACAACACCTTTTCCATTTGCCCTCAGGGGATGGGATATAATGAACGCGCAGTTGGACCTAAAAAGTGGTAACTTGTGTCAATATTAGTAGTTTTAATGGCGCTCGGATGGTTCGACCATGCCCTTAGGGATGTTTGGTGGGTCATGCTTTGCTTTATTAATGGAAAGAGTGGATGTTCTTTAGTATTTGGGGTTTTTATTAAGGCTGTTTGGGACTTGAGTTTTGGTCCCGGATGAAAGTCATAAGAATGGATTGTAGCAATGGGACGCCTAAAATGTGACTTCTGACGTCCTACAGTAGCCGGATTCTATCCAAGTTCAGTTGTAAAGTTTATTGAAAACCATTTTCAAAAACGCAATCATTCAGAAGAGACACCAAGAATCACAATGTACACACAAAGCGTGAAGAACGTCTTTTTGCCTAAGAAAAAGACATGATGACCTGCAGAGCCATCCGAGGAGGTAGTGGATGGCATCGTTGCACTAGGTGGTTCACTTCTTCTTGCCGACGTAGCTGTTGCCACCGCCGCCGCCGACGGGACCGCCAGCGTAGCCGCCGCCAGATGGGCCAGCAGCGTATCCGCCACCCTGGGGGGCGTATCCGCCGCCACCCTGGGGAGCCTGGGCGTATCCGCCACCACCGCCGCCGCCGCCACCGTTGTAGACTGGAGCAGGAGCGAAGCTTTGCTGGGGAGCTTGGACGTATCCACCGCCGCCTTGAGGAGCCTGAGCGTATCCGCCACCGCCGCCGCCGCCTCCGCAGCCACCACCGATGGGAGCGCCACCACCGCAGCCGCCACCACCGCCGCCGCAACCGCCACCGCAACTGGAAATGTCAAAATGAACCAAAAACTTCATTAAAGTTAGACCTCAAAACTTACGGAGGAGGAGGAGGAGGGGGAGGAGGAGCACCGCAACCGCAAGCCCTAAACACAAACTTCATTAAACGCCATCCCCGAAGCCGAAATCAACTCACGGAGCCGGAGGAGGACAACACCCACCACCGCCGCCGCCACCAGCCGACGGGAACAAGAAGGCGCTCGAGGCACCGACCAAGGCGAGAACAACGAAGGCAGACTTCATGCTTGCTGTGATGATGTCGTTGTGGCTGGCGCGCCGATCTTTTATATCTTTTCGATCCAGCTAACTGCCGACTGTACGGGGGCGGTTTCATTGACTTCCCTCGCCATACGCAGACGAAGTCGGAAAAACCAGTCTTAACAGTTCCCTGTAGACGGCTGCGTAGGTGGTAACGGTCAAGGCGTCGACTATCTGATGCTTTCACGTTTTTTTCCAAGGGATGCGCACAGTGTTGTTGTGTTTTGGAAGCGCTTTAGGTTATTCGGACGGTCGCGCAAGGATGCCTCTAATCGGTAATGTGTTCGCTACAAATGAAGTCTATTAGTTGGTGGGATAATGCGACAATGACGTAAATATTATAGGAAAACAAAATGGAAATGTATTTCAGAAGTTTATGCGAAAAATAGTAAGCAAAAATGGCAAAATACCGTAATCGCAGACAAAAAAACGTAAAATTTGTCAAATTAAACAAATTGAAAATACCTAAAATTGTTTTTTTCCATTACTTTTCATGAGTTTTTGTAAATTTTAATCAAGTTTGATCAATTTTGTAAAGCGGAATTCTCAAAAATTTAAAAAAATGGCCCATAGAAAACTGTCCTTGAAATGCTTGGCAAAGTGCAACCAATGACAATCAGCCTTTGCGCTTTTTGGGTCCTTTTTTTCAATTTTCCTTTTTGCATTTTCAATTCCATTTTTCGATCAATTACGCCTCGTTTGTCGTGCCATTCTTTATCTTTTCCATCTCCAATGTCTACTGTTTAGATGCAGATAGCATTTTTTATCGCTCTTAAATCCTTTTGTCGTGTTTCTTTGAAATTTGTCGTTTTCCGATGTGTTTTTATATATAATTTCCCCCTTTTCAGCACCATGATCCGCCGAGGAGTCCGTGAACGCCGTGAATTCATCTATCGTCGAACGCTCGATGGCAAGAAGCGTGAGATCGAGGAGCGGAAGGAGAAGGAAAAACCCAAGTCCGTCGCGGCGCCCAAGGCCGACAAATCGAAAGCGGCTCCGGCTGTCGCGAATCCGACCGATATGGACGATGAATACCGATGGGCCGGAGTCAATGACCCCATTGTCTGCATCACGACGAGTCACAATCCTTCCTCGAAGCTGAAGCAGTTCGCAAAGGTTGGTATTTTTTGAAAAATATATATAAAAAGTGCGATACACGACAACTTTGCAAGCATCCTTGATTTCGCTTCTAAAACTCGCTTTTTTCCCGTTCCTTTTCTCTTTTGTATTCACTCTGTATTTCCATCATGTCGCCGGTTCGCTTGACTGTACATTAACGCGGATGAAGCACGGTCAGTCATCGCCGGCGGCAATAAAGGGATGAAAAAACCTGTATTTCACGGATGCAAGCCTGCCTAAAATGTTGTTTTTTTTGTTTTTCATGAGACTGCCTGGCTAATGAGCCGACTACTATGTGGTGAAAATAAGTGAATCAAGTGTCTTGATGTTTTTCAGGAAGTTGCTTTGGTGATTCCCAACTCGATGCGTGTGAATCGCGGTAACAACGACATTAAGAGCATTATGAAGGCATGCAAGGATAATGGCGTCTCCGATGTGATCTTCCTGCACGAAACTCGTGGCCGTCCGGACAGCATGGTCATCTCGCATCTGCCGCATGGCCCTACGGCCTTCTTCAGCTTGCATGACGTCGTGATGCGGCACGATATGCCTGACATGGGCACGATGCCGGAGCAGTTTCCGCATTTGATGTTTGAGGGAATGAATAGCAAAGTCGGGCAGAGGGTGGGTTTTTTATATATAAAAATGCGGATTTAGGCAATTTGGAAGGGTTTTAGGTCACATCAATTCTGAAATACATCTTCCCTGTCCCGAAAAAGGAAAGCAAACGCGTCATCTTCCTCGGGGATGTCGACAAAGAGGATTACATCTTCTTCCGGCACTTCATGTCGACGAAGGACGAAAATGGCGACCAGAGTTTGACTGAAATTGGGCCGAGATTCACGCTTTTCTGTAAGTTTTGGCCACTTTTATCAATCTGTCGGACTTACAAAGGCCAATTTTCAGTGTACGCGATCATCAACGACACCGTCGATAACGAACGCGCAGCCCAGAGCGAATTCAGCTTCAAGCCATACCTCCGAAATGGCAAGAAGGTCCTTTCCATCCCTCAAGAAGAATGATTCCCCCTTCGTTTGTTGTTTTTTTGAGTTTTTTTCACTGTAATTCTTGTTGAGTTTTGTTTGAAAATGTGTTTATTTCTGTAAGAAGGCTAACATTAAAGGTTATTAGACAAACTACTTCGAAGCGGCAGGGGCCGGCGTCCGTCGGACCTTTCCAATGACCCAGAAGAGTGAATCGGTGACGACGGCGGGGAGGAAGGACATTGGGATGTAGCTGAAACGACTTTTGATGGAATTTTGAACCCTCAAGAATTTAGCCTACCCAAAGTTGGCATCAAGTCCAACAGCATATCGCCGCCTCGGATGATAGCTAAACAACGCATGGAAGTAGGCTTCGACCACCTGGCCAGTGTCCTCACTGCATGCCTTCGTCAAGTGATCAATGATGCCACTTTTGACGTTTTCGTAGAATTCGTTACCGTATTCGGCCTGTTTTGCCGGACCGGCTCGCTTCCAGATGTTTGTCACCATGGAGTCGATTCGTTCCTTATTAGTCAAAGGTGTCGCGAAGAATCCCGGCTCAATGATGGAAACTTTGATGCCCCAGGCAACAAGTTCGAGGCGAAGGGTGTCAGAGAAGGCTTCAACGGCGTATTTGGCACATGTGTACGGTGCGAGGGCTGGAAGGGCGATGCGACCACAGATGGAGGCTGTGTTGACGATGCGGCCTCTGGAAAAGCGTCCAATTAGTAGGATTCGCATAATAGAAGGGCCTTACTTGGCCTGCTTGACCAAATCCAAAAAGGCCTTCGTCACTCGGACAACACCCAGCAAATTGACATCATGAACGACAATGTAGTCCTCAACTGTGAGGAAGTCATCCAGCATGGCGTTACCGACGATTCCGGCGTTGTTGACGATGCCGTGAATGCCTGAAAATTGCTTTTTGAATTTAATTTCAAAAAAAAAAATTTCCAAATTTGTGGAAAAAATGCATTCGCACAAAAAATTTGCAGTAAAATTCCATTCGCACAACAATTCGAACGCTGTTTTCACAATCAAAAGATACAACTGTGCGAATGAATTAAACGCGTTAGGCAAAATTGTGCGAATGTATTAATCGCGTTCAATAATAAAAACTTACCCCCATGCTTTTTCGCAGTTTCTTCAACAATTGGCCGCGCTGCAGCAATGCTGGCATCATCTCGGACATTCATTTGAAAAGCAACGACTTCTCCTGGGCCAGTGGCTTCCTTCTTGAGGGATTCGACGCCTTCTGGTGTCAAACAGGCTGCAAGGGTTGGGATGCCGGCGGCATTGCACTTCAGAATGAGACCGCGGCCAAATCCTAAAAATTGACCATTTTACAACATTGTATTGTTGTGAAGTTAAAAATTTCGTTCAAATTGACTCACCACTATCACACCCCGTGACCAAAACCAACTTTTTCGTGATATTTTCAATGTTCCATTGCTCAAGTCGCGTCGTAATCAAGTAATAAGCGCCAACGGCAAGGAAGAACAGCCACAAAACGTACCACAGCATGGCTTCCGATCGCTAATTTCTGTTTGATTTGACAATTTGAAAAGAGCCAAAATCGGTGTCCCGTCAAAACCCCAAACAACCACAATCAAATAAAACGAACACCGTCGTCAAGAATTCTCCTTTTACCCTTTCCAATCCTTATCACTCCCAATATTGTTTTCGCATGACCAATGCTATGCTACAATCAGCCTCCGACACTCTAGTCCACTATCTATAAGACCAAATAGCTAATGTTAACAGTCAATTCTATGCTTATTTCAGGGCTCTCAAACCGTCTTGAAGCTGATACTATCAGTCTGTTTCTGGGGAAATTTATCACTTTACTCAAGATTTTTGATCACTATGCACTATAACAAAAAACCTACGTAAAGAAAAAGTTGTATTGTATTATGATAAGCCTTGACAGGCTTCAACGACGCAACCTTTAAAAAAGTGTCTCATATTTTTGCGCTACATGACCAAAATCGTAGGTACCTATGTATACTAAGGCATGATTCACCTTGTCCTTTTTGTTTTCATCTTCAAATATGTATGTGTTACACATTCAAAATGTTACTAGTTGTTTTTCAGTTTTGTAATGACTTCCGTTAATGCATTTGTGGAGTTTGTAATGAGTGTTTTCCCATTTCGACATTATAAATAATTATCTTACATTTATGTACATAAACAATAATAATACACCTTAGATACATGTTTTTTGAAAGAACATTGTACAACGATTCTATTCTAACGCTATTTTTACACTGTTTGTTAAAGATGTTTCTTATTCCGTCTTTGAAGCCGAATCACGCTGCACCCGGTGTGGTCGGAGCGACTTCCGAGCTCGTCGAGACTTGCATTGTTTGAAGCATTCGTCATCGGCACAGCAGTAGCGTTCTTTGAGGACGGCTGGGTTGAGAGCCGTTTCGCAGGATTCAAGGGCGATGCGAATTGTTGCTGCGGAGGGGTTGTGACCGAATTCTGGAAGCAGTAAAATTAGAATCGTCAAATAAGAATGAAAAGTTGTTAAAACTAACCTTCTCTGGTCTCATCATTAAAGCAAGCATGTCCATGATAGTCGCAATCCGACTTTATAATGGATTCATACGCATTTACGCATTCCGACAGATAGTCCTGGGCATAAACCCCTGAGGCGACGAAGACCGTAACCAAGACCAAAGCGACCACAACAAGTTGATGAACCATTTTGAAAACTTTATATTTCCCCAATAAGTAGACTGACCAAAGACAAGTGATAAATATCCCCTTTTCACATCCGCTTTATATATGCCATTCCAGACCCGCCTCTTTCTTACCCTTTAGCCACCTAAAGTGCTATAAAAAACAACCTATACAAATTTATGCCATAAAAGAACAGCACAGCACGCTTAATGCACTTTTGAAATGCGTCAAAAAGGTAAACTTTGCCAAAACAATGGAAGCACTTTGACACGCTACCTTAAAGGTGATACGCTTACTTACATGCAATGTTGAGGCATGTTGCACCGATATGCCACCAGAATCTTGGACTGCTTTCGTCATTTGTTTTTAGGTTGTCGAGAAAAGTGCAACTTGTGCCGTAGCCAAAGAAAGGGCAAGTCGATTGCGCATTGTTATGGGTCTTTGAGAGGTCGGATGTCGTTTTTAAAGTGCACGTATGACTTTTCGCCCAAAAAAGATGGAAAAAATAAAAATAGAAAATCTACCGTATGGCGGGGGTATACTGTAGAAAGCACTTTTGTTATTGAAAACGGGTGAAATATAGTGCACCAGATTGATATCTGTTTACATTTTCTGTGATTTTCGTTAACTTTAAATGGCTAAAATAGTCAACTTGCACTTTTTTGCACCATTCAACACCAACTTTACTCAAAAAGTTCAACATCACTTTTTATTTTATACTGTAAATGGCAGATATTTATCAGTGTTTTGAACAATGAACAAGATTGTGATACTAGAATGCTGGTTTTATAGGTTCTTTTGAACCTTTCGTGCTCGGAGCGACTTTTTGATACGATTGGTTTCGCACCGTTTGAAACAGCTGTCATCTTTGCAGCAGTAGAAGGAGGAGATGCGATCTGGAGCGGTGGCAGTTTCGCAGCATTCTATCGCAAGACGGATTGTGGCTGCGGATGGGTTTGAACCAAATTCTGAAAATTTTATCATCAAAAGCATGAAATTACCACTTTTGAAGCCAACTAACCTCGAGCTGTCTCATCACTGTAGCAAGGGACGCCATTATAATCACAACTATTTCTAATTATCCTCTCATAGGCATTCATACACTCATCTAGATAGTCCTCCGACATCACAGTTGATACCATCAGCATCGCCACAAATACAGTAGCGACAACAATCTGTGAAGACATGGCTTACAGTACTCCTCTTTGTTTTAAACGTTAGATTTAAGAATTCCAAATTCCTTAGATTTAACTGATAAGCGCCAAAGTCCCCTTATATAGATCCATTTGCCCGCCTCTTTTTGAGAAAACGAAAACCGCCATTGAAATGGAGGAGCTATGAAAAACATGACTGGATAGCTTTTCATAATGCCGAAAAAAGCTCGCGCAGGAACTATTCAACACATCAGGGCTGTCCTTTAAGCGTACTTTTAGAAAGCGTAAGACGCTGTTTCATGGCACAATTGACGCACTTTCAACACGCGATCATAAAAGTTCTTTTGATCGGTGAAGTTGCGATAAACAGAATGTTGAAGAAAACTAAACTATACACATATAACTTGCAAAAATGATATTTACAAAGTTTTACTTGACTTATATGACTAATATTATATCAGTTTCTTTGGCATTTGCAAAAATTTTGAATAGTTTTAACAAAATTAACAAAAAATTGCCGTTGAAAAGCTTAAAATAGCATTACCAAAGCGAAGTACCAGACAAAACTTTGTATTTGTAGTTACAAAAAAGGCATTGTGAAGCACTCGCTCAACCACATGTTGCACAAAAGTATCACTTCCGTAATCATGCACTTTCCAAAAACAACACACAACCCCCAGAGCCCCTTATGACCTATAAAATAACAGATTTCGCTTACTTACACGATATATATTTGTTATTGAAATCCGCGAAAGTGCAAACCCAAAAACGGACAATAGCACCAATGTAAAGGGCACCGTGCTATGCAATCTTATTATACGATCTTCAGGCAGCAAACGGCCGGAATGCGGTTTTTAAAGTGCATCACGCAATTAAGCTCCCAAAAACAGTGATTTTTTTTTTTTTATTTGCTTTTTTAAGCAAAAATATGTGAAATAAACTCTAACTTTACCCTTTAACTTTACCTTTTATGAAGACATACAGTAACCCGTAAATGGTATGGTAAAGTGCACTTTGAGTTTTGTCAACTTCACCTTCAGTAAGACTTGAGTTTAAGTTCAATAACATGGTGGGCGACACGTAAGCCCTCTTGCTAAGAAATGACGACAAAAAGGTTTTTTTGCGGAAAAGAAAGTCAGTTGTGAAAAAACAACATGATAATGAGTGCCGTCATTGAGTGTACTTTTGAGCAAAACAAAAGATGACTGAAGATGCGTGGTTTTAAGAATGGAAACCATTTTGAGCAAAACAAAAGTTGCAAGTTTTTCGAGAAATTAACATGTATATTAGTCTGTTTTTGTGTTATCAGAGTCGTTTTTGTGGGGGATTCGATGCACAGGACCTTAGAAACGGTGAACATGACCACCAAAGTTTTATTATTCTTGGCATTTTTGGCGATATTTAGTGATTATGTGAAGGTGGAAGGGATTCAAACTTGTAGAGCATCACAGTAAGACAGAATTTGACATATTTTGAGAAGCTCAGTTTAAACTTCCAGAGTCTTATGGGCAGAAGAAGACATTTTCGAAGTTGGAAACCCCCTTCCAATGTATTACAGAGACCATGTCCTTCTAACCAGAGAGGTGAATTGGTTTTGGATCAACGAAATGCATAATGGATTAAAATATACATTGCTATCGGATTCGGCGTGTACAAAGACTGAATTCGAAACGTACTTTAATTTTTCAACTTTTTTTAAATTTCAATTCAAAACTTTCAGCCTCCGCATTCACTTCAACGTGGAAGGCTGCGTCTACGAATTTGCAGCATTCAAGCCGGCAGCGACGGAAGATTGCAGATGCACTTATAGGAAGCCAAAACGCTTGGAAAGCCGAATTGGCGTATCGGCAGACACGGGGAATTGCACAGTTTACATTTCCTTCCATAAAAAAGTAAGTTTTTTTAACTTTCAAACAGTATTTTTCAATTCGATTACAGGATAACGACACTATTCTATTACCAGTATTGGTATCCAAAAGTGACCTCAAAAGGTCATTGGAAAATGTTAAAGACAAAAAAATAATTTATGACGTCCTCACGCCACGTGTGTATCCATTCAGCCCTAAAAAAGAAGGTGATGATCGGGATGGGAAGAAAAAGTTGATTGCTAAGATTGCCATTGGAGCTGGATGGTGGGTTAATGACAGTTTTGCCATTTTCGACATTTGAAATGATTTTAGCGCCGTTTTGATCGTAGCAATCGTGTGCGTCATTTTGCTCTTTGCGAACAAATCGATCCGAAAATGCCTCAAAAAATGCATGTGTTGCAAAAAGAAACAACCACCTCCGCCAACGCCCACGCCGTCGGCGACGCCGATAGCTGCTGCAGTGCCGGTTAGCACTGCCAAAACGGGAACAAGTGCCGGAACTGGAGGATAAAATGGAACGATTTTGAATAAAAACTGAATGATACATTGCCTTGGTGTTTTGAAATTGAAAACTGACAATATTCTAGAAAAAAGGAGTAAATTCGTGTCGAGACCGTGGACGATGTCGAGCCAAATATGTTTCATTTTAATAAGACACACGGATGCACGCAAACATAACTGATGCCATGTGCGTTCGCTTGCGCGAACATATCGAGCCGTCGGTGCTGTTCTGGTCTCGGTTGGATTTTATCCATGCAGATTTATGAAATCGCACTCTCTTCCTGCCAGCGCGAGATCTACTTCATCCTTATCATCGCTGTTTTTCGTGTTTCTTTCATCATTTCCCTTTCATTTCCTCATCTTTCATCATCCTCTTTACAGCCCTCTGATCCCACAATGTGGCATCAGAAGAACGGTGCCCTGGGGGCCAAGTTCCGGGACTCCGCCCAGCTCATCCCTCCGCGGTTGACGGAAACCCGTGAAGCGATGCATTTCGCGAACGAGGTTGTCCCACGGACGGGTGTCGTCGTCGAAGCCAATCATGCCCGTGATTACGCCATCGCCATGACGGTCGTCGACTTCGAGCATCGCGAAACCGTCTACGTCTTGCCGCAGTGCTTCACCAAGCGCAAGAATCCGTCCTCTCGCTCCCAAATCCTCAAGGACGACAGCTACTACAACGTTTTAGACAACGTTAGCTTCGATGTCCCGACGGATGGCATCGTGGGCCAACGAGTCTCGGCTGCCAACAAGATGCTGATAGTGGCCATGGATCGGAGCGTTTTCACTGTGAGTTTTTGGTTTTTATATATCCATCTTTTGAAAACCGCCTTTCCAGGTCGAATGCATCTGCGTCCTCAAAGTCACGGACGGTATCCGATGCTACACGGAGATTCTCGGCGATGTCGATGTCCTGGATCCGAAATTGGTCGAACGCGTCGTCCTGGACAATGTCACTTTCAAGTGTCTCGTCGCCTTCGACTTCAAAAGCATGTACGACATAGATCTGAAGCATCCGTCGGCACATCCGATCAAGTACTGGCTCCATCGGATCATTGAAGTCTGTCCGGAGTCGCTCGAGACGGCATTTTACTCGGTTTGTTTGGCATTTTCGATGTTTTTATATATAAATTTCTTGTTTATAGTCCTGGATGCCCAAACGCTGCCTTCCCCAGCCCGCATCTGATGATGAGGAAGATTATCTGAACCAGGAGCCGGCGCGTGATATCCCGGTGAGTGTGTTTTTGGCATTTTGAACCTTCTCAAGTAAATTATTGATTGATTTTCAGAAGAAGCAAGTCTACAATGCTTATCTCGTCAGCCCGACCGCCTTCTACATCCTCGATCGCCCCTACTGGGAAGTCCATCTCGCACTCGATGCCTACAATGGTGACGTTCGTCAGGAGCAGCGTCGTCTGACCATCGGGGACAAGATTGTCATCTGTGCAGCCTGGTCGGCTCCGTTGCAGAAGTACATTGCCTATGACATCACCCAGCCGAGTTCCAGTGGCCGTTTGAATGCGAAGTTCTTCAAGCGTGATGGCTACGATTGTGTAAGTCGATTTTCTATCCGTTTTCGAGCGCCTGTCATACTGTATTTCCAGTTCCGCGGGTACGTGAACAACTTCAACGACTGCAACGGCCTCTACATCCTCGATGGCGGCCTTGGAATCGTCGTGGATCGCTGGAGCATCCTCGCCGGCAATCGGAAGAAGTCTCATTTCGTCGATATGCGGTATGATGAGCCGGAGGAAGGCTCTTTCAGCCCGATCATCATCTGCGGCTCGGATAATCCGTTCGATTTCACGGAAGAAAAGTGTACCCAGCTGTTTTCTCAGGTTGGTTTCCTTCTTATCCCTATCTTCTAACATCAAAATATCCTCCAGGGCATGGGAATCTACGCCGTCTGTGTCGCTCCGGGCAAGTTCTTCTGCAAAGAGCTCCCCTACATGGATCTCTTCTCCAAGAAAGAAGACGAAATCGTCGGCGTCATCTACAAGGTCCAATTCGTCCGTGTTCTTCCCGATTACGTCGTTGAAGTTGCCATCGAAGCCATGGCCAATGAGGTACCTGTGCCGATCAAGATCATCAAGCGGCCTCATGAGACCATCTACGAGGTCAGTTCCATCATTTCTATCCCCAATGGCATACTGTAACTCCCCATATTTTCAGTTCTGGGTCCGCATGCAGCGTGAAAGCGTCAGCGAAAACCTCTGGATTCCCTGCTGCGTAGAATTCGGCGTCGTCAACATCCCCGAGAATCTGCTATCCACGACGGCCCACACGTTCAATGGCGTCGTTCGATTCAAGTCCGCCAAAGGCAAGAACTCGCCGTTGCGTCCCTTTTTGAGCCGCGTTCAGAAGCTGTCCGATGCTCCCCAGACCTTCAAGTTCAACCCTCTGGCATAGGGCGTTGTTTGAAGTCGGTTTTGTTGTTGTTTTTTGTATTTATTTTTTTTGGTTATGGGTCAGAGACTCAAGATTTGAATGCGTTGTTATAGCGCTTATAGTTTTTTGTAATTAATTTGTTAAAAGAGAGAGTTATAAATTTTGTAAGTTTAAAATTTTGGACTTTAAAGTGCATTGTGGGTCTAGAAAACTAACAATAGTCCACAATTTGAAGATTTTTTCGATCCAGCCGGACGAAAGTACCCCATTAGAATCCGTTTTGATGGGCCTAGACAGTCGATGAATCATTAGCACGCTCTTTGAACAATTTTTTCTACTTTTTGGTGCTCCTTCATCGTACGCGATGCTATGGACGGCTCGAATCGAAGATCGTTTAGTTTTTATGCAGTTAGTTGCATTCCAAAAGGTCATGTTCCCATCGTTTTCGCGATGGCGTCTGTTGTTTTGATTTGTCTGGTGTTTTGAAGTTTGGTTTTCCATTGGTCGGGGGCGGAGTTTCTAGACTTTTCGATCTGTCAGCCAGAGAAGGAACACTTTTGCCAGTCTCTGTTTAGCTTTCGTTGGCTTTGATAGCGCTCCTTTCTGCCCACTGTAAGTGCCATATCCAATGCTTCTCCAGAATCCATCTGGAGAACCATTCGACATGGCATTCACACTGGAGTAAGATAATCAATAGTGTCACAACATTCAAAAGCCTAGTTAAACACACTTTATTCCCGTTTATGAATCACGGCAATACAGGGGTCACAGTCCCATCACCACAGGTCAGTTTGATTTCAACTTTAACATCGTCGTCCGCTTTGCCCTCGAGGTACTTCCGCACGACCCCGGCCACCAGTTTCCCAATCATATCGGCATGGTCGTCAGGTTTGAGCGGCGCTACTGGCCCAGGCAGTGCTTCGGAACCCACGGCAACCAGCACTTGTGATGGCTCTTTATCAGGATCTCCAGGGGCCTTCTTTTTGTCGATCTTTTTCGTGGCAGCGAATACGGTGACGCGGTTCTAAACACAAATTGTGTAAATAAAGCTATAAAAGTATCCAAAGCCAACCTGTTTCTTCTTCAAGTTGATCAATGTCGGATTATAAGCGGCCTCCGCGCCTTCCCACTCCTTTTCCGAGCATTCACCCAGCGATTCGCCTTCAAACTCATCCGAAATGGGCTCACTCGTGGGTTCCTTCTTCGGCTTCGACTTGCTTTTGCCCTTTCCCTTCGGTCGGTTTCTCTTCTTCTTCCCCTTCGAGCCACTGCCGCTCTTTTTCTTCTTCTTCGAGGAGTTGGAATCCTTCGAATTCGAATCGTCGGGGTTTTTCACCTTGCCCTTGGACTTCGGCTTCTTGCTCGATTTCTTCTTTTTGCTCCCACCCGAATCCGGCGACTTCGCTTGAGATTCTGTCGACTTTTTTGACTTCTCAGAGGAGTCTTTCTTCTTCTCTGGGGGCGGTTTGTCATTCTTTTCGTCGACGATCTCATCGAAGACCTTCTCCTCGAGGCTGTTGTGCGGCGAGTTTTTCGACATGTCCGCGCTTCGAAGAGGGCAGCGCCGGCGTCTGCGTCGGGGGACAGGACCGGATTCGCAAAAGATGTCCTATGCCGATCGGAGCTGTGTAATTTTATGAAAATTTGAATGAGGGTCTAAAAGTATGGGAACTTCACTTTATTAGGCATTTCTAAACAAAAAAAACTACAGTTAACTTGAGCAAGATCTATCAAAAAGGCGCTTTTCGAACAAAATTACGTGCTGCTAATTCTTCTAATTCAATAATCTTCTTTTCCAATTTCGGCGGAACACTGGCTTTCAGATTTGTGAGGTAAAGTATATAATTCTCTAGGCGAAAATTCGTTGAGTTTCCTGAGTCCCGATAATATAAACCAATGGCAGTAATGAAGTTGATGCCAATTTCGATCATGACTCTGTTTAATGTTGATAATTTTATTTTTTCATTATAGTTGAGGCGCTGAAAGTTATGCGTTTTCAGTAACCCTGGTATCGCCTGACTTACCTTAGCCCATTTAAAAGCCAATTCAATGCACAATTGATTGATTACACCGTTTTCAATCATGTGTAAACGGTATAATTCAGCGATAATCGATATCACATGATAAGCGTCTTCCGTATCTATCCAATTTTTTTCTGTTGTTTTTGTTGTTGCAACTCTAAAATTTTCAACAACTTTTTTGACTACCCTTTGCGCGAAAGCGGAAGTTTGGTTCGATGAATACAACGTTGTTCTTCGAATATTGAATACGAGATCAGCATAAATTGTTGCTAATCCAGGACGAGCCATAGCCGCATCGACTATCATCGCCGCCATTTCAGGATATTTCCAATATTCTTTGGATATTAGCGTGTTAGCAACGCTTGCGAAGGTTGTTGGATGTAACGTCTTCAAAGTTGCTTCCATAAGAAGCAGGTCCTCGCTTGACGTAGTCTGTTTTTTGGTTTTCGGTGGTTTTTCGGCGTTAATGGTTTTTGCAGGTGGATTTTGTGATTCGTCGATATTTTTATTTATCGCAATTGCGGGTATTCGTGGCCCATTCTCACGATTAAGTCCAAGTCGCTTTAAACGGTCGTCAGGTACTGGACATTTATATAAATTCAAGACCTGAAAATATATAAAAGTGTTTAAAAAAAGTAACTTTATGCAGTTTACCTTGTTTGCATCGCGAAGAATTTGTACAAGACTGCGATCATAAGTTTGACGCTTGAATACTGCATCTTCATTTTCAGAAATAGCAAGAAAAGAATTCAATCTTGACTCATAATCAGTTAACGAATTCATTTTTACATTGATAACAAATCAGTTGGGTGCAAACAAGATAGACACAAACAAACTCGGTCAAAAAGTTACCCAATCCAGCAAGTTTCGGCACATTGCGTGCAGGGTATAAAAAGTTTTGAACGCAAAGTACCTAACATCAGTTTTTTGCGTAAAAGCAAAGGTCTAAACATTTCAAGCTCTTTATTCAACTTTTTTTTATAGATAACAACTGTACACTTCAACAATTTTGTTAAAAAGGCGCTTTTCGAATGAAATTACGCGCTGCTAATTCTTCCAAATCAATAATTTTCTTTTTCAAACTCGCCGGAACACTAGGTTTTAGTTTTGTTAGGTAAAGTATATAATTTTCTAAAATAAAAAGGCTTGCATCTCCTGCGTCTCGATAGTACAAGCTAATGGCAGTGATGAACTTGATGCCGACTTCGATCATGACTTTGTTTAACGCTGTTAATTCTACTTTTTCGTTTACGTTGAGCCGCTGAAATGTAACCTGTCTTTAGTGAAACTGATATCGACTTACTCACCTTAGACCACTTGAAAGCCAAATTAAAACACAAATTATTAATAACACTACCAGCCTTGCGGCTGGGTCGCTTCGCTCCTTTGCTGCGAGGACCGGCCTTTGGCCGGTCC